>JAGTWJ010000010.1:1200000-1774532 GCA_020064725.1 Drechslerella dactyloides
AACCACACGCCAACAACGCACTAATCCAAATCTCAACCTCACCGACTCTCGAGCTCGAGAAGCATCGCGATCGCGAACTAGATAGTCCAGAAACACCGCCAAGATGGGCAGGGGTGCTCGCGCCGTTTGCGTCTCCGTGCCGCTGTTGGCTACCGCTGCCACAGCCGCTCTCATCGTCATCTCGACCTTCATCGGCCAGACGAACCGAAGCAATAGCTTCCTCAACTCCCTCTACTTCATCCGCCTCGACACCCGCTTCATCAACGCCCCGCAAGAGCTCGCTGACATCCCGGGCACGAATCTCGATAACTTTGCCCTCGATAAACTCGGTATCGATCTCTCCATCCAGAACACCGCCAACCTCGTCGGCGTCGCCGATTTCTACCAGGCCGGTCTCTTCTCCTACTGCTCGGGTACCTACGATAACGCCACCGCCTCGTGGAACGTCCAAAACTGCTCTTCCACCTCCGGTTCCTTCGTCTTCAACATTGTCGACATCATCAATGCCGAGGCCAAGACTGGCAGGAACCTCACTTTCCCCGATGGCGTCAACAACCTCTTCAAGGCTGTCTCAGCCCTGACCCGCGCCCAGTACATCATGTTCATCGTCGGCATCATCGCCACCGCCGTCGAATTCGTGCTCGGTTTCTTCGCCTTCCTCTCCCGCTGGGGCTCCTGCGTTACCACCATCGCTGCCATCGCCGCTTTCTGGGCCCTGCTCGCCGGCGCCGTCATTAACATTGCGCTGTACGCAGCCATGGCCAAGGCGTTCGACGCCTCCTTCAACACCTTCGGCGTACACGGCGAAATCAACCGTCGTGTCTACACCATCATGTTCATCGGTGTTGCCGTCTCTCTGGGTGCTATGCTCTTCTGGACGCTGTCGACCTGCTGCTGCAGCGGCCGCCGCGATAAGATCATGAAGGGCGACAGCAGCCGCGGACCGAAGAAGTCCGGAAAGTACGAGAGAGTCGCAGCCCCATACATGGGACACGGTGGACCCGCGCCCGCACCGCCGCACCAACACGTCGGACAGACGTACGGGCACAAGGAAGGGTTTGAGCCGATGCGCCACACGCAAGTCTAAGTGCATTCCCAAATAGACGAATGCCCGATTATCTGGTTTACGAGACCTTTATACATAACATCCGCGTGAGCGGATATGTGCATGCTGTGGTTAGTGGCAGACCGGCGAGGTAGTGGGGGACGTGCGAGGTGTTCTTCCTTTCTTAGTATCTACATTCTTTCTTACAATCATTGCTCAGATTGGCTCCTTTTTTGGGAGGGTATTCGTTCGGCACCGGGCGTTTTAGAAGGCGCATGCATGTTCTTTCCTTCATTATCTTGTTTTTTCGGGTTTGTTTCTTCACGTTACGTTATGTTATGACTGCGGCCGCGATGGCGTCGGCTTACGAACTCTCATTTATATACCCCGTCTTACAGACGTCATCTATTCTAGTTTAGTTTCTAGTATTGATATCGGGACGGACTGGAGTATATATACACTATATTACGAAAAGTATACATTATATTACACTATCTCATATCACATCTTATCATGATATCATACTGTGATCCATTTCTAGACTGCTATCGTTCTGCAGGACCGAGACTAGGTCCAAATCGTCGTGAATCAATTTGCGGTATTTATATAGACGTGTGTAACAGTGTCGCGTGACGAACTCGTGTCATGAAGGTTAGCTGGCGACTCGCATGGCGGCTTGCATAAACTGGCTCGCGGTGCGCGCTAAATGCTACTACGCCTACACGTATCTCATGCTGCTCCCAGGCTCACCGGTGCATAGTCTGAAAGCCAGCACGTAGCCATGTATGTACAGACTCAACTTTTGCTATCTTACACGCATGCGTCAGTATACCTATATACAGCCAGAAGGGAACAAGATATACAAAGAACGAAAAGTCTATCTATCCGTCTATAAAAATGGGTGAGTGGATATATATGCCGAACGTAAAACGTGAAAATGCACCATCTACTTCTCCTTCTCCTTCTCCTTCAGCTCCCGCTCATGTCGCTCGATCAGCTCCTTCTGGTGCTGCGGCATCGCAGGGCTATACTTCAGGAACTCCATCGTAAACTCCCCCTTCCCCTGCGTCGCCGCCCTCAGCACGCTCGAAAACCCAAACATCCCATGCAACCCAACCTCGCCGTACAGCGTGAAATCATCCACGCCAATCTCCGTATCCTCGATGATCGCATTTCGCTTATTCATTAGCCCGACGATCGCACCCTGGAACTCCGCGGGCGCGGTGACGGCAACACGCATGATCGGCTCGAGCACAATCGCGCGACTCTCCTTGAAAGCCTTGCGCATCGCCGCCTGCGTCGCCAGTTTGAACGCCATTTCAGACGAATCGACAACGTGCGTCGCGCCGTCGTTGACCGTCATGCGCACGCCGAGCACCTTGTGGCCGAGGAGGGGACCCTTGTCGCAGCTGGCGCGGAATCCCTTCTCGCAGGCGAAGATGAACTTCTCGTCGATAGCGCCGCCAACGACGCCGTTTACGAATTCGTTGCTGCCTAGTTCGCCGGTTGGTTCGATGTAGCCGGCCACGCGGGCAAAGTCTCCTGCACCGCCGGTCTGCTTCTTCAAGGTGTGGTCGAAGTCGATGGTTTCCGTGATAGTCTCGCGGTAGGCGACCTTGGGCTGACCTGTGATGCACTCGACGTTGTATTCACGCCGCATGCGCTCGACGTAGATTTCGATGTGCAGTTCACCCATGCCTGAGATGATGGTTTCCTGGGACTCGGAATCCTGGGTGACACGGAAAGTTGGATCTTCGCGCTGGAACCGCGACATGGCTTTCGAGAAGTTGGCGGTTTGGTTGTTGTTCTTCGGGCGAATGGCGAGCGAGATGACGGGTTCGGGGACGTGCATGGATTGCTGGAGTGACGTATGTCGTTAGCACTCTGTTCTTTCTCGTATATTGTATGAGAAGGTAGGAGAGGGGTATGGGGTGAGAGGGGACCTACGAGGGTGTAAGATTGTACGCCGTCGGTAAAGGTATCACCAGAGGCGCACTCGACGCCAAAGACAGCACAGATCTCGCCAGCGCCAATGTTATCTACGTCCTCCATTTCGTCCGAGTGCATCCTCACCAGCCGGGGCACCTTGACCTTCTTGCCTGTGCGGATGTTGTACATGAACCCTGACCGCTTGAGCATCCCCTGGTAGACGCGGATGTATGTCAGTTGGCCAAAGTTGCTCTCCTCCAGCTTGAACGCCAGCCCGATGAACGGCGCCGAGTTGTACGGCACCAGCGCCACGGGCATCTCATCGCGCTTGCGGTCCAGCGCTGTGTTCTTGACTTCCGCGGGGTTGGGCAGATAGTCGATGACGCCGTCGAGCATGGGCTGCACGCCCTTGTCAGCCAGCGCGGAGCCCATGAACACTGGCGTGAACTTGAGCGACAGTGTCGCACGGCGGATGGCCGCGCGTAGCTGCTGCTCCGTCGGAGTCTGCTCCTCCAGCCAGATTTCTGCAATCTCGTCATCCACATCTGCCAGTGCCGCGATCAGCGTTGACCGCTTCTCTGCTACCAGGTCCTTGACATTGTCCGGGATCTCGTCGGTCTCCTTGACGTTTATTCCCCGCAGTCCCTCAAAGTAGATGGCCTTCATACGGACCAGGTCCACGATGCCGCGCAGGTGCTCCTCCGTGCCAATGGGCACTTGCACCGCCGCTGCAGGAATCTTGAGCTTCTGGTTCATCTGCTCGATAACCTTGAACGGGTTGGCACCCATTCTGTCGAGCTTGTTGATGAACGATATGCGGGGCACGTCGTACCGCCGCATCTGTCGGTCGACCGTGATCGTCTGGCTCTGCACACCACCAACAGCACACAAGATCATGACTGCACCGTCGAGGACACGCAGAGCGCGCTCGACCTCGACGGTGAAGTCAATATGGCCGGGTGTGTCGATCAGATTGATGTGGTACTTGTGGTCCTCGCCAGAGTCCGGGTCCTTGCGCGACCAGTTGCAGTAGGTGGCAGCGGATTTGATTGTGATGCCCTTCTCACGCTCGAGGTCCATGGAATCCATTTTCGCGCCGACGGAGTCCTTGCCGCGCACTTCATGGATGCTATGGATCCGGCCCGTATAGAAGAGAACGCGCTCGGTGGCCGTTGTCTTCCCGCTGTCAATGTGCGCTGCGATACCGATGTTGCGGATGCGCTGGATTCGCGCCAGCTCCTTGGGGTCCATGCGCTCGAGGATCGATTCGTTGGTGATCGCATCGGCGCCCTGCGCAGCTTCTGCTAGCCTGAAGAACGAGAGTACCAACATTAGCATTTGGAATCGTCAATTGAGGAGATATGGAGCGATATCGTACTTACACCGCTGCAGCAGCGCTCTGATGCCTGACGCCACCGTAGCTCGGACATCGCGACGAGAGCGGGTACCGGAGCGCCGACGACCTGCTTGAAGCTGTTGTCGCCGTCGCACGGGGAGCGAGAGAGCGGAGGGGTGTAGGACGGGGTACGGGCGCAAGCACGCTGAACGAACGGCACTGCCGCCGCAGGAGATGAGCTCGGGCTTTCATGTTCGTCCGTGGCGGGCTGCCGGCGGGGCAATTGGCGCGCGTGGAAAAGAAGGACGGTGAGGACGAGAATGTTCGTTGAAGTCACGAAGGCGCTCGTGGAAATTTTTCTTAGCGAGGTCGGCACATATGCGGCCGCCGGCGCCTGTGCGGCGATGGCAATGAACTACTACGTCTACACATTACAGCGACTTTACAAGGCGATTAGGTCTACTCTGCGGAACGCATGGGATACGGCGATAATGGCATCTCAGGATCCTTGGAGTGGATTTTTGGAGCTGTGATGTCCGTCTGCATGTTAAGTCGATCGCAGTGCGACTTGTGCGGCATGTGAGGCCGCGCGAAAGTTCTCGCCAAACAGCCCCGCCATACTTGCCCATCTCATCCCATCTCATCTCCAAGTCACTCGCTCTAGCAGCACAGCATCTCTCGACGACAGCTACGAAGGGCCCCGCCACGATGTCGACGTCAAAATTTGATGCCGAGAAGGCCTCGAATCTCGATGATGTAAGCGTTCATAGAGCCCGGCCCCGGAGATCTAGTCACCCCGCTAACATGGGCTCTGTCGTCACCATAGATCGAGAAGCAGTTCGCGGTTAAAAGTACAGCCCGCTCCATTTACGAGCACCCCGATCGCTCTATGATACATGTGTTCGAAATATATATCTGACAGCCATGGCACCCGCGCAGCTGTGATGTACATGCAGACTCACTGGAACCTGCTCGAAGGTTGCCGCGGGAGCGAGCTGACGATGACGAAACTCGACGACGAAATCTACGAGCACTTCAAAGAAACATTTCCCGAGCTGGACGTCTCGCAGAAGATCGACGAGGACGCGATGAAGAGCAAAGAGGGCAAGGAGAAGTGGCGGAACTTTGTCAACCAGTATGAGAACAAGGTAGGGAGACTACGGAATTCTGCAAGCAGATGCGACGGGAGCTTATCAGAGGCTATGGCGCACCTTGGGCAAACCGAACAGGTCAAGGACTTTAATTTCGGGACCTTGCTGCGGGTCACTCCGAAGGACGACTACGGCGAGCACACGACTATATTTGGTAAGTCCCATCTATTTCCATCTACGCTCTCCCCAATGCATCGTCTCTATCTATAATCACTATGTTCGTTCAGTCTGGCTACAAATTGAATGTAATTGCTAACGAATAGTTGGAATTGCAGCGGTGAGGATGCAGGTATGTCTGACAATTTCCGATGGCATAAAATACAACCCTCTAGAAACATCCAACAGTGTCAGAAAATGACAACTGACGTCGATTTGCACGCATGTCTGCACTTGCGCCATGGCGTTTCAGTTCTACGCCATTGAAATAGCACGGTATGTTTGCTTCCCTTCTATCGTTCGCAATTTCGATGTTTCAGTCCTGTAGACGTATCCACTTCGCCGTGCATATATTTTCTCGCTCTCGATTGAGAGTACCCTTGCAGCTGGCTGATATCCAACGACCTGCCAGGAACAAGCTTGGTCTCAATGACTGGATATACGAGGCAGCACAGGCCAAGGCCAAAACTAGCTGATGACCTCGATCCGATCCTGCAAAAAATGCCGGGTTCTCGGAAATTGCACTAGCGAGTAGACGGCTCCTACTGTCTATTTCCGAGTAAAGGCTCCAACGAGCTCTTTGAGTCTCGTGAAGAAGGTAAGGGAAGATTTTATTTACTGAATCGATACCGGGATTTCTACAGCATCCTTTGCCTGTATATAGATTGCAATATCCGACCATCTACCAACCCAACCTATACCTGTCCGCTCGAATCATAGCGCAAGCCGGCGTGTGCCCAGCCTGACGCATACCGTTATCTGTTATAGCTACTAGTCATTCAAAATCGTCCAAATCTAGCCCATCTTCCCGCCAACGAGAAGGATCGGAATTGGAATTTGCTAATGGATATCTGGGTAGCTCTCCCAGTCGTTGCATCATACTCATCGAATCTGATCCCTGCTGGCAGTGATCAGGGAATTGAGTGTAACATAGCTACCATCCGTTATCGTTGCGTGAATTTGCGTAGCCGGTAGACCGCTTTTGATTGGATTGTTTCCAAGCGTAGACGCTGGAAAAATTCAAAATATCCTGTTAACATTACCTTATCAGTCAGGAGCGGATAGGGCATCATGAACCAGCTGCGCCGCTGTCTTTCCCAAAATGGCGGCCTGTGCCACAAGACCACAAGTCTTGGCGCAACACAACAGACACAACACGCTCCATGAATGCACAACACATTTGGGAAACCCATTCACGAGGCCTTCGATCTTGATATCGCGGGCGGCAAGTGAGAAAATCCCAGAGGAAAAGGGAATCAGCGCCAGGATGGCAGTCCTATGCCTTCCAATAAATTTATCTCCCTGGCGCAATTGTCAGAGACTCTCCATACCTACTACAACTTCCTCCTCGAACCAACAGTTGATACTTTCGCACTCCTGCCGGCACAGATACACCACACCCGCTAGCTTCCCGCTGTTGGAACCACCCCCTCTGCCACTACAAACACAAACAGTCTTCTTAGACACAGATACGACACACTGGACGAGATACAACCGCTGCTGGAACTTGGTTCCGAGGCCCCCGTCGGTATGGCAGCCGACGGGGGTCCGACGCCGCAGCAGAACGTCGAACTCGAGCCAACGGAAACATGTATGAACGACAACTTGGAACGCCTCGCCGCACGCCAACTGAAGAGGCCGTTCCTGCCACCGCCGCTACAGCTAGAATCCACTCGTTCAAGTAGCGATGACCTCCCAGAGGACCTCTGGTCCCCGACGTCCACCTGTTCCTCCTGCTCTTCTGACACTCAGCTTCCGGACGAGGACACGCTTGTGGAGGATGACGACAAAGAGACGGACGCCTTGCTCAAGAACAAAGAGACCGAACCCTTCAGACTATCAGACGAGTCGTTCGACAGCAGAGCCAGCACGGCCCTCGACTTTTACCCAGAAGAAGAATCAGAGTCTGACGACGGAGACGAAATGCGCAGAAATGCCTCGTGGGCATCTTATTTTGCCTTCATGCGGCGAAGCCATATCTTCGTTTTCATCATCGCTATTATATCGGCCGTTGTGTCGGCGGCGGTGTTGCCACTGTCGTCGGTGCTGCTCGGCAGGATCTTTGGCGAGTTCGCGCTATTCGGACGAGGAGAGCTCGCGGCTCGCGAGTTGCTGCTAAGAATTACGAGATTGGTTGAATACTACGCCATTCTCGCGGGTGCGGGGTGGGTCGCGTATGGAGTGTTCTCCTGCTCGTGGATATGGTTTGGCGAACTGCAGGCCGAGAACGCTCGGCGGACGCTGTATAAGGCCCTGCTCGACAAGGAACTCGAATGGTTCGACAACACGGAGCACGAGATCACGACAGTTGCGAGCCGCTGCCATACGTATGTCATTCTCCCCCTTGATCGATCGCTCATACGTTTTTGCACACTCAGGATAATACTAACAGTTGTGAACAATTATACAGTCAGATAAGGGAATTTCAACTGGCGGCGTCCCAGCCGTTGGGACTGGTTATCCAATGCGTCGTCACCGCCGCCGCGTGCCTCGCAATAGCATTCTACTATTCCTGGCACCTGACACTGATCTGCCTCGCCGGCATGCCCATCGCCAGCTTCGCCGTCCTCTTCTTCTCGAACAAGATCGAACAGGGGATTGAGCAACAGTCGCTCGCATTAGGTTCGGCAGCACAGAGCATCTCTCGCGCCGTCAAGGGGATCGAGACAGTAAAGTACTTCAACGGACAGAAAGTGGAGTTCAACCTGTACTCTACGGCAGTCAGAGCCGCCGGGCTCGCGTACAATAGGATCGCAAAGCACGCAGCGTTGCAGAATGGGATCCTGCGGTTTGTGACGTTGATGGTCTTCGTGCAGGGGTTTTGGTATGCGAGCACGCTGGTGTCCCCGCAGACATCGTTTGTGGAGGTAGCGGGCTATATGACGACCTTCTGGGCGTGCCTGATAGCTGGACAGCAGGTGGAGTCGCTACTGCCTGTTGTCGTTATCCTGGAGAAAGGGAAGATTGCGGCATCGAGCCTGAGACGGTTATCAGCGCCGGATTCCGAGTATGATATGGTAAAACGAATGGGTGTGGTTCCGAAGAAGTGTAAAGGTGCTGTCAAGTTTAAGGATGTAAGTCCTCAATCTTCTACCATACGTCGAGTCAGCGGAGATGCTAACGTCGGGCAGGTCAAATTTACGTATCCCTCACGCAGAGATGTTGCCAGTCTAAATGGGCTTACCATGTCCGTCAAGGCCGGAGAGACCATCTTCATCGTCGGTAAATCCGGCAGTGGAAAGAGCACTCTCGCGAATCTCCTGCTCACCGTCTGGCACTACAACGCTGGCGGCATCTTCATCGACGAGTACCCTCTGGAGAAGCTCGACAGAGACTGGGTCTGGGACAACATCACTTACGTCCCCCAGCGACCTGCTATCTTCCACGAATCGATCTCCCATAACATTAGATTTGGAAATCGCGACTCCACGCTTACCATGAAGGATTTTAAGCGCGCTTGCGACGACGTCTTCCTTACTGAGGTTCTCTCTGGTCTGCCTAACGCGCAGAAAACCACGCTCACCTCTGGGGGTAACAACCTCAGCGGCGGGCAGCGACAGCGTGTCTCCCTCGCTCGTGCCAGGCTGCGAAACACGCCCATTATGATCCTTGATGAGCCTACCTCCGGTCTCGATGAGGGTACCAAGGTCCTCGTCATGGAGAACCTGCGTGAGTGGCGGCGAGACAAGACGACCATTATCATCACACATAATATGTCTGATATACGGCCTGACGACTACGTCTATGTTATGGACCACGGCAGAATCGCACAGGCTGGTTGTCGTAAGGACTTGGAGGCTCCGTATAAAAGCCCCTTTCTGGACCTACTACGGGAGTCGGACGAGTCGTATAACGATGACCCGCAGCTTGTGCCTACCTACGACGATTCCTTACTGGACTACTATCTGGGCGATGACGAAAACAAAGAGAATGTCGAAAACAACAGGAGAACTTACCTGGCTGCCGCCGACCCACGGCGCACCATGCGACGCACCTTGGCCGTACCTGTCATTTCTAACATGAGAAAGTCAGTGAATCGCGTCACCTTTGCTTCCAATCACCGAGCCACGATCATGCCATCGCACGTGCTCGACAGGTCCCAAAGTCAGCGTCGGAAACGCCCCAGACGGACCCGCCAGAGTATCGAAGAGATGCCGCCGCTACCAGAATCGAAATCGAAACCAAACAGCAAACAAGGCATCCTTCACATCCTCGGAACAATCGGCGAGCACACAACGGTAAGGCAAAAGCTATGTCTGGTCGCGGGTATAATCTGCTGCATCATCAGCTCCGCGTCCACGCCTGGGTTTTCCTACGCGCTCGCACGCCTCGTCGAGACGTTCTTTACGGAGTTCAGAGCGGATAGGGCTGCATTCTGGGCGCTGATAATCATCGGGATAGCTGTTGCAGACGCGGTCACTGCTGCGCTGCAGCTATACTGCCTTGAATATGTCGGTCAGTGCTGGATTGATTCCGTGCGGAGAAAAGCATACCGACTCGTCAATCGACAGGCGCGATCGTGGTTCGATGTGGATAGAAACCAAGTCGGCCGGGTCGCGCGGGACCTCGAGCAGAACGCTGAGGAGATGCGGAATCTACTCGGCCGGTTCGCCGGGTTCGCGCTCAACGCGTTGGTGATCTTTGTCGTCGGTGTCGGTTGGAGCTTTACGCAGGACGTCGGGCTGACGGCTGTCGGGCTTGCGGCGGCGCCTACGCTGCTAGTTGTACTGCGCGTGTTCACGTGGGTGAGCGACCGGTACGAAGAGAAGGGGAACACCGAGGCGGAGGAGCTCGGACTGTTCGTGCAGGATGTGCTTACGAATCTAGTGGCGGTGAGGGTGCTCGGATTGAAGGAGTACTTTGAGCAGAAGCACGCTCGGATGCTGCGAAGAGCTGCGGGCGTCGGCAGGAAGAGGGCGGTTTTCACCGGGTTGACGGTAGGGTTGAGCGATACGGCGGTCTCCCTCGCGACAGGTTAGTACAAGTTAACCTATGCATGTACCTTCTATTACTGATTAAGGCACTAACTGATATTTTGTATGCAAAGCCTTGATGTTCTGGTACGGCAGTCGCCGAATCGCGGAGAACGACCTATCCCTCGGCAACGCCTTCACCGTTTTCGCCATGCTCCTCTTCAGTCTATCCAACAGTGCGGCGGCCCTGCGGATAATACCCCAGGTGTCTTCGAGCACAGACTCTGCGCGGCGCGTGCTTCGACTGCTTGAACTTAACGATGCAAGCCACGAGCAGCTGGGCTCCCGCAAGATCGAGCTTGACGGCTCCCTCATCGTCCGCGACGTGAGCTTCTCATACCCTCTCCGCCGGAGCAGCCTTGTGCTCCGCAACATCAACATGCAAATCAATCCCGGCGAAGTCGTGGCCATCGTCGGCGCGTCTGGCGCGGGCAAATCCACGCTCGTGGCACTCATGGAACGGCTGTACGCGCCGAGTAACGGCGACGTGATATTCTCCGGCTACCAGTCCGGCGATCTGGACATTGCGCATCTCCGGCGACAAGTCGCAATCGTCCCGCAATACCCATACCTCTTCCCCGCATCGATCAAGGAGAACATTCTATACGGCCTCGACCGCAGCGATCATTACAACATCTACACCGGTTCGACGAGCGACACCGCGCTCCTGCAGCTGCGGCAGATAATGGAAGCTTCGCACGCCGCAGGGCTAAGCGGGTGGGTCGACAGCCTGAAGGACGGGTACGACACGCTCCTCGCGATGGGCGACAGCAGTCTCTCCGGCGGCCAGGTGCAGAAAATCGCCCTGGCGCGCGCGCTGGTCCGGAAGCCTAAGATCCTGATACTGGACGAGTGCACGAACGGTCTCGACCCTGCGAGTGCGAATACGGTGATGGATACGATTTCAAGTTTGCGCGGCGGCACCGCGTGGGGCGGGTCCGGGACGACGGTTGTGGTCGTGACGCATAAGCCGGAGATGATGAGGATGGCGGATAAGATTGTGGTTATGGATGCAGGGCGGGTGGTGGATGAGGGTGGGTTTGTGGAGTTGGCGCAGGGGAGCGAAGTTTTCAGGAGGCTGCTGAGGCGGCAGGAGGAGGGTAATTACTTATGACAGTGGTGATACCTGTGGATTGATACCCTGGATGATGGAGATGAGTACCTTTCTTTCTTGGAGTTTGCTACAGTACCTGTTTTTCTGTTTTCTTTGAGTATGCTGTTCTTCGGTCTTATTGCTGCGTACCACGGCTTAGCTAGCTTGTGTGTTCTTCTTCCTTCTTTCATTTTGCTTGAGAACACCTATGGTTAGAGTATAGTGTGCGTGTTTGTCTACATTTAGAACGCAGTACGAATTCATTCGTACGGTCTATAAATTTAATGTTTATTGTCGCGTATATCAGTACCTTACTAGCCTACATTCATCCCCTCTCACTTCTTTCCGATAGTCGGATTGACTATATCAAAGCGCACCGGGGCTCGCGGTGCAGCAAGCAACTTTAGTTAAGTTAACAATGTCAAAGCACGCTTGTTCGTCAGATAAGCAATTAGCTTCACTTCTATAATTACGATCAAGGCTAGTCACATGTAGTCAGCATCGCCTAGCAGTCACCCCCCCACGCATATGCGCATTAATACATTTAGTGAAAATACTAGTGCTAGATTGCCACACGCGCTCGTGTATTCTTGCCTGTCGCGTTATATGACATCATGACAACGGACCCGTTTATATATCTAAGTACTTGTACTTACTTGGCTGCCTAAAACTAAATATCCAAGATGCGATAGAGTGGCCAAAAAACTGTATATAGCATACCGGATCGCTCATCCATATCTAAAATATCGATCAATCGTGCGTATACAACTCAATCGCCACAACAGATCCCAGTATTCGCGAGTCAAGCGCACGTCCAACGACGCCGTGTTGCGAGCGTGGCATTTCCAAAACCGGCCGCGATATTCCCGTTTAGTTGCATCGCGTGACTATATTTAGCACACGGACAAACCCTCAATCGGGCCAGACAGGCCAATTAAAAACCGACCGCGATTGGCAGCTGGTTAGCTCAAGGGCAGTCGCACAAACATGCAGCGCGCTGAAATATTTAACACCTGTTTCTGTCCGCTAACATTAGCTAAGTAACTAACTGTGTGTGTGTGGCGGCTGCTCGAATTTAGATTAACAAGGTGGCGGCAGGTACACCGAGGCCGACGGTCGGAAATTTAGCAAGGACGTAGTACTAGTTCTCGCGTATATTCAGACTCGCGCGGAATCGAACGCACTAGTATAGCAAGCAGTGCGTCGGATTTGTTGATCCAATGGAGGCCAATGAAGAGTCTTGGGGACGCTGGCCAATGAAATCTGAGGCGTGACGTGATTAGGCTAAAGATCGACCTGTCATTTGGTTTATTGCTTGGTGAAAAAGTTAACCTTCGACGATCGACCGAGTATTGTTGATATCACGGTTGAACAAAACTCGCGAAACTGTACAACATTGGGGTATCTCGCGGCTTGCAATATCCGACGTTTCAAAAAAATATAAACTGTAGTTTTAGATTCGAAGGATGTTGGGAAGCTACACTGGCAGGGTGTTCTATGATAATCGTGTCTGGAGTATACTACCAACATGGGCATAGGTATGGACATCGATTCGATTGTGACGTGCGCGTCGCGGGTTTAAAACCCTTAAATGATCATGCTCGACAAGGGACCGTGTCAAGACGAGAACGTGTTCGGATTAATACGACTTTCCAATTCCAGGTGTTAATTGTTCTTCGGACACCGATGGACACGAACAGAGATATTGTATCCTTCGCCTGCCGCCTGGCGAATCGAGCAACCTGTGGGATCAAGCGACGACAAGCGAAGTAAAAAATTCAGTACTGCGCCATAATATATCGGTTGCACGCTGTGAGCGAGAGATAGTCTGCAGTGAGCAGACATCGATGGAAGAGGGAGGTAGGTACCTACGTTTACACACATGGGTTGTAATGTAATATTCGGAGGCTGAGTGGTGCTGTAATTGGAATATTTGGTCTGCATGTGGTCGAACAAGCGTTCGCGCCAAGAGGCATCCTGCGCATGACAAACCTGCCAGCTAACCGATGCCATCCCGACTTTGCACTTAAGCTAGTATTGTCTCGAATCGTTTGTGCGATTGTCAGGATTACTTGACGGTAAGACTGTATTGGATACTATTTCCTGGCCGTGGAGCTACTGAGCCCGAAACAAGGAACTAGGGAAAGTAACATCAATGTACACGTACATGTACATACGTCAAAGGAGAGTGCACGGTTTGTGTGTATGTAGGTCGAGCGTCTACTGGATCGGTTGTTCGTGCCGGCCGGCGCTTTCTTTTGGGCAGCAGTTGACGTTGGTGCTGCCAAATTACAGCGATAAAGCCACTTGCATACACGTAACCGACATTTAAAACATTGCATCGTACATACATTACATTGCATGGGAGCTGCGATGCGACAGCATTAATCAGCGAGGGGCCATGAAGCCTAGCTTAGGTAAGTGAACAGTCCGCCGTTTCACAGGCTTCGGAGATCCAGACCGTGCATATTAATGTTGGCTACAAGTGTGTATGTCAGTGGACACGGGACAGTAAGTTTTTTGATTGCGTCGGATCTCGTAGTTTGAAATCGCGACGAGCTCGCGATTATTTTTTTTGTTGCTTTGACTTTGACCTGGAGCTAGCCGTGCTGCACAAGATTTGAGATTCTGAATTTTCCTGTGCCCTGGCCGGCCAATCGCAGGACAGGATGGGCGTCAGCATGGACCCACCCTGGCCACAACCGTGGTCGTTACGTTGCTTGCGCCTCAGGAAGGTAGCTACGATACCTGGCTGGCGCTGATCGGTACGTACAGAGCATTGCCTGTGCGTATGTCATGTCTTCCGTCCAGGCTTATGCTACCAATGCTGCACATACTGTCGATGCAGTGATTGATACACTCCGGGGAGCAGATGCCGTGCGGCTTGTGCCGGCGGAAAAGGGTTTGTCGACCCCAATCTATTCCATCCAAAGAGTTGGCAGCCCTGACCAATCGACGGGGTGCCCGCTGCCCCACATGCACGAACTGGTCGACAGGTATTTGAGTTTGGGGGGAGTGTATTTGGTATTTGCATCGGATGCAAGGGCGTGTGCCGGGCCCATGGCGATATGGCCGTGTCGCGAGAGCCCTTTCGGACGCCCGTTGGCAGGCGGAGGCCTCTGCAGGCGGACTTCAGGTAGCGATGGCACCGTGATAGATTGCATGACTGGTTGTCGTCCCAGCGGGTCGGGCGGCCGTCTTGGCCAATTTTGATCGGTTGGAGCAATTTCAATCTCCATCGAAGCTTCGGCGGCCTTCGAAGATGGAATTAATCGCGATTGACAGAGGCATCTCAAATAACGCAGGTCGAGAGCGAACTTAATTACTGCAAGCCACCGGCCATGCAGCACAAGTATGTCACCCGGACAGCCAGCCTGTTGGAGACAGCTGGGAGATTGGGCGGCGAGAGAGGTGGAACAATGGATCGCGGCCGGGAGCAGGTGTTTATGTAAGAGACGCATGAATGATTTCGATTCGGTAGACGCCTGCCTGCCTGCGAGGTCACCTCCCTGCGCCCTGCTGCGGCTCCCGATCACAAGAAAGCGAAGCTGGAAAGGAAGGCTTGCAGGGCCCGCTGGCTGATTGTCTATAATATCGTTTCGTCTGCTGCTGTTGCCCGTCAGCTGGGCCGACTCCTTCTCTCTTTCTTTCTTTTCCTTCGATATCGTATCATTCCAGCGATAGCGACGGCCTGCAGCTGCTGTGGCGGTGACCGCTCTATCGATTGCTCCCAATCTGCGCCAACCTCCTCTCAACATCAACCTGCCATCGACACCTCTCCCCCACCGACGCCGACATTGACATCAACCTCGGCTTCGACGTTCACTACCGCCGACTTCACAACCTGTCATCGCTGCGACGGAGCCTTTCGGAACCCGTCTTTTCGTATTAGCAAACGACAAACGACGACCAAGCCCGAGCTGACCTGAAGAAGCTCGCTAGTGGGGAATCGAAATCCAAGCGAGCCTCGACTGGCCCATCGGCCTGCAGCACAGCCATCCCCAAAGCCCATCAGCAGCGTCAGGACAAGCCTGACGAGGCATCAGAAGACCCGGTAGTTGCAGGCGAGCGGTGCCTTCCAGCAGCCTGTCAACGGCTGGTTTTCCTCCCGTCCCCCACGAGATCGGAACCCGGAAGTTTCGCAGCGTCGACGCACGCCTCCCGCGAAGAAGCAATCGAACGCACCTGTGTGCTTGCCTGCGTGCTTGCTCTGAAGCTTCGCTCGTCCTTGGACGTGAGACAGGGAGAGCACTCGGCCTCGTTCAAAGAGGAAGCTGCCGCCACGCCCGTTCGTGTTCTGGGAGGCTCGCTAAGTAAGGCCGGCCGGGCGTCAAGCAAATAATAGAGCAGCACCAGCAACAGCAACAGCAGGCTCCGGTGCTTCCCTAGGTACTTAACCTTGCTGCATCTGCATCTGCGTCCAGCTGCCGCGACGGGGGCACCGGTTTTATTTTTATTTCACCAGTAAGTAGCATTTTACAACATTTACAGACGACCGGCATCATCCTGCTCCTTTCAGCCCCAGCCAGCGAAAAGAAGGAGGCGAATCGTTCGGCCGGCGCTGTCAGCCGCGGATTTTTGGGCAGCGAGCTGCATTACATTTGCTTACCTTTGCTGCCTGGCTTGTCCAACAACAGAACAACAGCGTTCGCTCCAGACGGCAACCTCACACTCTTTTATTTACACTCCTCCGGCCCCCCCAATATATCCTTCCAGCCCATCCTTCGACATCATATCCACCATGGCCCCGCCGTTAATAGCCCGGCCTGTCGTCCAGCGACGGCAGTTCCCAGGGGGCATCCGCGAAGTTTCCAGCGCCCCTGTTCCCTCTCCGACTGGAAGGCCGAACCCAACAAGCGATGGTCCCGAGGCACAGAACAGTGCATCAGCGACGCCGAATCCGTCCGCGACACCTTCCGGCCGCAGAGGCTCTCCTAGTGCCCTTCCGTCGACAATGCCGCCGCAACCCACGAGTCCGACGCCGACCTCCAGCGCCAGCAATAGCGGAGGGATAAATATGAATTCCGCCCAGTCGGGAATCGTGATTGTAAGCAAAATACATACACCGTAAAATTCCAATCAACAGAATCCTACCGCTGACATCGATATGCTCGCACAGGCAATCGTCGCAATCATCGGCATCATCATCCTCTCCTTTCTCACCTACGTCATCCTCAAATCCCTCCGACTACGCTATAAAGATCCCAAATACCTGCCGGGTTCCTACCTCAAGAAGAAATGGCAGAACTGGGACGTCATGGGCTACCATGCCACACCGACGGGCAGCGGCACGACCACCGCTGCCCAGGCCCGTATCAACCGTGTCGCACGTAGTCGCGCAAACATCGAGGCCAACCGCGCCCTCGACCGCCAGAACAGCGTACGCAGCGTGATCACCCTGCCGCCGTACCGTGAAATGGCCGAAATGGACCTCGAACGCACGATCGGCCGCGAGGGTGAGCGTGCTGGTCTCGACACAATTGTCGTTTTCCCGGAAACCGCAGACGAAGAAGAAACCCGCCGCGAAGAACGAATGCAAGCAATGTACGAGCTACGACTGCAGCGACGTGCACAGCGGGCCGCCCGCGAAGCTAGGAACAACGGCAGCGCGGCCTCGCTTGGCAACAATAGCGCGAACAACAGTTCTACAAATGTGGACCCGAACGCAACCTCCGTTTCCCTCACGGCGATGGACATGGAAGCCGGCGGCAGCGGACGGACGGCTAGCGAACTTACCGCCGCGATTCTCAACGACCGGACGAGACGGCTGTCCGAAGTCTCGTACGCAGATGTGGGCTACTCGCGCCACGACGGCAGCCGCATTCGCTCCACCTCGACGAACCGAAACAGCGGCTCCAATAACGCATCGGCAGACTCGCAGCCGCTGCTGTCGGACAACGCGAGCAATACCGGCCGGAACAGAGCATCTCGCCCGTCGTCCATATTCTCGCTCAACACGAACGTCTCCGGCGGACGGGGCAGCATGGACCGCCGCGATTCGACCGAGTTGCTCACGGGTGGTGATATCGGCGGGACGAGGCTGCCGCCCAGCTACGACGGTCTTGACTGGGGTGATGCGCCGCCGTACATGTCGCCGATTAGTCCAGTAGGTCGTAGCGACACGAACACCTCGCGGCGGACCGGCGCGGGTGCCAGCGGGGAAGACGAGGAGCAGCGGCAGCGTCCTGTTTTGAATGTACCGCTGGTAAGGGTTATCGGGGCGAGCAATCCCGGCAGTCCGATGAGTCCGCAGGGCCCGAATCAGCGGGAAGGCGCGCTATAGATGTGGTATGATGCGATGTTCATATAATGCGGCATGCGGTTTGACTTTGGCATTTATTTGGAAAACGTGAGCGGGTTGCATTGGCTCCTCTTGACGTCCTTATTCCCCCTACCTTTACGTACGGCCTGCATGTAGCACGCACCATACCGATCAGCACCCTCCTTTGGTGTGTATGCGTTCTACGGTAGCCTGGCCATCTATCAACCTCACGGCGGACGTTACGAGTGTGGTCGTTCTTGTCCTTGTTCTTTGCTTTTACTTTTAACTTAATCTTACGGCGTACGATGGCGTTTACGATCACTGATTGAACATGATCCAATTCCTTGCTATTTATTCATTCATATACTCCCTCTTCCCCCGCTTTCACGCGTCGGACTGTATTTCTCTTATATTTCCCTATTATCTACTTACTTACTTATCATATCATTGCATCCGTACATCCATCCATCCATCCATTGCGCTATCTGGTCCGATGCATGCGTGCGTATGTTGTGTTTTTCGCATCAAGCATTGTATTTTGTTAAACTTTCCTTCCTGACCGGTTACGTTTATTGAGCATGTGTATTCGGCATACTTTTGTCATTTCGGGCGGGGCGGGTTAAAAGCGAGCATGGTTGTAGGATGGTAGTTACTGTAATGTCTAGCGATATGGTGTCGTATCATATCGTATCGTATCGTATCGATGATGCTTGTGGTTGTATATGTAGCGTACGTATGATGTTGTAATTTGTGGTGCTGTAGTATTGCAGTGGCATCTGTATCATTACCTTCTAGCACACGGGTTTATATTACTATATTTTTATGTAGCATTCTTTGATATCGCATTGTATCGACCGCGGTTGTAGAGCTGCTTCTCAGTTATATGTGTCGGAGTATATATGCACGTGTGGACGTGCGCGCGATCGGGGGTTGGAGATCGATCGATAATAATTCGGAAGCCGGCATTGCTTCGCGATCGTGCAGCGGTGGGGCTTGTTGAGATCCAGTCGCGATCGCTGTCCAAATTTGTCTGGTTGAATGTATGAATTAACGGCCGACGGATATGCATGGCATACCGCACGCATGTCGGGATGATATGATGCTGCATTATCGACGCCATGCAGTATACGTGCGTACGGACACAATCCTATAAATACCCAAGTGGATATGATTATAAAAATACGCCTCCGACCCCCGCTGTACGCTGCATGCTGTACATACGTGCTGGTTTACGCCACCATCCTTCTGTTAAAACTCCCGGAATCGCATGCATATTGGATGTATTCCCAACCTGCCCGCGTGACCTCCTACGCGTAAATAACCCCAGCCACCCCTCGCAAAAGATCCGTGCGTATTCCGAGCGTCCATCCCGCTGAGATATAACAGGTGGGCGGACGGACGGTTACAAGACGGCGAACGCACTAGCGTAGCTGACGCTGCTGTCGCTCCCGTTCGTACACTGACTGCTCTGCTCGTACCTCACAAACTTGAACTTCGACACCTGCCCCTCCGCCCCCCGCTGCCGCGCCGCCTCCTCCAACCCCGCCATCACAACGCCAATCGGATGCCGTCCGCAGATTGTATTCTTCGTCTCCCGTAGATACCACGCGAAATCGTCGTGACGGCCGGTCTCGATCGCCCGCATCGCCGCTCGATCCAGCTGCTCGATCGCCCGCCAGATCTGCTGTCCGGCGGGCGTGCCGGAGCTGCTGAGCGAGACGGAATCGGCGACGGGAGTGTCAGCGGATGGTAAGTAACGACGGTAACTAAACCGGGAACCCCAGTGGCAAAAGTCCGAGGAGACGACGAACGCGTTCGCCGGGTCGAGGAGGTACGGTGCTAGCAATGCGCCGTATTCCTTCTCCTTGGCCGTCGTGAGCGCGCCGACGAGGATGGGCACGATGGGTGGCAGCGGTTGCTCCAAAGGCGAGAAGTGGAGGGAGAGCATTTTGTAGGTGTAGGGGAGGTGCATTTCGATCGAGTGCTCGTCAGAGTCGGTTGACGGGGACATGGTGCTGAATTTCCGCGTGGCGGCGAGGGCGGCCGTGGTGGCTCTGTCGACGGTTAGTGGGCCTAGTGGTGTCGCGTAGGTGTCGTGTGCGGTGAGTGCGCAGCCGTCGAGGTAGACGTGGTGGGAGGGGCCGAGGATGAAGACGCGCTTGCTAAAATCAAAGATCACGTTAGCGGCTGCGCGTGTGTGCATTCGGTGTGCTTGTGCAGGTCGTGGGATATGGTGTAGAAGCTATGCTCCTGCTGTGGGATACGGACATGTCTTTGAGGTTCAGCGATTTGTACGCCCAGGCCGCCGCGGGGCCGGAGTAGCTGTAGCCCGCATGTCTAGTTGATTACACCTTCCGTTAGCACTGCGTTCGATATTCTGCTCGAGCTATACCTCCTCTCTCGCTCTGACTATACGAATAGCATCATGTATACACAGAAACACGTATCAATGTGCGTATTATAATGCTGTAGCGCGAGAAGAATCGAATCATTCAAGGGACAGACACATACGGCGCAATGATCACTCTCGCACCCTCAGCTGGCACTTGTCCAACGCCGTCCACCGCTGCCGGCACGCGAGACAGATACTCTGTCAACTCACCGTCCAAACTCTCGCGGTCCTCAGTGTACCAGCTCCCCGCGTGGCTGGCAGGGCGGGCGTCAGTCATCTTTTGAGTACCAATTGTCGCGTCTTTATCGGTTTACGCCGTACGATATTGCAGCATATGACTTGGTCAATGATATTAGCGACAGCCGGCCGCGTATGACCCAGAGTGCCGTCGGAGAAGTAGCAACGGTGGGTGGACTGAAGGGTGAAGTGGGATGGACGGTCGTGATGCAATCCAATGGAGGGGGTTCTCCCTCCGCCCGCCGTGTTGCATTGTCGTTCGCGGGGGAGGCTGACTAAGCCGTCCAACATCGCGAATTAGCCCGATCGAGAAAGCAGATTGAGACCATTCCAAGTTAGATGCACAGATGCCTCCGTCGACGAGCTGCGGACAGCGTGGTAGCCGGGTATATATGGCGTTTTGACATCTGCACATATACGAATACGACCTTGTACTGCTCCGCAAAATTCAAACCTCCACCGTTCGAGTTTCTCACCTTGCACGCGTGCGTGCGTGCGTCAACGAGACGTCGAAACACGCCCAAGAAACAGCCTTGTGGATTAATATTGAATACCAAGACGTCCATGTCTCCGCACAAAACGTCAAGACGTCGAAAACACTAACGCACACCTGCATGCATACGTACCGCTATCGATAACCCGCCAAAGGCGAACGGAATGCAAACGTACGTACGCCTGTCTATCTTCGAAAAAAAGAAAAGGCCGAGTGCTGGAGCTAGAGCTCGATTCCCCACGTGCGTTTTCCATAGCGCAAAGCGGCACAGAATGAAGAATGAACTTACGTGCACACTACCCGAGGCCGCGTCATCAGCGTCCGGTCACTCGATCCAGAAAGCAAATCGAATCACACACAACCTCGCCTGGCCCAGCTGCATATGCATTCACTTCGCACCCCTGCTCTGCTGACCGGGTAGAGAGGTAAAAATTAAAAATGCCGCTGCAGAAAATCGAAAGCCAAGCCGTTGCCCACATTTGTCGATATTGTACGAGCGTGCTTGAATATTTTGTGACACCGCGAGTAGTACCGAAGGGGTGACTGTGAATTCTGTGAGAAAAGTACGATGGCACGCATGAGTTCCTGGCAGACGGCGAGGGGAACCCCTCATTGTGTAACAACTATCGAGGAAGTCCGTGATACATTTGTAGCTTTGCCAACAAAAGATCTATATGCACCAACATACCGACAACGAGTCGATAAGATTGTGAATACCGATAGCTATCCGGCGCCGTATAGTTCTCCTCTAACCTCTCAAATCTAGTCCCAAGACTTGCACGTTGAATATTCATGTATGACAAGTATCCCAAGATCCTCGTATATATTCTGGAAGGTCCATACGTCTGTCAAACCAAACTGGTTGAAACAAAGAAAGTTACTAGCATCGAAGAATCTCTCAAGATACTGCCAGGAAAACAGGACCCCAATGTGCAAGCCACCCAGATCTATTGTTAGCACGCTACCCCTCCGAACGCACATCCAAGCCTACCGAAAATGTGCAGGATACCAAGGCGGAGCCCACGGCGGCCATTGCATCCTGTGCGTGTGCGAATTAATGCTAACCAGCACCTCCCGCACAGGCCAAGAAAAGCGGAAACGCTCTGGCACTAACTAACCAACCCTGCTCTTCACACCCGCGGTCTCGGGATTCTTCTTTCTCGACTGCGCAATTCGTGTCAATCCATCGTCCGTCCGTCCGCCCCATCCGCAGAAACCTGACCGGCCCGAGTTCAAACATTTCGAGACGTATAGAATCGTACGTGTATAAGCCGCGCGGATGGGGCCGGGTTCACCGGTTCTACGTACATTATAACCATGCATGCATGCCACGCACGCACGCCTAGAAACCGGTATTTCGATACGTATTATATTATAAATATCAATCAGATGAAATTGGCAGGTATTCCATTGGCTTCCCCACAAGGACACGCAACTTGGCACAGTTCGATCCTACTTGTACCCGCACCAATCCTTGAATCGATGAATTCTGACTAGTAGATCCTTGGTTCGAAGTAAGTTTTGAAAATGGAAGAATCTCGTGACTATACCTTGATATCGATAAGTTCTGATTCCCAACCTACGTGGAATCCGAGTTATCATTCAAATGTGGGATAACAAGCTCACGGTGCACCCTCATATATATTTAATATATATACCCCTGTATAACGAAAATCGAGACTTGAACTTCACTCAACTGATTTGATAAATGCCGTGGAAAAGAATGTATATAGCGAGGGGTATAATAATGAAATAAAAATTATGTAACAGGCTTCCGCTGGACGGAAAAACCCTTCGACATCGCCTTCAATTTTTTGGTTTGACAAGCGGAAGAAGAATAATATTCCCTATAGCCAACTCTCGATGCCATAACCACTCTCACAAATGAAATTATCCAAATATCCATCCTTGATACACAAAGAAATAATAAAAAAAAACAAATGAAAGAATAAAGCAACCCAGCCGAAGTATACCAGATGGATGGATGGATCGTAAAGAGCAAAAAAGATAAATGAAAACGCTGGCAATGATGGATAAGTGTTAGTACATAATGATCGAGAGATGATGACTGATAAAAGATAAGAAAAGATGATAAACCCTGGTATAAAGGAAAGACCATAGCCTGTAACCGATAGACATAAGAAATAATAGATAGGAACGGAAAATAATAATATATCCAAACATCCCAAAACAGATAAATAAGGAAATACGGGTGACCGGCAGTAGTGATTTCTTTTTTTTGGGGGGGAGGAGGGTGAAGATAGTTGCGTTTTCTTCCAGATAACTGCAAGCAAGCTTTAGAACAACTGAATGTCAAGCTCTTTTCGCAATCTTGTTCTTGTTACACCTCAAGGGAAGAAAAACAACTGGATCCGGAAATCTAGAGCCTATACACAAGATAGAAAAGGATGGTAGAGGATGTGGATGAGAGCCTTGGCCTCAGTCGTGATCGAGTCGTAGATGGTGGTAGTAAGTCGGGACTATATATAGACGGGAGTTGGTGGATATGAACAAAGGATGACGGGATCGACAGAGGGTGGAGAGAGATGCGTGCGCTGTTCTGCGCGTGAGGTGAGTGTCGAGGATGGTCGGCGGCAGGGATGAATCCATCAGGCATTAGCGGCGATGATCAGACCGATCGCGGGTTTGATGCACGGACTCAAGGGCCGCCGCGTCCGCCCGGACGATTGGCTGGCCCGCTGTGTCCATCTTCCCCTCGAACTCTAGTCCATTCTCCTCGTCCTAAATAGGAATATTAGCATCAAAGTCGACGACAAAGCGATTGATTGGACATAAAACATACCACTCTCCCTTGGCCGCTTCTCCTCCTCGCCGGGTCGGTGAAGGTCCAGATGCGCAGCAGCACCGGCACCCACCTCCGCAGCAAGAACAGCGGCAACGTATTCCTTGAACTCCTGTTCCTCTCGTCGATCTTCCATCATCAGTCGCTTCTTATCTTCGTCGCTCAGATTCTTTCGTCGCTTGTCCTTGATCTCATCAAGGATGTAAAGGAGGACCTCCTCAGGACACCGGGTTCGAGGGAGGCCGTGGAGCCGCGGATTTCGTACGTATCGCCGGGTGACGTCTGCTGCACCACCGTCGTGTGAGAACGCTACGCAGTATGCAATCTGCTTGCCCCACCCTTCGGTATACAGCCGAGGTTGATCCCAGGCTTCTTCGCAGGCATCCACATGGACCCATCGCTGTTGGTGTTCCGAGTATACTTCAGTCCAGACATGATCTTCTGAGTTCCAGACCCATCTTACTCGCCCACCGACCGCTCTGCATAACATGCTGAAGCAATTCGCCCATTCACCACATCGACCCCGCCGGGTTTCCAACAGTGCCCAGACGTCACTGTACCGGGGAAACCGCTCGTGCCGCTGGCAGTCCGGCTTTGGGCACTTGTACAACTCTGTCCGCGTTGCCCCGCGTGCGATTTCATCGGGGTTCGGGGGCGTCAGACCTTGAAGCTCGGTCTTTGTCCCGCAATTCGGACATGTAGGGCAGTCCACCCATGTGAAGAAAACCCGCTTGAACCATCTGCACGAGTCTTAGTATTTGTCATAAAATTCGATATGTAGATGCGAAAAGCGTACCTTAATAAAGCCCGGATGACACAGTCCTGGTAGCCCCATTCCTCCTTGAACTTGCCTAAGCTTTGGGCCTGGGCTTTGAAGAGCATATTTTCTTCTTCTGCCTCACCATAGATTTGGTCAAGTGGTATGACGGCCAGGGCATTATCCAACAGCCCGGGATTTTCATACCGAAGCGGCGTTTCCGACAGGCCACTTAGGAAGTTCCTGAACTGCATCGAAGCAGAGTCGGAAGGCGGTTGCGGTTGTCGGGGGATTGGTCGGACGGCTACATATGGAGGCGGCAGATTCGAAGACGATGATGGTGCACTGTTAACTCTTGTGACTGGTCGGGTGGGAGTCGGAGGCGGACGTAGATGACTGCTTGATGCAGGTGTCGACGAGTACGAGGAAGAAGAGGAAGGTTGGAAGGAGGGTTGGAAGGAAGGCTGAGATGGCATGGGCGGCGTCATTGATGTCGATGGCATCGACGGAGTCGACGAGGGATACTGCGGGTGAGGAGTCGTGTTTGGGATCTTGGGCGGCAAGGGAGGCGGCCGAGGGGAGCGGCTTGGGGCAGCGGACGACGAGGCTGTCGATGGAGCAGGCGAGGGTGTTTGTCGGTGGATGGAAGAGGGAGGGACAGGCGATCGGCTGCGCGATCTCGACGTCGACTGGACCCGTTTTCGGAGAGCGTCTTGAGCACGTCGAGTGTGCTGGGTCGCTAACAGCTGGCTGAATTGATGTGTGAGGTCCTTTGCCCAAGCCTCCACCTCCGCCGGGTCGTTGCGAAAGTTCTGTTGGTCCATGTCTGTCGATGTGAGGAGGAGATATGTTGGGGATATATCTGCAGGAAGGAGGAGAAAAGGCAGGGATGGTCGAGAGAGATAAGGAGAGAGGGAGAACCTTGAAGGAGATTCGATTCAATGGAGGAGGACGGATGAGGATGAGGAGGGTATATGGGGAAGGGAGAGAGGTGGTGTGGACACTGGCGTCGGGATATAATGGAGGGTATTGGTTGGCGAGCACGGGGTGACGACGACTCCCTCGGGGGGCGATTGTTCACGAGCGGCGAGTACGACGACGACCGTTACCGCAACCAGCGACAAGAAATCATGCGCATATGGATCGTATAAAAGGGAAGGACGTCCCAGATGTCGTTGCCCGGAAGTCGTAAGCTCAGGTCCAATGATCAAGTCCCATCCACCCGAGAGTGAGTCGGACGGGTATGTTGGGCGGCGTGTTCCGGTCTCTTACGAAGGCAAAACCGCAGGGCGGTGACGAGCACGGGGGAACGGAAGACGTTGACGACTGACGACGAGTGAACGGGTTAGTCGTTGGAGGGGAGGACTGTCGATGAGTAAGACGGCCGAGGAGAGGGAGGATAATATGGTGGTGATGATGAAGCTGGTGATGAGGAGGCTAGTGCTGTGATGGCGATAGTGACGAATGCTGGCTCGAAATGTAGCAGTGGCGGTCGTCAGAGGAATCGCAAATGATCGAGGCTGAGGCCCGCGCCGGACAAATCACACCGGGGAGCACGCAGGCGGTCGTATCGTCGTAATTCCAGGCGGAGGGATTCGATTCGAGAACGGTGGAGGATGGTGGAGAGGGAGGAGGTGGAGAGGGAGGAGGAGGAGGTGGATGGAGATGATGGCAAAAGAAGAGAAGGCTTCTTTCTTCTGGGCGCAGGCGGACGAGGAGCAAACGCTGCAACACACAACCGCCAGCAGGCGAGCGAAGGCGAGTGGAACCAGAGCAGACGACGACGACCGCTCCCACTCCACTGCACTTCACCGCACTACAAAGTACACTACTCCACGCAGAACACGACGGGCGACGGCACTCGCTGGGCATGGCCACCTTGGAGAGCAGCTTACGCAACGGCGCTGAGGCCAGCCGTCGAGAGTGCTGGGAGGAATCTGGTCTGTGGCGGAGGACACGCAATGCCGCAAAAGAAAACATGCCCGCTACTGCAGCCTACGCTTCTTGGCATCTGCCCGGCCGGCCAAAATTACGCGTCCCCTCGCACACCTTCTCTTTCGTCCGGAGGCCTATTCTGTTGACGGATCCGGCTGTCGTCTTGGCTGTTGGGGTCGCTGGTCGCTGAGCATAAGCGCCTGGCGGAGCGATGGCCACTCGCAGTCGCCCGAGTGTCAGCAGTGCTCACAGAACTGACAGGTCTGAAGCCGTGAAGCCGATGATTTCTAGATTGCCAGCTAACCGTCTGTTCGTCCGTCCATCTGTCGAGCATTTTAGTGTGTCTGTCTGGATGTCCGCGGCGGTCTGATATTGGAACCTCCGGCTGGGCCGTTTCACCGCCCTCGAAACATCCACACACGACGGACTCCGACAAATCCTCCTCAGCCCGGAAACAGGCCAGACGGCTGCGTGCATTGGCGGTCGCGACCTCGTTTCACATCGCCCGCTGAGATCATACTTGCTTGTATTCCGTGCGAGTACTGACTTCATACTTCTGCTTCTGCTTTCTCATCTCCAGGCGTCCGGCTGGTCCGACGTTCCCAGATTCGTCCCACGGCGCACAAAGGGATGGCCTGTACGAGTGCGGTATCGCACACTCATTCCGCTGGATACATTGCCCGGACTAGCGTTTTCGTCCGTCGGCGCGGATGAAAGTAGCCTTGCGTCCACCCGTATTGGGCCTCCTCCGAACCCCGACCCGCACAGCCTCTGCCCATTTCACCGCATCCGCCACACACTGCCCTCCCTCTTGCAAAAACTTTGACACTCAAGCCACACTCTATTTGATTTGCAGCCCTGCATGACGACTGCAGGCGAGTCGACCAGACTTGACAGGGAAATCGCAAATCAGCTTGCGTGGACAGCCTGCCAGCGCCAAGATTTCGACTTCCAGGAGTGCCGAGACCTCGATTTCCATCCGCTTGTTGCATTTCACCGGTCCAACGCAACCGACGAGATTCCGAGATGCATGAACGCTGGAGCAAGCACGAGAAAGCTGTCTCTCGTAGCGACCTCCGCGGTCTCCCGCCGTGCTGCAGCTCTGAGACCGTGTCGGCTGACCAGGCTAGCTAACGTCTGTCCGTCCGTTTGTCTGTCTCCGAGCTCGCTGTCCTGTCAGGCTGCAGGTCTAGATTGTCCCACTCTCCAATGCAACGTCCATCCCCTCTCGATAATCCCACGAAACAGCAAATTTTTTTCCCTTTCGCTGTCCTGCACATGATTGTCGCGAAAACCCCCCGCCTGTTCAGGAAATCCCTTCCTCCCATCCCTCCTGCAGCAGCGGTGTTGTGTAGAGCTGTTTCCAGAACGCTAATGCTGCCCACGCCGGGCCGCGTCACCACCCGTTGCTTTTGCGATACCGCCGCCCACCCACCCTCGTACTCACATTCCCCATCAGGGCCATCCACGAACCCGGTAAACGCCAAGAGCTCTTATTAAACGAATGCCATAGCCGACATTCCTACAACTTGCCTATTCCTCGGCCTGCTAATCCCACCGGGTCTCAAATTCGCTGTCCACTGACAAAACTTGTGAAAGCGGTGATGAATTCCGGTTGCGCAATCGCCATCAGATCTGATTTTAAAAAATTTGAATTCGGCATAATTACAGATGACTTGTACATTTATGTCCATATCTCAGCCTATCGTAACGCTGACGTTAGACCGGCTGGTGCCATTACGAATTTGATACTGTGGTTACTCGCTAAGTGGCAAATTACGCGAACCTGCGGTTAATCAGCGTCTCAATGCGCCGCCACAGCGCTGATAATCCGCCGCACATACTTCCGTCTTGAAATCAGAGCTGGCATAGTTTAACACAAAATCTATTCATCCGATATGCTGCATGTGAAGCCTCTTAAACCCGCATCCTTTCCCAGGGCTAGTCAGCCGCGCCGTCTATAGGGATGTGTCAGAACAATAGCAGATCTACGAGAGGCCACTCTAGCATATAAAACAGCCCGAGTCTCTAGAAATCGCTCCGCACTCGAATTCGCTTGCAAGTCGCACGTGCCGTTCGACTTCGAATCGCTGTCTCATATTCGCGCCCCTCGTAGGGGCATCACGTCCAGCTCACACGTTACGCCAAGTCTCAAACGCGCACTCGACTCCCCGAAGAGGAAAATAGTTTAATCTAGACACCTTGTCGTTTGCCGCAGGAAGCTACAATTTGAAGACGACCAATTAGCAGACAGACCAATACTTTTCTCGAAGCTTACACCTCGGCATCTTCGAATATCAATTTATGGGCGGCGCTACGCTTGACTGACTCGACCCACCGAGATCGCGGGCACCGTCGGATATGTTGACTGATACTTCGAAAAACGACTTATATCCGTTCCATGGCTGACCTGAGACCTCTCGAACAGCCTGTTTCATCGCACCTCCAATGCATCCGCCAAGATCATAGCTAGCTAGCTCAGTACTCGTAATGCAATGTAGCACCGCGCTATCCTCTCCTCTCTGGATTGACCTTCGACACTAACCATGCACGCACCACCCACATGCATCACATATGCATTCGCACGCACCTACGTTCCTATCTCGGAGCTCCCCAGGAAAAAAAAAAGTCAAGTCCCAAGCCTGCTGCCACGAATCAATATATATAAATATACATATATCCGGGATGACAAATTTTTTCTCTCGTTAGAACTTTTCACGCATGCGGGTGTACATGTACGTGCACGCAACTTCCAAGAATGAGGCGGCTTAGCTTACCCTGCTCGCCTGCCTCCTTGATATGATGACAGGGCTTGCGTGGACATATATTTAACTCTCACATGTACTGTATATATGCATACTGTAGCAACGTACGCGACTGCTGACGAATTTCCACTGTACAGTGGACTGCACGTAGCACAGGGGAAGCTAGTCGGCGGCCGGTCAGCAGGGTTCAACTGAAACGGAACGAAATAGAATATCGCTTGTTGCAATATATATGGACATATACATCCGCTGACATTGGGGCATCGTTGGCCTGTCGGAGGGATACTCTGATGGAATAACGAGGGCCTCGGCGTTGATACTATATCCATCACATCGGCTCCGCGGGCATATTGGATAATTGTTGGTGATCCCTAGATCACTATCAGCGATGAACATGAATCAACTTCATTCTGTCTACTGGCCCTTCAATACCATAGCACCATAGCACCGTCGCATCAACCTAAACCACTCGTATATACGTACGTACGTCGCACAGATCAACTCTCCAAAGAACTTGGCTACAACGTTACCTGCACAGGGAGCGAGCTCAGGAACTCATCTACATTCCACCACACCCTCCAGAGGAAACATACATCACGATTAGGTCCCCGGGATCAATATTATATCAGGCACCAAGTTGGATAAATCCACGGAGCATACGTATGCACGTAACGCAAGCTGGAAAATTTCTTCTAGGCTGCGATTGCGGAGATAGCATCACATCATACCCACCGGGCAAATATTTCCCTCTGATATATCCATCCGCCGGCCGTAAAACGCGTTAACGTCAGCCCTGATAACTGCGTGTGTGGGTGAATGTTTCTGCCTACCCGCACATTCGCACGTCTCTTGTCCGTCCGGATGATATCTCGTGGCGCCAGTTCGGCGAGATACGAGGCCGCATAGTATACGTGCGTACGTAGACCCACGTACGCACCCGTCGATTGACTGAGACTTACGTATGCTCCAGGAGTTAGTATCACAACCATCCACATCTCTGGCGTTCATCTGCAGCTAGCTGTGCGTATGGGAACATATTAGCCAAAGACATGCATGGCGGTGATCGGGGTGGTGATTTGGCTGAACTGGGTGTCGAAGGACTGGGAAAAGGGGAAGGGATACGTAAGTCTTTAGTCACATGGGTATGTAAGTATGCTGGTGTCGAGCCTAGTTCTTGATACATCGGGGGCATTCCGGGCCTTGATTGTAGGAGGTGTGGCCGAGATCAAAGCTGTGGTATCCATTTGACCACCCTGGTCGACTGTCTCGTATATCTAAACTTTCTTGGAGATTTCCAAAGATTGTGGCCCGAAATCGGTGATTGCATCTCGGTAATGTCAAGGATGGCCATTGCAGTGTCTGTGTGTCGTGAAGCACAACTGATTGGGGCATTGAAAATATGTAAGGGACACGATATGAGCGGAGATATGCGAAGGTCTGTATCAGATTTGTGGGGACGACGAAGTTCTGGCTTGGAACAAGCCTTCAGCTGCACTCATGGACGGCTGATGGATATAATCCCGCCATGGCACTGATGGAGAGCTTAGGCCTGATAGTATGGTCGAAGAGCGATGGTCCGAGCAGAGTCTTCCGTAGATCTCTTGTTTATACCCATAGATGCATGTTGCGTATTTAAGGACTCTTTACTGCAACAGCCGCTTTTATAATAGTCTACTATGCCGGAAAGGAGATTCTGGAAGTCAAATCGGTGAAGGAGAAATATATTATCTGCAAGCTTGCTCGCCTTTCTGGCTCAGTATTACCGGAATTCAGCGTTCTGTATTGAATAGGTACTATATGGCACGCAAGAGGGTCCGAACTTGTCTCGTAAACCAAGCTGCTAGTCTTAGGGCCGGCGAAGTCTAAACGAGCGAGCAAAAGTGTGAAGATTCCATATTCAAATATGATTCTGGAGAATGCCAATGTAGCCATGGCTTATCAATTATCTCCATATCATCCTCATCGATGGACAGGGTTTGAGTGTGGAGTTGCGGATATTTCTATATCAAGGGCTGCACAGACTGCTTCCTGATTCGAAGTAAGCCAAATCACCGGGAAAGCTTATTCCAAAAAGAGGATTAACTTCCCCAAATCTTATCGCATTCAGATAACTTTTCCAGCCTGATGGGATCGCGGCCGTTGTTGCATTTTAATATGGCGCAACACACTCACATTTCAGCGCGGCCTTATATCCGATATTTCCGTACGCGTAACCAGAGCTGATATCGCCTGCATCGGAGGCGACCACGCAACCCAACCAATTACCAACCTCAGCTCAGGCGTCTACAGCGACTGAGACTTAAGAGTCGGAGAGGCTGGAGACACATATTCGTTGCGAAGAATCTACAGGATTCGGTCAAGCTTCTCTGAACTGCGGTACACAGGGGCAGAAATTGAGCAGCTGAGCTCCAGACGTGACATGCACCTTACCTGGTAGCCGGATACGAGTCCCTAAACATAAACGCTACTGATCCCAATCTCGGGAGCCTGGCTATCATCTTTACCGTCTTCGGTTCCGAATTGCGAGAAGGGGTAGGTAAACCCTCCGGCGTCGAGCTCGTGTTCCTCGTGTTCCTGACTCGATTGCAACTTGGCAGGGGCTTACGTGGCCGAATACGAGATTTCGACCTTGATATATATCTGCCTACATCACAATCCGCTGCGGACGTCACCAACTACGAGAGTCACTCAACCTCTACCAATCGCGCAGAAAAGCCGCAGACGCTAATCAACTATCACATCCAATAATGTCGACGCCTCTTACGCCAACGCAAACAATTACGACCCACAACCCTGATGGCACCGTCGCAACTCCATCCGCGACTCCCATAGTCTTCTCCCCACTCAATCCTGATAGTGACAAGCCTACTTTCCAGGCTGGCATGATCTTCTCGACGCATACCTTCCCCGTAAATCTTGACAGCGAGGACGACATTCGCCGCCACGCAGCGTGGGCCGCTGCGCCGGACGGATTCACCGCAAAGGACGGGGTAATAGCCGTGATGAATCGAGTCCCGCCAGGTGCAGAGGTGGGAGTTCACCGGACGGGGAGTATTGATTTCGGTGTCATTGTGGATGGGGAAATGGAGTTGATCCTGGCGGATGGGACGACGCAGTTGTTCCGGCGGGGAGACGTGATTGTGCAACGGGGTACGTATACTACCTATATATAGGATGACTAGCCGCATTTTGGCAGAAGGCGCAGGGAGATAACGATCTCGAGATTTGAATGATATGTTGACGGGATTGTCTCTCTTTGACGTGTAGAAACGGCGCATGGCTGGCGAAATCCGAGTAAAGATAAGGAGGCAATGGCATTCTTTGTCGCGTTGGCGGCGAAGCCGGTACAAGTAGGCGAGCAGGTACTCGGCGAAGACTTGAAGAATCTAGGAGTCTAGGGATAGAGTCTCGTTGCCCGTTTGACAGTTGTGTATTTTGGGGATTAAATCCGTATATATCTGAGCTTTTTGCGCGAATGTCGCTACTAGCTGGTTATTTCTCCTAGCTGAAGAATATTACCTCGAACAATATGCGGTGAAATTTTCGGATAACTTTGGATTATATTTCTGGGAAAACTATTCTAAGAGGACTAAGAGAAAATAGCACGACACACGGCCTACAACGCAGTATTACCGCCTGTCTCTCGGGTAACATTCACACTCACACTGGCTTCCAAATCAGCTTCATTCTCTTGTTTCGACGGACGCCGGATCTCCCTCTAGTCCATAGAAGACGTAGGCAGCCTCCCCGTGCACAAACTCATCACATCCACAAGAGTGTCTCCATCTCCGGAGTGTCATCCTTCCGAAGGCGGGCTTTGCCTCCCACAGTCTTTCGATAGCCGATTCGATGTTCTTAGCATAATAGTTTTCCCTCGATAATATGGGCCTGATCTTGATATCCTAATATCGGAATAGCTGTGTAAGCTATACTTATGTCTTGAGAAAGGGAGGCGGCCTATGCCCGTAAATTCTAGATTCATGAAGTCGCTCCGGGCTGTGCAAGTACGAGGTAGCTGATGCGGCATGTGCGGATAGGTGAACCCCATTGATCCAAAGCAGGCAAAAAGTATTGATAAACCCAGCAGGTATGTTGTATGGCTGGCTTCGTAGCTGCGAAATAGGTATGCATCCTGCGTAGCAGTGCATGATGATTCCAGATTGAAGATAAGTCGATATTCAGAAATATTTAAATAAAAGTGTAAATATAGTGGGCCAGAAGTATATCGAGAGGAGGAAGCCATAAAGCTGGGAATGTACATATGTATGCAGGACACTTGAAACTCGTGCCTCTGAGGAGCCTTCAAGTTCCAAAAGTCATGTTTCTCGGTGCTACTTCGGTCAAGATTCAGGCTTCTGACACCCGGAATATGTATCATGAAATTCACCCGCGATTTGGAAGCATCATCAGGGCTTCATGCCGTCTTTTATTAATCTTAGCTGGATATGTGGAGAAGTCCGGCTGGTTGTTGTCTCCCGTATCTGCTTTGAAAAATGCATGATAACTGTCGCCTTTTCGTCGCCTCATCATAGCGACCTGTATCTGAGCCTGGGCTGTTTTAACTCGTCTTGCTTGAGAGACGTGGGACAATATAGAGCTGGATCATGTCAAGAATCAAACGCGATCGTCGCGGTAGATGGCTTATCGGCTGATTATTACATGAGTGGGAGGCTGATGTGCTAGTCCTTGTCGCCCTCGGACATCGCACTGCATCGAAATCTTGAGTGGTTTTGATCGCTGAAGTGCAACCATCCCGTGATTCAAGTGTACTCTTAGCTCGTCATAACGGCCGCCCATGTTGGGCGAGCTTGACCCATAGCCAGATCTTCTGCGGCAGTTTCATGCCAACTTGCTTTCCGAAAAAACGTTACATTTTCTTTTCTATGAGTTGTCTCGACATATTGTTTTATTTCGGTGTCCGTTGGTTCTGGCATCTTTGTGCTTCATCATGTATGACGATTGAGCTCAAGAACACTCTCCAATCGGCGGTAAATTTTTTTCATGTGTTCGTAGGAACTTGAGAGCCTATCAGAGGGTATCGCCAAGGAAGATTGGCTAACGCAAGATGCAGGCTCGAGACAACGAGGCCATAGCAAAGGCTTCAGGCCTCCATCGATCTGGTGTGTAAGTAAGCCTACTGTGTAAGCTCAATTCTGAATCATTCCGCGCGAGAACTAAATATCATGGAACCGTCCGAAAGATGCAAGAGTGGTGTATGAAAGTTTCAATATTGGTTAGGCCGAGGATGAGTGTGGCCAAGCACAGTTAGGTGCCTATATTGTTTGCCCTCACGAGAGTCTTCTTGGCCGACTATGTATAATTGTGCTTTGTCCACATGGGGACTTGTTTCCCGCCTTCTGCCTCCGTGTCGTCGATAGTTAGACCAGGGCATTCATCCTGGGTCTGTAAGCTATTCTATGAATTCAAGCACGTTCTCATAAGACCTGTTGAGGCGTCAGTGCTTTTGACAAGGAGCCCTGCAGCGGCTTGTAACGGGAGAATTGGTCACTATGCATAGCGTTTTGAGCCTTTCCGAGTATATATCGAGAGTCGAGAAATTCAATAGATACTTGGCCGTTTTTGCGTACCACTGTACTGGCTTATATCACAATGCTAACTCTTCTGTGTCGGAGATCTCATATGTTGATATATGCAGAGTCAACCGTTGCATAATCAAGGATATCGGATCGACGGCACGCATTCATACGCTGAAGGTAGTGGAGTTTAGGAGACTCGTTGATCATAATATGGATATTGTTATTGAACGGATCTTTGGTTGGTTTTTTTCTCTTTTCAATTGATAATATTCATCCAAGTGTACGTTACCTCTGAGCTTAAATATAGCTTGTGAGTCTCTCTATCTGGAACTTGCCGCCCAAGCCGACGTCCAGCCCGAGATTAGAATCATCCCATTGTTCCCTAAACTCGTGGGCTAGCATCATCTGTGATTTTTTCCCCTTGTTTTTCTGCATATGATTCGCGATGGTTCCATTGCACTTCACTATCATAGTGGAGTGCTGCTAATAGAGAATTGAGATCATGCAGCAATTAAGAATATCTGCTCTCAGATATCATGCTTTGATCGCAAAAGCCAAAGTGGCGTTTACGATAATTTTCTCTGTATCTGACTCTACAGTGAAATGACCTTTGAGAAAAGGCACTAATTTTTTTGTCTGGGAGTTCAGGCTGTTGATCTACTGCATAGGGTTCTGGCTGGTTCCAGTCCAACGATTCGTGAAATTATTAAACCATAAGACATCGATGTCGCTAGATCAGTAGTTTTGCAGCAGTCGGGGCTTCCGTATTTTCCTGATCGCTTTCATCATATGTCTGCTTACACCGCTATTTGCACAATACATGTCGAAATTGGTTAGAATACTCTTATTTTTGTTGTTCATAGCCTCGTCTTGATGCTGGTTGTTAAGTGTATGTATATAAGCGTGGTCGTCACCATAGATCTGTGATCTTTTCGAGGCTTCTCTTCAACCATTCATCTAGTCCTGATATGGTCATTGCGACAGCTCTAAATATTTTCCATGCCGCGAGACTGATCTTCATGTATTCTTCTGGAGGACACCATGGCAAAGCTCGTTCCAGAACATCGCTAGCTGCGTGTCTGATGGCGTTGATCATGGCGCCTTTCGCTTTGCTGTTGCTTACATCGTTGAACATACCGTACGATACACCATCCATTCATGCCGGACTGTGTGCTAGATCGACGGGACTTTCGCAGTGACAAACTTTCAAAAACGACGTCAACTTGCTCCGCGTTGTGAGAGACATGACTCCCTTAGAAGCAATGTCGAGCTTGAGATGGCTGATGACATCTTTTGCTTCATGGTAAAGTATCATCTGTGATATTCGTTGGTTGTACAGCTCCAAGTATTCTTCATGTCGTGTCGCGAGACTGTTCTTCATGTATTCCCTTTTATTAAAGTCAAGTAACATGATACTCATCAAGGTTTGGTTTCAACATTCCAGGGTCTTCGGGTCGGTGATATCCTATTATTCTACTCTTGAGGCTTTCATCGTTCTGGTAAAACTGTATGGGGATTAATGAGTATATATATGCTAGGCGAAAATCCGTATCCATAGCTTTGGCGGTGATTTGTGTCAAGATTGGAAGCAGGCTTCGAGTTCCATGGACGCAAAAAATCAAAAATGTTCGACAATATTGCAATGAACATTCGAGGTTTGGTAGTTTTCGTGGGCATGGCAGTGTTCTCGTCTGTGAGGTTCCAGATCTGTGTACGGCGAGAAGTCTTGCGGTTGGCAGCTATATCCATAGGTTAGGCGTTCGAGTGGCCTAAATAGATACATCTAGCGAGATCAAGATTAGGTCGGCGAGGGTAACGACTGTGAAATCATGAGTCGGAGCTCGGAGGCCGTGTCGGAATTCAGCTATTGGAAGTATATAATCTCGTATCCATAGGCTTCAAGTTTCGATGGTAGTCTAAGAATGCATGAATCGGTCCTGCAGCGATTGAAATCATGATTCACTGCTTCGATGCAGTTTGATTGTGGCTTTGTGATAGATACCCGAAGCTTCCGTCATTCAATGTTCTCGTCAACAAGTCTATGAGGTTGACCAAGCCGGGTGCTATCTGAGCGAGTTCTAACGACTGCATAGGTTCTTTCTAAGGGGTTGTTCTAATGTCGAGCGGGAATTTATCATATTGGGTCGATGGAAAACGAGCGCGATGAGCAGTGCCATCTTGAGTAATATTACCGTGCAGGCGGTAAATCAGACTGTAGGTATCGCATACCTTTTGTTCAGGACTCCGTCATATCGTTTATTGCATGTTATCGAAACTATTCAAGACTTGGTACCGGAAATATCTACATATGGTCGCAGCAAATCTCTCTGGGCCTAGAGATCAGCAGTCATACTTAGACTTGCTGTAGAGATCGAGCTGCTTTGATCTCCATACCAGCTCAAGATTGATATTCTTAAATCCATGGAACATAAGTAAAGTTCACGCCATGGTTTGTCAGAGGTTCGTAACGATGTGTGGAACGAGGCGATCATCCTCTCTCGAGGCCATTGCATTGCCACCGACGAAGCTGGCCATCACCGGAGCTGCGACCATGTTTAGGGCTTTGCATAAGAAATTGAGCCAGGCCGCGGCGGTCGGTTCATCAGCGTTTGAGAGAAATCCCGGATCTATCGCAGCGGCGACCGGCTGGGATTGAAATTTAAGCTTTGGAGAGCATTAGATGCGTCCCTTTTGATCGGTATTAATTCTTTTTGACATCAACTTATCGAGGATATCTGAGAATTTAAAGCATGGCGTTGGGTTCAGCGGTTGTAACTGGCCAAATGCAGTGTATATATTCATATATTCGGGAAATGCGGCCTGGCTAGAGAATCGTGATATAGCTTGGGGAGGGGACAGCGACATCGCTCGTATGTATGGCACAGCCCGATTGCATATTTTGGCTCATTTTCGTGTGACTCCATTCCTCTCTCGGAAGACCCTGAAGTCAAGCGAAGTAAAAGCTGCACCATGAGACAAGGGAGTGAAGATATTTCACCTGCGAGTACAGACATCATCGTGTATGAAAATGTCTTGGTGACTTCGTGCTCTTGCACCAGGGTTGCCATAGATTAGGAACAGTCTCCTAGCCGATTCAGGGTGAGATATATGTTATAAGGCTAAGATATGCAGAGCATATCTGCGTTCTTATTTGTTCGTGCCGACACTGCAATCATCCAAGCTAGTAATGAGAGTCGGCGGTGGTTCCATGCGCGACATCTCACGGTCCCAGGCATCAACTTTCTGATTAGTTTCAAATGTACTTGTTCATGTAATCTCTGAGTAGTCCATTGTAACGTGCCGACTCCCTTTCATGCCTTGGAGCCGAGAGACAGGCATCCAGGTCAGTGGCTTCGGCTTCATAAGTCAATTCTACTTCCAGGTGACGCTGTCTAGACGTCTGTATAAAACATAGGGTTCGTTGGTCGGGTCTTCTAGGACCTACCGTCAACGTTGCAACATGCAGCGTAATAATGGTAGCCATATATAGGTCTCCGGTCGATTGCAACTATTTTTTGAATAGTTTGAGGAGATCGTGTTCGAACGTTCACGTAGAGATGCGCCGCAGGTGTACTGGAATGTAAAGCTCGCATGAAAGTGAGAGCTTCATTTGCTTATGATACAGTAACGGGGTTCAAGGCCATTATTCATGTCGAAGGCGTATTGATATCGTTTATCATCAGTTTTCACAGTCTTGGTATCTTGGTAATACTACCTATAGTAAACCCATACAGACTGGAAGAAGCGGTATTGAGTGATAGAATTTATTATATAGTAATCGATGAATACCCTACCCATAGCATGCACGTCATTCTCAGATAATGGTATAGGCCGGTGACGATGATTATTGCATACGGCGGTGATGTATCCTCTATTTGGTGCAGGATGTATCATATGGTCGCATCCATCAAGAACGCTTGTTGAATTGTCTTCATACAGATCCCAGAACGCTGGTAACAAATGATAGCCATGAAGAATACCGATGTCTGAATGTGCATGTCTCTTGAGTACCTGTTGAAACATCATGCGAGGGTGGATCGTACCCTACCTAGATGACCGATCGAGAGGCATTTAGAAAATAGGTGGTGAAGACTGCTTGCCTGTCCATGTACATGATTGTTGCAGCATGCTGAATATTCTTCAGGTAAGCCGTCGTTGTAATGATGGTATGCATGGACCAGGAAAAGGGCACGCGCGCAAGATATATAATTTTTCTAGTAGAACATGCATCGTGCGAATTGCCAAGGGGTTTATGAACTCGTAAGTGAGACATGAAGATGGCACACATTTGAAGAAGTGATGTGCGTCCCGTCCATGATCTCTTCTAGTTCCTCAATGAAGAGGCTCAACATTGTAGATGATCGTATATATAATCTGGTTCATGTTTCTGGGTCCGAAAATTCGTGGCCTAGTCTAGGAGTCGTTGTGAGGCATGAGGATATATATATGCGTTGTAATCTATGAAATATATAGGGAAGGGATGGTGTGTGAGAGAAGAAGTGAGGAAGAAGAGAAAGAAGAGGGAGAAGGGGTGGAGGGGAGTATTTATACCGCTCGGATCAACACATGATCTAGAGCTCCGGTAGGGTATAGCTGGTGCTAGAAGCTACTGAATGGAAGGTTCTGTAATGGTAGGCGTTAGCTACTAGGAAAGATGAGAGCTGCTTGTTGCTCTCTGAGAGCTGTGCATGCATACATAGTTTACGCGCTCACCACAGCAGGGGTTTTCCGGACAATGCATGAAGGAGTAGCGTCTATACAAGTATACCGATATTTCATAATAGAGTGTTTCATATTTGGCGCTCTCATATTTGGCGCTTGGATAAGCCCGAGAAAAAAGACCAATGATAGACCCAGTCTTGTGAAATTGTGGGATTATCTTCTATTGGCCATACTGATCCTCGGCCGGTGGCACAGCACCGGTATCTGCCACCACAGTGCTGCAGCCGCGTGATATGATACAAGAAAACTTCAGGCAGGTTTCGCAGGATCCGAACGAAAACCAGCGGCGCAGCCTTGCGATTGAATATTCCTTATATATATCTTCGTAACAGCTAGTCCTCCGTCATGGTACCGCCAGATCCTGCAGATTCTACTTTACAGAGATATAATACCGAGAGCCGTGCAGCTGGACTGCTAGAGAATCATCAATATACGATATCAACTTCAAGAAGCCCGCGAAATTATAAATATATACCTTACTATCTATTAAGAATATCCAAGTTTAAAAAGAAGCTATTTATCCAAACAAGCTACCATGGGCGCCGAGTCGACAGCTTCCACTTCAGCTGCAGAGGGTGCAAACGTACCTAACATCCACGAAATATCAACCTCCCACGAAAAGCAAAGCCGTAAATCTCAGCTGAAAAATTACCACCACTCTGATCTCAACCCGCCCTCGGCGTCGCGCGCATGCGAACAAAAACAGGAGCTCGCCAACATGGCGCTGCAGTGGTTGGACGAGTGGTACACCGTCTATCTCACCGATCATCCTAGTAAACGGGCGGATATAACCTCCCGCCAGCCTAAAGCTACCACGCTGCACTACCGGTGTCCTCACTGCGATAATAACCATAGCTACAGCTATGGTGACGCGGCTAACCTTGGCGCGCCGCTCGTCTGTGAGGCTGAATGCTCGCCTGCTGAAAAAGGCGGATCACAGCCGCTACGATGCCATCTTGTCGCGCCGCGGCTGATGGGGCTTTTTAGGAAGGACGCTAGCAGCCGGTATGTCGCGCAGGGCGACGACTGTTGTTTGGCCAGTGGCTCTTGCCCGTACGAGCACTTTGAAAACTCCAGCACCACGGAAGAAGACTGGTTGGGCGAGGCACTGCGCGCGATGCGGCTGAACGACGACTGCGATCTGCCAGGCGCGCGGGTGGCGGCGGATGATACCATCCACCGTCTCGAAGCGCTGCAGAAGGACATCGTGGAGGCAGGCGAGCTCTATATCGCCCTCGATGATATCTCGCAGCGTAGCGCCGATGAAGAGGTCGCTCGGATGGTCAAGTTCGATTTCACCCGGCCTGAAGAATATATAAGGATCACGAAATGTTCTATCGAGTTACGGGACAGTTCCCTAGTGCCACATTTTGATCCCTTCTGGGAGGATGGTCAATCCTATACTTTGCAGCAAACCTCAAAGCAGCCAAACAAGACCTTCGGTGTCATGATCACCAATCCCGAGACGTTGAACGTTGATTCGACTCGAGCGGAGGCTAGAAACCTCTGCACATTCTTCTTCAGTGGCTGGAAGCCGCGCGTCTGCTTTGACCACAAGTCTGTCGAAGACACCTCTCTCGACTACGAGTATCCAGCTGATACACCAAAGGAAGAATACGAACTGCCACCCAGACAGAGACGGGCCATAATCCAAGACACAGATATCCTAACGACACTTGCAGATCTGCTTGCAGGAGAAATGGGTCTGAAACACGCAATTCACCATGGTCATACCTGTCGCAGCTGTGGCAGATCTAATATGTGCCATGTGGAGAAGAGAGCGCTGGTGTACATGCTTCTGACAAACGGCGTGTGGTCACCGAAGGACAAGCGGCGCATACAGCTATCGCATTCCTATTTTAGGGATTTAACGCGCAAAAGATCGCAGCTGGCGGCAGGACAGTTGGCGGCGGCAGTCCCGGACGTGCTGTTTGTGGTCAGTAGGGAGATGTGTGGTTGCTGCCGGGCGTATGTCGCGAGGGCTGAAGAGTGGCTGGGCCTGCGGCTGAGATTTTACCTTTCACCAGTGCCTGAACCCCAGCCGCAGCAAGTTGAAGTTCGTCCCCAGGTTAGACGCCGGCGCCGTGTGGTAAATACAATTGAATATGTTGGCGTCATGGAATAGCCTACTAAATTTCAGGAGCTGTGAGCCGAGAAGTGAGCTATCTGCGGCTCTCTATGGAAGTTGGAGGCGCAGGAGGATGGATGATATAGTAATTATTTATTATTATTCCTTGATTGAATGACACGCAGTGTTATATCTACTTACCCTTTTGCATAATCTCTTAGGTGTAACCATTTGATTATAATTATTCAACGTAAATTTGTTGTCTTTTCTACGTGTACGAGCGCGAGGCGCACACATATACGTAATGTTGGTAGCACAAGTCTACGCCCAGGCTAGCTACCTAGGTATACGAGACAGTCCAATTATACTGTGCCTGGTATTAATGTGCGAAAATGCAACCCATGCCAGCCGACGCCTGGGATCAATTCTGATCCTGGTTCCCTGATATCTATAAGGCAAGATCGAGACTATTCCTCAAATGCCTTTTCGAATTTTCGCAATGGAAATGTAGATGCCCATACGCTCCGTGAATGCGGTTCAAAAGATTCGCCTGCACAATTCAAGGCAGCTGGCGGGGCTTTGGGATCGTCGATTGGAGAGTGGATGCAGGGTCCGAGCTCCCAGGATCCAGCTGATGCGCGGAAGGGCGGTGTCAACGTCCGATCTCGAGGCCAGGCAGATGTTGAGGTCAAGATCGGCTTTCATCACGAGGAGACGCGCAAAGCGTTGTGCGTTGGAGATGACGTCACGGGCGCGCAACCTGGTTTTGGAGCCTGGTCCACACACGCCAGGCGCTTCTTTCTGCCCTGCCCTGGCTGTGGGGCCTGGAAGTGGATTCAAACCCGCCGTTTCAGATGGCCAGCGTTCTCGCAGATGGCGGGCAGTTTCCCATCGTATCACGCTGTCCAACAGGCGGAGGATGCCGTGGAAAGTAAGAGCGGTGAGAGAGGCGTGGCAGCGGGCTAGCGTGACCGGCGCGGCTTTCGATTGGCCGATCAACGTCATCGTCATCATCGTCATTCCTGTCCCTCGCCCTCTCGGCGCAGCAAAGAGAGGGGAAGAAAACAAAAATCTTCTTCGCCATATCAATTATCAATCGAAGCCGCCAGCAAGTTTTCGTCCGGACGTGCGTGCTTGCGAGAACTTCCCGGTTAAGGTTATCCCGTCACTGCACGTTAACCTTACCGCAGAGGTGAACTTTCTGCCGGGTGCATTCAGCCCCGGACGCAGCGGAAGCGAGCAGTGCAGCGCTGCACTTGATGTGATATATACTTGAGACACGCCCCGAATCCGTCGACCTTCATTCATTCTTACTTTCGCTCCCGCATTCGAGAATTCTACCACCACCACAAAACATCCCCGCGCAGTTGAACGTGACATCACACCTTCTCTCGTCGATACTTACTTAGTGTTTACTAGAGTAACATCATACCGCCTCGCGTCGCTGCTAGCTTAGCTTCGACTGCAATCGCTTCGTTCACGTTCGCGACAACAGACACAGACAGACAGAAGCCACGATGCATCGCACGTACTCCATGCGCTCCGCGCGGGCGCCGACGCAGTCCCAGCTGCAGAACCCGCCGCCCCCGCCCTCGTCCACAAAGTCCGGCCGCTTCTTCGGCAGGAGCAACTTTGGTGCGTTATAATCACCATCCCATAATACCTGCAGCTTCGTCGCGCGGAAGGGCAAGCTCGCTAACGGACGTCAATGACCAGGCCATACATTCAGACGGTCCGCCGCCGGCGCCTTGTAAGTTATACCCGCCTTATATAGCCTATATGGGTTCCGCATTCGCTGACGGGGGAAATGTATAGTGGCCCGGACCTCGCGAAAAAGCTGTCCCAGCTCGTCAAGATGGAGAAGAACCTCATGCGCTCAATGGAGCTCGTCAGTCGCGAACGCCGCGAAGTAGCCGTACGTCACATCCCCCCACCAACCAACCCACAGCCAGTCAAAACTAACACCGCTATGACAGCGCCAACTCTCAATCTGGGGCGAGGAAGCGGACGACGACGTCTCAGACGTGACCGACAAACTCGGCGTCCTCATCTACGAAATCGGCGAACTAGAAGACCAATTCATCGACCGCTACGACCAGTACCGCGTCACCATAAAATCAATCCGCAACATCGAAGCCTCCGTCCAGCCCTCCCGCGACCGCAAGCAGAAAATCACAGACCAGATAGCCCACCTCAAGTACAAGGAGCCGAACTCCCCCAAGATTGTCGTCCTCGAACAGGAGCTCGTCCGCGCCGAAGCCGAGAGTCTCGTCGCGGAAGCACAGCTGTCGAATATCACGCGGGAGAAACTCAAGGCTGCGTTCGCATACATGTTCGATGCCATGCGCGAGCATAACGAAAAGATGGCACTGATCGCGGGTTTCGGGAAACATCTACTCGACCTTGTCGATGACAACCCTGTTACGCCGGGTGAAACCCGTCCCGCCTACGACGGCTACGAGACCAGCAAACAGTACGTTCTCCCCCTCCTTACCCCATACAACTCTACACGTATATCCCACGTATACACGATGCTAATGCGATTGTAATAGTATAATCCAAGACTGCGAAGACGCACTGAGCAACTGGGTCCCTGGCAACGCCGCCGTAAAATCCTCCCTCAGCGTCCGCACCCGCAGCCACCGCACCAAACGCCGCCAGCAAACCGAGGGCGTCAGCCTCGAGGACCGCGGCTCGTGGGTCTCCGCGGGCGAACACGAGGCCCACACCGGCGAAGAAGAGGAGGAAGCGGAAGATTCGGATGAGGTTGGCGAGCTGGAAGATGAGGAGGACGAGGATGAGGACGTCAAGCTTGCACGGAAGCGGCTGGAGGAGGTGCATTGATCGTATTTTCGTATCGTAGGATGTATGGTTTGACTTGATGCTTTGCTGAGCAGGGCGTCGGGTGGTAATTGCTGTGAGTGATTGGCTGGTTGTAATGGTGAGGGGGGAGTGCAGTGGTGATGCGTATGATATCTCTTTTCCTTCTTTGCTTGATCGCGTTTATTAGCTCAGAGCTCTTGTTGCAACGCTACGCTCGCTGCAGGCTATAATAATTGACCCGTGCGCGTGTGCTACTATACTATTTGACTATCGTTGGCGATGTGGTTGAAATGTAGTAATTTCGATAATATTTCCCTCACTGTCTATCGTCGTACAGCTTATTCATGCATGGTCTACCTAGCTTACTGAAGATGGAAGAACCGTGGGTTTAGATTTTATATTTTTACGTCATGGTAGAGCTTGGTAAATCGGTTGTGCAACATGCATACATATCGATATTATCAAGATAAGCCGGTCCGATAGACCACCGGTAGGACGATGCTGTGCTACTTTATGCTACGAGATCTCGCCATTGATAGTGAAAATACGTAAGCATAGCACTATCCGCCTATGTCTACTGACCGCGTGCTGTATCATGCAGGCGCGTGGAATCTGGGCCAAATCTATCGTCTATCGGGCCAGAGCTTATTTACGATGAGCCGTAAGGCTTTCTATTGGTATATCGAGGGTATATATGGCGGAGGCTGATATCCGATCTAACTTGGGAAGTCTCTACTTATTCAGAGCGCCTCGTGAATGAATCCACGCTTGGCGAACGCGGAGGTAAAAACAAAATAAGGTTCAACTTCTTCCACGACAAAGCAATAGCACACCTCCTATCAAAATTATTTTAAGTTAAAGCAGAAGTAGTTTCGCGAGCTCTTGAAGTAGCCATGGTACATCATATATAAATGCCACCGATAACAACGCCTGTCCAATATCAAGCGGCACTCTCACCGGTACCATCCGCTTCAACAGTCACCGCTCGACCGCCTGCTTCAATATTCAAAAAATGGCTTCGAGGCTGTTCGCCAGCATACTCCGGAAACAAAATCCACTATTATCACGCAACTGGACCCCAAGACTTACCCATCGTCAAACGCAACCATTGATCCTGCAAAGCACAAGCGCCAGCTCCGTTCGGTACTTCAGCTGGCCAGAAATAAGTATCCAACCGGTACCAGCGACTATAGTCGCTGAGCTGCGAAAAGCCAACGTCAGATGCACCAAGTCTGGTATCAAAGCGCTCGACGCAGCATACGCCAATATGCCGATGGGATGTGTTTTCAGAGACAAAGTAAATTTTTGGAGGGACCTCAACGAGGCTCCCGTAGCCAGGCCTGACTACATCTCCAACGAGGATTTGAACACCCGTGGAGTCCGTCAGTGGAGGTGTTGGGAATCATACCAAGCTTGCATCGATGCCAAAGTGTATAAGCTTTGGGAAGCCTTATATCTGCACTCGGAAATCTTCAAAGAACTGATAGATGAGGAAGAAGAGTACCTTCGGGGCGATCTCCAACTCAGATCTGATCTGCAATCATCAGAGTTGTGGTGGTGGATGGCTGAGATGGTGAGCGATGGATATGTTGAACGGTGTGATATTGATGCATTGCCGGATTTTTCACTTGGAGATGTTGTTATTCATTCGGAACGTTGCCGGGCTTTGGTAGTACGTATAGTGTCAGAACCAAGTTCCGGCCTAATCTCGACGCCAGACTTGCCTGGGTCGGCCACTGCAAAGCCGGCGGCTGGTCCCGAGACTAGTTCCAGCCGCAAGGTAGGTACGGATGCATAGCTGCCTAGGATCGCGATATCGATTAAGAGTGATCTCGTCAATCAAACTCTTCCTTGCCACATTAGGAGCTACGAGAGTTGCTTAAGCGCTTGCTAGTTTCCATATCAAGAAACACTCATATATCTGCGTCTGCATGTATATAGCACCATGTAGTCGCGGGTGAGGATCAACTCTCCCGAGTCATCTACCCCAAGCTATAGTAAGAAAATTCACAAAATGACGAGTCCGATGATACTTCTTGTACATATATATCTACGCAACAAGTAGTTAAGAAATTATATCACCGATTAGTTAACGTGTCGCGATCTCGGATGGCGCTGTAGTACCGTCGTAGTCGTGCCCGGAAGGCGTCTGGTTAGCGAGATAAGTCGTAGTGACGTCTACGTATTATCTTGTAAACCAGAAGCTGGAGACACGTAGAAGGACAATCCAACGAGTACTACGTAGCCCCTCCCCCTCCCCAATATAAATATAAATTCCAACGCAGTGTCGTGCGCGCCGGCGACGCTGATCATGATCGACCACCCGCCGATCTATACTATAGATAACTGATAATTCGTAGACTTAAGCGTGTCGCTGCTTTTGTGACTTTCTGGGTGACAAAGGTTTAGAAAATAGTTCAATGCGTACCGGATCGCCAGATTTCTCTACAATGTCAAAGAATCCGCGGGTCAATCTTCAGATCGATGTTTCGTGATATAGATGTCAATATCTGGATCCTAGGAGCCAGAGATACTTAGATCGATTTTCTGGATACAGAGCTTAGGATTCTCGTAGTTTTGGACGTATCGCGAGCCCTTGGTGTAACATTTATCGAACTCACAATATACTTAAAACTAAACGTAAGTGGGCATATAGCTGGTTCCGGAGCCGGCTATAATTCAGTCCTCGAGGCTAATGCAACTGTCAATATAGACCCAAGTGCCGTGAGAATGTTTGCCCTTCGCGCAGCCCACTTCTCGCGCATTGCGCATATTCCAAAATGCATGCAGCCGCCAATTAGAGGCTACGCGTCCAGGCCGTCGAAGAATAAAGAGGAATACTCTACGACCGGCCCCGCCGTGTCCCGCAAAGAATTTTTAACGGGCCGGATTCATCCTTCCGGTATCCTTCTGGATACCAACCTACTGCGCCCGATTTTGGAAGGGAGCAAGTTAGACCCTTGGCTTGAAAAGGTTGGCAACCATAGCGCAACCGTAGCGACGACGAAGCTCAACATTATCGAGCACCTATCAAGCAGGTATCTGCTCAAGCAACGAGTAGGGTATTATGAGATTGAGGATGCCCTCGTCAAGCGAGGGATCGAGATTGTGGACGGCGCTGGCACTTCGGCTGCAGGCGCAGCTCTATGCTGCCGGGTGCTCCAAACAGATTTCCACCAACGGCTTAGGGGAGCAGAGAGAAGGAGGACTGATGAGTCGCGAAAGAAGGCAATGACTCAATTGAAAAAAAGTAAGAAAATTTCGTCTAAGCTCTTATACGTAACCAAATGAAAGGCCTATATCTAACCATTATGATGTCTTTCTAGTGTGGGAGACCATAATCGAAAAGAGCCGTCTCGACGCGGCCATTGCTTGCGAGGCCAGCGTCAGAGGGCTTGCGTTCGTTACGCTCGACTTCAGACTGCATGGGCACCTTAAAAAAGCTCTGCATACAAACGGAGTTCTGACATATGCGGCGGACCAGAGGTGGTTTATTTCGTCCGTCTGATACTCAAGATTGACGTCGAGTGAAGCGGCAGGTTCTTTTTGATGACCGATTGGGTTTTTCGGCAATGTTATTTTTGATTGTTGGGTTTCGTCTTTAAGAATTCTTGATGGCTAACTTATAACTATAGTAAACATATACAGGTCCCGATTCGATTGAGAAGATGAAATTCAAGGTAAGGCAAGGTAAGTCGAAGTAAGGCAAGTATTTTCGAAGTGATTTTTGGAGAAGTATGTAGAAGGTTAGTATCCAGGTAAGCATGCGTAGACTTCGGTAAGTAAGTAAGTAAGTAAGTAATTAGTACGTAAGTGAGTAATACTTCCTTAATTATGTTTAGCGTTGTATTATAAGACTAGCTGTAATTTCTGTTCTAGCTGTAATTTCTGTTCGAAGTGATCGCTACGTGCCTAATCACGGAGCAGCTAGACAAACAAGGTACCATCGATATATGCTATCGGACCCGACCAAGCTGTTTTAGTAATTAATGCAGAAGTTGAAAACTCGAACAGGAAATCACAATATCACTACCTGTGATGTATATATTATAATCTAAGTGCTAATGTCCTCATGTTTATAACGTTTATCTCGCGAAGCCAGACCACCGTCCTTTGCTGCCGGAGGCATCCATATGTGTAAGAGCCCGGGACATCAATGATGATGCCCTGTTTCTGTACTACTTTTTGATCTTCTCGTAGTCGACTTGAGGCTGTTTTAAAATATACCCACTGCGGAGGTGCTCCAGTCTATTGAAACGGGCCGTCGCCATCATCAAGCCATATGAACGTTCGAACCAGCCTTCACAGTCCAGTTGTTCAACTTTTTTGTCTCCAGTATCGGACGTAACATGTTGGTATCTAGTATGATACCCAAAGTATGGACTCGGCCAGCCAAAAACCTCGTTGCTGGACACGGCTGGGCCGATGGTCGAGGATGTGCGGGGAGAGTTTTCGCACGAGGCATAATATTGCCCCCGATGCATCATGCATCTCATAAAGAGTGGGTAGGCGGGATGTGGCGACATCAGCAGGAAGCAGGCTCGGGCTAACGAGGACATGGTGATAGATTTTGTACGCTTGGGTGGAGAGGGAGGAGGATGTATTTGGATGGAGGGGATTGGATAAAAATTGGGGGGGGGGGGGGGTGCCCAGGTATTTATACTGGCATCTGAATGACTAAGCGTCGACCTAAATATTGATATATTAATATTATAGAGACATGTAGACGGCGATCTGGCTATCATAGAATTTGATTTTAACACCTTTTTGACGTTGTGTTTATATTTATGATTTATTTATCACGAAGAGTTGGTATATATTGGCAGATAGCTGATCGGCAGTTTCTCGGGTGTAGATCTATAGACATGATAGCCTCGATATTTATATTTATAATTATATGGTTGTTTACATATCAATGGGCATACGAATCTTTAGCTACAAAGGATTCTGGAGCCTGTGTCCGATATGAGCAGAGCCAGGCAAATCTGGAAGCAACGGCATTTCAGAATAGCTATCCTAGCTATTCTAGCAGTGAGTTGATATCTCTCTGAACAAATGCTTGTGTAACCATGTCATACATGGATTCACCGCCAGAACATCGTCACTTGCAATCAACAGCAGCAATCCGAGTAAAATCGCTACAAAGATACATCGATTCTCTTCTATTCCTCTATCTGCTAGAGTGTTGCTTTTGGCTGCTTGTGTGCTTTTTCTCGATTCGCCAAGTCTGGATTAGCGAGACCATAAGTTGATCAAGCCTCGGAGGGTCAGCCCGGCTCCCAAGACTATAAAACTGAACCTTGCGTGCCATCAAGCTTTTGACTCTGAATCGGCGGGATATCATGTGCACGTGTAACTATATGCATTTTCATGTCGTGTATCGTAGGCTAAGCACCGGCCGACGCTCCGACGAACACTGCAGCTGCAGCTTGGCTTCGCCACTATGGGGTCCGGATTATCCGGATGAAGCGGGCTCGGAGCCGGCGCAGCGCTGTGGTGCATCTTGCCGAATGCGGACGTCGCACGGCAGTTCGCGTAGTGATCTTTCGCGTCGTCGTATCAGGGACAGTTGGAAGCCTGGTTGCATTGTGATATTATCGTCGATTTGGGTTATTACACGCTACGGAAGGTAAGAGGCAATGAAGGGAGGTGACTTTGAATGTGTAGATTGCTATTATGCGGGAAGGGGAGATTAATTTGGTGCGGCTCACGTAATCGCGACGATAAGTCGTGCTGACTCGATCCGGTTACCCGTGTCCTGTACTATACCACAGCGTTTGCATTGCTACATCTATCGTGAATACTTATATCGTCGTGCATCGTTCTTTCATTCTGTCGTTCTATTCTTATGAAGTATTGCATAGCATAGCATAGCATCCCAAGGCTATCCGATTGGCGAGTCAAGATGGCCGCCGCGTCGCCGTCAGAAACGACACCGCTGCTGTCCTCATCCTCGTCCTCGCCATCGGACCTCCACCACCCTCCTCTCCCCCACACCAGCAGCATCCCCGACGATGACACGATCAAGCCCCTCCTCCCGCCCGACGAGGAGAACATCCTCGCCGATGTACCCGCCGTATCGCTCGCCGCCGTGCTACCATCGCTTATGATCGGTGTCTTCCTGGCCGCAATGGACAACCTCATCGTCGCATCAGCGTATGGGCGGATCGGGAGCGACCTGCACGAGCTCTCGAAGACATCGTGGATCGCAGCCGCCTACCTCGTCACGACGACGTCCATCCAGCCGCTGTACGGGAAGCTGAGCGACATCTTTGGCCGGAAAGCCTGTCTTTTGTTCGCGTATGTCGTCTTCGCGGCGGGCAGCGGGTGGTGCGGACTGGCGAGGAGTATGGACGAACTGATCGTGGGGCGGGCGGTGGCCGGCGTTGGCGGCGGGGGGATGACGACGCTGGTTGCTATTCTTATGACGGATGTGATTCCGTTGCAGAAGAGGGGGACGTGGCAGGGGATTGTGAATATCGTGTTTGCACTTGGTGCGTCGACGGGGGCGCCGTTGGGAGGTCTTCTGGCCGATAGCGTCGGGTGGCGGTGGTGAGTCCGTTTTATCTACCTAACCTTCCTTACACGTTCTATTCCACATCGTATCCGGCAGGATGTATGGAGTTTATGGGGGTGGCTTCACGGCTGATACTGAGGATGGTGTTACACAGGGCGTTTCTGTTCCAGGTCCCCGCGACGCTGCTCGCCGCGCTCCTCGTCGCCGTCTTCCTCAACATCCCACACACGCACGCGGAGGCCGGCTCCACCGCGACAACCTGGTCGAAATTCCGGCGCGTCGACTTCCTCGGCGCTGCGACGCTCGTCTCCGCGGTCCTGACGCTTCTCATCGCGCTCGACCGCGGCGGCAACGTCTCCTGGCGCGATACTACCGTTCTCGTGACCGCTCCGCTTTCCACTGCCCTATTCTGCGCGTTCGCATTTATCGAAGCCCGCGTCGCTAGCGACCCGTTCGCGCCCCCGCGTATAGTACTCGACCGTGGACTGCTATCGTGCTTCCTGGCCAATCTGTTCGCATTCGGCGGGTTCTTCGCTGTCATGTTTTATATACCGCTGTACTTCCAGGCCGTGCGCGGTCTCACCGCCTCGCAGAGTGGATTACGCATGGTGCCGGCTATCGCGGGGTCCGTGACGGGCAGTCTTAGCAGCGGTATCATCATGCAGCGGACGGGCAAGTACTATGCGCTGACGGTGGTAGCGTACAGTCTTGTAATCGTGGGTGCTGTGCCGATAGTGTTATTCACAGGCGTGCTCGACAGCGGGCATTATACTCCCGTCGCGATGGGATTGGCGGTGATGGGATTCGGCAGCGGGATTGGAGTTACGAGCACATTGATTGCGCTGATCGCAAGAAGTGGGAGCCGGGATCAGGCTGTTGCTACGGCGGTGAGTTATCTGTTCAGAAGCCTGGGTAGCGTGGTTGGCGTGTCGGTTGCCAGCACGCTGTTGCAGGGCGAGTTGAGGGGACGGTTGAGGAGTGAGCTGGAGGGGCTGGTGGGGCGAGGCGAGGTGGATGAGATTGTGAGAAAGGTGACGGGGAGTTTGGAGTATTTGGGCGAGTTGAAGCCGGAGGTGCGCAGGGTGGTCGTGCGTGCATACGAAGAGGCTGTGAGATATGTGAGTATTATATCTCGGTTTCCCCATCCTTTTATTTGCTATGTTTGTCTTAAGATTCTCGCTGACTGTGTGTGCTTTTGTAGCCGTTCATGATGGCAGCGGTGTTTGGTGCTATGGCTGTTGCCGCGAGTTTGTTCATCATCGAGGAGCCGTTGAGGCGGGACAAGGCGGCCACACCACCGTCGGAGAGCGACGGGGACGATGTGCAGGAACAGTGAGCAAGTGAGTAAGGTCTGCATCTGGGTGCATTGTATCATATCATATCATATCATCGGCTGGGTGCTTGGAGGTCGGCATGCATTATTTCATATGAATCCTGGGCGCGGTTATGGCTTTATGGGGGACGTGTAGGGATGCACAAGAGAATTGTGGTATTGTTGGCGCGCACGTGGTATTATATCACTCATGTTACACAGGGCCGCTGTTACACAGAGCCGCGAAGTATTCACAAATCTTCAGCTCTGTCATATACACCTCAACCGTCTAACGAGAGCTCGAGGCTCGAAGAGTCGACAGAGGGATCAATCCAATCAACAGGCTAAATCTCGGCTAGCGGCTAACTGCATACGGGGAAGTGCGTATTAGTTACCAAAGAAATTCCCTTTTCCTCCTCGGTCAAGATTCTTGGTCCTGGATACAAAACAAGCATTCGGAAGGGCGTATATCCGGGGTAACCTTCGCGTTCGAGATCCTGCTGTGAAACGTTAACCGCGCTCCCGGGTCTGTATTATAGGAAAGTAAGCGGCGCATGCATGCATAATAACGTATAACGAGTCCCGTGGGCCGCGCGGGCCAACCGATCGATCGATCGATCTATAACAGGGCTGGCAAGTGCGTGAGTGTCGATTGTATACTGTACTATATCGCCAGCTGTTATATATTAGATCCAACAGCGATCCGACTTGCTGGGTTTTAAGTGCCTTTGATATGATACAGTTGTGCGGCGCGTCGCAGCATTTGGATATATTACATTGTTATAACCTTACGGGCGTCGAGATATGCACGGTGGCCAACTGCCCGACTGTGCCGCCTACGTTCAGCCTTGTGGCGCGCATTGTTTGCGGACGATGGCGGTGTTGGAGAGGAAGGCGGCGGTCCAGACTCTTCTTCAGCGGCCGTGATGCGTATTGGGTTCCGGGCCGCTGGAAAGTTACATTTAACTTTGGGGAACCCTCCTAGAATCCTCCATCCGTGACGACGACCTCGCCATCGACATTCATCACCACCGTCGACTTCGTACCATAAGGACTAATTATAAAGCACCGCCGCAGCGCACAGACAGCCGGCTGGTCTGGCGAGCATATGTACTCCGTATCTTCGGTAAGCCCGCCACCCAGACTCCGCAGACAGACACAGACCTGCTCACTGCACCTCCGCCAGACATCGCCAGACAGCCGGAATCGAAGCCCCAGAGAAAGTGGCCTGACCTTCTCCCCCCGCCGAGGACGCCCATGCATGCGGCACCGTCGATGAGCCCAGCCGTTGCCCTAATCCGACCCATCGCCGGCTCCACTTTTCCGGCCAGCGGATTCCCACCGCGCTTTCCTCAGGCCGCGCGCGAGTCAGGCTCTCGCTTACCCTCGTGAAAAAGCCCCGTCCGCGCAGCTCATTCGTCCGAACGAGGGAGTCCCTTCCACCCCCTTTTCAGCTGGTCGTCCTCCGAAGCGTCCTTTTGTTTCCTGCCTGTCCTTGTCGGCTGGTGCAGTGAACCCCCAGCCCTGCCAATCTGGCCCGTTGTCCGTCCAGTCCATGAAGAGCGAGAGAGCGAGAGAGAGAGCGAGCGAAAATTTTGCTTTTCAGACAGATCCACCGACCCGACCCGATCATCTGGCACCTTTGGTCAGTCAAGTCATGCCCGACGGCTCCAGCGTCTGCTGCCAACTAAAGTAGCTAATCTCGTTCGAATCAATCGACCCCCTTCCTTGAATTTGAATTTCTCCTCCCCATCCATCGCCCCGGATCTCCGCCGTTCCGAGCCCGTACGAGAGGCCGAGGCCCCAGGCAAGGCAGACGCTCTAGAACCCTATCTTACACACACTTACATACGCACATCCTGCTTCTAAACTACTTACCTACATTAGCCGCCCGCAGCTCGTACGCAACAGCCGGCGTACCCGGCGGTCCTGGTATACTACCTTACTGACACGCCGAGGCGTGCTTGGTCCGCCTGATCGAGCGCTCGGCGGAGGTGGAGAGAGAGGAAGAGAGTCCTTAAAAATAATACATACTGGGAGCGGCGAGACAGCGGGAGCGCGTCTAGACGGGACCCGCACGATAGATAGCATTCCCTGCTCGCGTTTCTCGTGTCCCTTGCTTGGAATTTCATGCACGAGCTCGCGGTCTGCTGCTGCTGCCGGCAGACTTGATTGCCTTGCTCTCGCCTGTCCGTCTGCCTATATCTGCCTATCGCTCGCTTGCCCTGCGGACGGACGAAGAGGCGAGCGAGTAGGTCGTACCACCGCCGCGGGACCGTCACACCTGCGCTGCAGCGGGGCAAAAGAAAGCAAAGAAAGCAAAGAAAATATCGGAAAGTCGGCAACATCGATATCTGAAGGGGGTTCTGAAATTCCCCATCTCGGCTCCGACGGGACAGGGACGGTTTGCGAGCGCTTTGATAGGGCACCCCGCCTGCTCGCTTTGAGGCCGTCGTCGTTTTAATTTTCCTGTTTCGGCGCCCTCGTGCAGTTCGGCTGGCTGGGGCCTCTGGCTTATTTCCGCCGACGGAACGGACTTGACCCACTCACCCCGACGCTACGACGAGGACACGCGAGGAATACGAAATCCCATCCCCATCCCGTCGTCGGCGGCGCGGTTGGGAAATTTCGAACAAGGACAAGATATTTCTTGGCCCTCGAACACCGCCTGCTAGTGGCTGCAGCTAACGAGCTCCTCGCATACTTGACGTACGGGGCGTCGTGCTTTCACGCCTGTCTCGTTCGTTCGGTCTTGTGTTCCGGACCTGTTTTTTTTTTTTTTTAATACATACCTCTGCCCCACTCCCGCCCTTTCCTCCCTTTCTCCTTCCGAATGAGTGAGTCGTCGTCCTACATCCACTTCAAGCGCAGCGAGTCCGAAGACGCCCTTCCTGCTGGCGGCGGCGGCGGCGGCGGCTCCTCCGTCACCGGCAACGGCACTGGCTCGGTAACCGGAACACTAGCCTACTCCCCGCATAGTTCCGACATTCAGGACATCGATGACGCGGGCAGCCCCGGGGACCAGTCACCCCCGGGCGCGGTCACCGACGGCCAGACGCCCGGCACCCCGCAGAGCCAAGGAGGCCAGCCGAAGAAGAAGACCCGCTCGCGGACCATCTCCAGCCTGACGGCGGAGCAGCTGGCGCGGAAGCGCGCCCACGACCGCGACGCCCAGCGTGCGATCCGCACGCGGACCAAGAACCAGATCTCCGCGCTCGAGACCCGCGTGAAGGAGCTCGAGCACGAGAAGAACGAATGGGAGTTCAAGTACACCGAGCTGAAAAAGGAGCTCGACCACGCCCTCGATGCTCTCGACGCCATCAAGCGGAACGGGTTGCAGCCCTCGTCAGCAGCGTCCGCCACGTCTGCATCCGTGGGGATGACATCCGCACCAATTGGAATGCGGGGCCCGCTTGGCGTCACGAGCGGGAAGCCCCCGGTTATAGTCCGCGGAGACCCGAACTCCGCAGGATTCATGGAGACGAATGTTGAAGGTGGCGATGCCATGGCGTTGTCGACGACGGGAAAGGAATCCTCGGCTATGAGTCTGGATTTCGTGTGCCATGCGGGATTCCGCCCAAACGGGTACCGGCAGATACAGGACCAGCCGTACGAGTATACGTCGCGGAAGAGGTCGCTGGCGGATCTGAACAGCAGTTCGTCTAGTGATGGTATGTTTGTCGTCCCGCGTGCTCTTGTATCCGTAATCGTTATTTTCTTCTTCTTCTTCGTTATGCATGCATGCATGCATACGTTTAGCTGCGTTGTATTTCATTATCTCCGTGCCGTATTTACGAATGTCTGTATGTGACGGCTAACAGGTTCCACGCAGTCTCGTCGGACCTCCTTCGGCGCGTCTCCGGCGCGCAATCCCTGCTCACCTCCTCCCCTTCCTCCACCGTCTACAGCATCCCCAGCGTGCAGTACCCGGGCACGTATTGCGTGCGCGCCAACGGCCACTGGGAGGTGATGCCGCGGCATTTACCCCCGACTTGTATTCTGGACCGCGTCTACCTGGAGTTCCTAGAGGAGCAGGCGCGGCTGCATCGGATGAATGGGACGCCGTTGTCGGTGCTCGCGGGCCCGCCGCAGCCGGACGTGACGTTCATCGTCAGTCCCGGGTCGCGGCCGCCGAGGAACGGACTGACGCAGGTTATGTCGGCGATTGTGGATACCTTTGGGGATTTGGTGCAGCTGCCTGAGCGGCTGGCGATTGTTTACGTGCTGTATATTTGGATGCGGGTGGGTTTTCTTATTCCTCCTTCCAGATCGATTTCAGTAGATCGGTTTGTGCTGACGGGTGTGGGTCCGCACAGTGGGCGATAAACCCAACGCAGGAGAGTTACGACAATATGCCGGAATACGTCAAACCTCGCCCATCGCAGCTGTTCACGGCGCGACCCATCTGGTTCGACCACATGCCCTGGTACGCATACCTGCATCCTTCCTTCCTTTCATAATCCGCTGCTTTGCAAGACAAGAGCGACTAATGGTGTTTTCAGGCCGATGACGCGCGATGTGATGGCGAAGAATCCAGAGCTGTACAGCAACACGGAGTTCAGCATCGAATACACCAGCTCACTCTCCGTAAACTGGCCGTACGACCCGGTTGACACGGTGATGCAGCTGTCGATAGGGGAGTATGTGATCAACCCGGTCTTCGAGGCGCATATCCGCAAGATCGAGAACTGGAGCTTGGGGTCGCGGTTTGTGGAGCTGTATCCGGATTTGGCGCCGCACGTGAGGGTTGTGGATCATCCGCCGGGGAAGAAGTTTGATATCCGGCTGCTCGACGGCGCGATGGCGGCGTTGAGGGGGCGGAGGCCGATGTGCTGACACGTATATACGGATGCCCGACGTGTACGTACGCAGGGGTGCTGGTTGTATGGTGGGTGGGTAATGGTAATATGTATACTCGGCAAGAGGGGGGTGGAGGAGATGGCGGGTAAGGTATATAGTCTGCGTGGATGTCCTTTGCTGTAGATATTCAGGGATTTGGACAAGTTTGGTTGAATTAGCATGGACGCGCGCAAGGTAAGGATACAAAAACCTCGGTAGCAACTGGCTTTCTTGTGTGCTTTTTTTTTTTTTTTTTTCTTGGTAGGCATTTTGGGACGGGATTGTTTGGACTCGGGATTTCTTGTTTCTTTTAACCATTCATTCGTTGGCGGGCTGGATTTGGACTTTGGACTTTGGACACGTTTGGTTTTCTTTGAAAATTCCCTTTCTTCCGTTCGTTTGGAGCTACAAAATTACGTACGCACGTTGGAGTTTACTTTTTTTTGTCTTCGTTCCTTTTTAAAAGCTACGGTGCATGTGCAGCCAGTGCCGTGTCGCCCGCTAGTATACTTGTCTACATGTTGAGTCGTCGCTGTGGTGTACTGTCTTGTCGTTAGTACTGGAGCGATTGTGTTCTTTTGCACGTATCCCCCCTCTCCTTCGTTTCTGTATACACGATCTCTTCCTTCGATGGATATCAGTACAACAGTCTCTACACGTTAACAGCGAATCGGCGTCTGTTTCCAAGTGGGACGTCGATTTCAGCACACGATGGTTTGAAAGAAGGAAGGAAGAGGGGAGCGGAAAGAGGAGAGAAGGGATGTGGGAAGCTTAGGTCGCGTGGTGTATAACGTTACGTTACGTTTTAACGGGTCTTGTACATGTTCATAGGTTGGATTAGCTAGCTTAGGTAGGTACGTTAGAGCTTACGGACGGCGACGCGAATAACATTGGCACGACGCGCGGTGGGTCGATTGCAAGATCCTGCTCGTATATATTATTACTTGCGGTATCGTTCTTACTTATGCATTTTGATTTGCGCGTGACTTGACCTTGCTTAATTTCTACCTACAGTCAAAGTGGATGTTGTGGTTCTCTAGATCTCGTTGACTGTATGTGTGGCCATTGCGGATGCCGACTTGTCGGTTTCTTTGCCCTGATGGTATACTACTCAGTTACAGCCGGCATCGTTACTTGATCGGATGGCGCGTATATGGGCGGTGAAATGATCGGATCGTGAAGCTGCACGCTTCGTGAGGTTGGCGGGACATTCACAACGCGAAAACTACAACAATGTCTGCAGCCGACTGCGAACTGCCCGCAGCCCGAATGCGCGACGGGAGCGGCTCGCAATCGGTATTCCTGCAGCTTGCGTCTGTTAGGGTATGTGGAAACTACATTCTAGCTAGTTCTGTTAATATCGCTGTGCTTACAAAGCGCGTGATTTGTTGCTTTTCCCTTTCAACATGTCAGTCAGAAGCCTGAAACTGTAGCTTAGGAGGCGATTCGAGGATGCATTTCACGATAAGGCTGAGCACCCAAACTTGATTATTACACGTTTTGGCAGGGTGGCATTTGCAAATCGTGTAAGAATAGCATCCCGTGGATATATATATGGGATGAATAGAGCCGAAAACACTCTGCGCTCAGCATAAGTTGTGTCCATCGTGGAGTAGGACTCTTACGATTCGTGCACTAATCTTGATATAGGGGTACGAGGAGTCTTTAAATTAGTACTTAGTTAAAGCGACAGCATGCATGGTAAACACAGTTGCTAACGTGCAGAGATTCGTATTGGCTCATATCGTAGGATCGAAGATTTCTATGAATATATCAATATCTCGAACCTTACATCGATAGTAACAAGATTTGGCAGGTGTGCAAGTTAAGGGGAACAAACGATTATCACATCCGTAATATTGTGTGAATCCGAGAGCTCGAGCGAACAAGCATAGGATCGCGGGAAGGGGATTCGTGGATATCTTGGCAGGGATATCGCTGGTATTTATACTTGTGCACAGCACCGACGACCTTTTCACGTATAAAATCTCGCGACAAGAATGAAACGCCAAAAGTTGCTTCGTTCACGAATTTGACAGACGCGGAGACGTTCTGGAAGCGGTCGTTGACGCATTCGTCCGTCGGAACCAAGGCTTGGTGGAACCCCGGAACCGTTAAACGTCATAGATCTTCCTATGCGCCAGGAAAATATAGGTGAGACAGATAACCGACAGGCTGCATGGTTCACTGGCGCGCGATCGGAAGCTGGCTAATGTAAGGTCATGCGGCCTTAGGAAAGTTGCCGTGTTCCGGATATCTGGCATGCGCGCATGCATGGAATTCTACGAATCATCGATTGATCGATTGATTCCATGGTGGATCCAGAAGCTGGAAGTGGCGCTGTCCCGTTTCGAAGTCCGTCGACCGACCGTCAAACCCGCTAAATTGTAGCAGCGTATTGTGATGATACTGGTAGAAAAATCGGTCGCTGGCATACGTGCGCATGGATGGGTTGGCGTCTGGGTTTCGAGCTCGAACGTTACGCGGAAGCCGTTTGAGGATGTCAGAGGTCGCCGAAGCCGTCCTGAAACGCCGTGACGAGAGCTCGCATATCGACAGCTAGACATTCGCTGACGGTTGACGGTGCGACTAGCCGGATTCGGTAATACAACATCCCGGTCCGACGCCGCAACACCAGCTATCAGACCACAGCGCAGCAAACGTCGACGGACTCTCCGAATGGAGTTGTGATTCGAACCCGGATGCCAGGTTATATCTTGTTCGCTTGGAACGGCTTGGCACCGAGGGAGAAACTGGCTGACCTGCCGCGATGGTGTAAAGAAGTTTTCAGTATTCGATGTGATGCACTCGGTAGGGTTCATGAATTCATGTTCACCGCTAGGGCTGAAACGCGTCGACGTGCCAGAACCTGGGGATTCGGTGCATGCAGGTCGCGTTCCGTTATAAGTCGTCCGGTACACGGGAGATCTGATTCCTAGGGTCTTGATATATAAGAGTCGTTTTCGGATTCGAAGCTTCTGTCTTTTTTCGATGGACGGCACAGAACACGGATGAGCGACGAGGGAGCGTAGAATTGTTTCTTTCGTCCTTTTCTTTCCTTCTTTCACTTCAACGGCCTCTGGCAGGTCCGACAGGCTGTTCTGGTAACGCCTGTTTTTACCAACTAGTTTATTCTATCATTTTTTTCTTCTCAGCTTTATACGACTAGCGCTGCCTTGACGGTGTGCGTACGATTTTAATAATTCACGTTCTAGATTACCAGTTAGAGGTATATATAGACGCAGGTGACTGGTATTTCATCTGTATCTGAGTAACAAGATGAAGGTTTCTACCCTTCTCGCGACCCTGCTCATTTCTGCGGCGTCTGTCCGGGCACAGCTGAATGGCGCGGTCCAAGCGGGAGGTGGTGGTATCAGAGACCTCGAGTTGGAGAAACGAGGTAAGTCGAACAATTTCAATGCGGACTCCCTATGGTCTGTTGCAACTTTGCAATTCGGCTACTGACATAAATTCAAAGATTTGGTATCCGCTCAGGACCATGAGGCCGGCCACCCATCCAGCCTTGTAGATGTCAGCCTCGCTGCCCCTACACCGTCAGCCGTGCCGGTCCTGGAAGCGGGAGCCGATGAGCTCGATGTATCAGCGGAGGAACTCGATGCAGCGGCAGAGGAATTCGAACTAACGCCTGCTGGTGCGGGACAGCAAAGGGGAGGCGCCAATCGCAATCTGCAAAGACTGCGGGCAGCGCAGAATCGTAACCGTCAAACGCAAAGACAGCGGGCAGCCCAGGCTCAACGTCAAAGACAGCGCCAACAAGCAGCGCAGCGCCAGCGTCAAGGGCAGCGCCAGCGTCAAGGGCAGCGCCAGCGTCAAGGACAGCGCCAGCGTCAAGGCCAACGACAACGTCAAGGCCAACGACAACGTCAGGGGCAGCGTCAACGTCAAGGACAGCGTCAACGTCAAGGGCAGCGTCAGCGCCAGGGGAACGGTCAGCGTAGACAGCGTCAACAGCGAGATCTCGAGGCTGAAGCTGCCAGATATGTCGCTCCCAACGTCGGCACTCAGTTCTCTGCTGGTGATGAAAAGGCCGCGGACACGCTGGTTCGTCGTGAGCCGCAGATTAACAATGGCAATAACGGCGTCCAGCCAGCACCACCCGTGAACCCTGCTCCTCCCGACGTTCAGCCACCTCAAAACCCTGCTCCATCTCAAAATCCCGCTCCGGTGGGTCCTACAGACAATCCGCCGCCTCCGGACCCCATCCCGACTGGTATCCCATCTAACAATACTGCCTTGCTGCCTATCCCGGGTTCCAGCGTGCCAGTTGATCCGGCTCCTGTCCCGAGTTCAGGTTTGCCCCCGGCTGATCCGGCTCCTGTTCCCAGTGCGCCCGTAAACACGGTCCCAACCTCCATCCCGAACCCTGTTGTTCCGACAAGCGCGCCTGTTATCCCCACCGGCAGTCCTGACCCCCCGGCAAACCAGCGGCCAGCCAACCCGGCCCGCCCGCGTCCTAGCTCCCGCCCCCAACGTCAGGCTCCTGGCCAAGGTCGGCAATCTCGCACAGGCGTACCACGGAATGGAGCCGGAAACGGAGGACGCCGGACACGGACTGCTCGTCCGCCCCGTCAGAGTGGACAGCCCCGTCAGAGTGGACAGCCCCGTCAGGGACAACCTGGCAACGGACGCGCTGGAAGGCCGTCACGATCTGCGATCTCTCGACAGAGCAGTGCCATTCAACCACAGCCCAGTCTCGCCCCGGATGGTGCCAACAACGGCAACGTGAGACAGCCACCTCAAAGAGTTGGTGGCACTCAACCTCGCCCGAGCAATGCGCAGGGGCAGAGGAGCAGCCGGCCAGCCGGTGTACCGAGTGTCCCTGCGGTGCCGCAAAGGAGCATACCCGCTCGCGCCGCTCCGACTGCAAGTGTGCCTCAGCGGGGAGGACAACTTTCTCGCCCGCCTATCGGGGGTCAATTCTCTCAACCTGCTCCACAAAGGAATGCCCAGCCCGCTCGTCCGACCCAAAGTGGTAGACCTCAGCCATCGAATGGTGCGCAGCCAGTTCGTCCACCACCACAGAGGGGTGCACAGCCAGTTCGCCCCGGCCAGTCCGCTAGGCCTCAGCCGTCAAGGCCTGCTGCTCAACCGTCGAGACCAGCTGCTCAACCGTCGAACCGGCCTCCTGTTCCACCACCGCTTGCCAATGCTCCACCTCGGAGAGGAGCACAGCCAGCTCGCCCTGTTCAATCTGCTAGACCCCAGCCGTCAAGGGCCGCCCCTCGACCGGTTAATCCTGCACCGCAGAGAGGAGCGCAGCCGGCGCGTCCCTCATCCGCTCCTCAAAGACCAGCTCAGCCGGCGCGTCCTCAGCAGCCTGCTCGACCTCAACAGCCGTCAGCGCGTCCCCAGCAGCCTGCCCGTCCGCAACAGCCCGCCCGCCCTCAGCAGCCGTCATCGCGTCCCCAGCAGCCAGCGCGACCTCAGCAGCCAGCGCGCCCCGTGCAGCCTGCTCCTCAAAGAGGCGCTCAACCCCAGAGGCCGGCGCAACCGCAAAGACCTGCCCAGCCGGCTCAACCTCAGAGACCAGCTCAGCCTCAAAGACCGACTCAACCTCAGAGACCGGCTCAACCCCAAAGGCCTAATCAACCCCAGAGGCCCGCTCAGCCCCAGAGACCCGCTCCTCAAAGGGGTGCACAACCTCAGAGACCTGCTCCTCAGCCCCAGCGGCCCGCTCCTCAGAGGCCAGCCCCACAGAGGCCAGCTCCGCAACGGCCAGCCCCTCAACGGCCAGCTCCTCAGCGACCTGCTCCTCAGCGACCAGCGCCGCAGAGGCCGGCTCCGCAAAGACCAGCTCCTCAACGCCCCGCGCAGCCAGCACGCCCTCCTCCTCGCCAAGGCGCGCGTGCCGCTGGTGTCGACGCCTGAGCGGTGATTCAAGCGTTACCTTGTCGCTTTGCAGTCGTCAAGGACTTGATACGAGGTGAAATTTTGCGGCATATATAGATGGATGTTTTAATGTACTAGTCATCACGATCGAATTTAATAGATACCAAGCATTGTTATTTAAAAATAAAAAATTACGCTATATATGCCAACTCGGTCGATTGAGCAGCTGTATAGCAAGTCATGAAATAGATATAAAGCCCCTAATAATCTGAGAAAGTGTTTACATCATGATAGAGTAGTCCAATGACCGTAGGGTACCGAGAAATTCATATCGGTATAATTCAATTCGACGTCTCGGTTCCTGCGTGGTATTTTGGAGGCGAGTGTGTTGGTCCCACGTGACCACAGACATCCTTGTCGGCTGCGATCTTGCTCGACACCGTCGCACCAACTTGACGACATCTCAAGCTTCGACGTTCATCACCTATCAGCCTCCCTCCCACATCCTCCAACCTGCGACGCGACGGATACACCACTTACACGGAACAGCGACCCTCCCAGCGTGACCACCTCTACACCTCGCAATGGCGGCCCTTGTCGACTACGGCTCCAGCGACGATGAGTCGCCGGCGGCCATCGGCCCGTCAGGACCACCCGGCCTCTCCGTCACAGCTGCACCAGACGTCAGCCTCGACGTATGTCCGTCTCTCCGGTACCCCTATCATCGCGCCGATGCTAACCCCCCGCAGGACCCGATGACCTCGCAGCTCGCCATCGTCAAGCCCACGGACAAGAGCATGTCGTACAACGCCACCTACGCCGACCTCTACAAGCCCGCCGCCGGCCCCGCGAACCCGTTCAAGTCGAACGACGGCAGTTTGAAGCGCAAGAACGTGCCGACCGGCTACGCGGAGGAAACGCTAATCTCCGACGCGACCTTCACGACGCACCACCGCACCTTCACCAGCCTCGGATACGCTGCCGATCCGAGCAATCCGGCAAACATGGTCGGCGACCAGGCTAACGCCGCGGCCTTCGGCGGCAGGAACACGATCGAATACCGTCCGAGCAAGGAGGAATCCCGAGAGATCAAGCGCCGGCGGCAGAAGAGAGGCGACTCGAGCGTCGTCGATGGCCCGGGACAATACCTGGGTCCCTGGGCCTCGTACAAGAACGCCTCGGACTCGTCGGACGACGAGGCCGCCGGCGCGGAAGACGTCGAGTACGAGGAAGAGGCGGCCGCGCCGGCATCCAACCCGATCATCGACAAGGCTGGCGCGGAATACCTCAACGTCAACACGACCGGCGTCGAGCAGACGACCTTCCACGGCAGCCAGGAGCGGGACTACCTGGGCCGGACGTACATGCACGTCCCGCAAGACCTGGACATCAACCTGGGCAAGGAGGTCGGCAGCACGGCAAACTACATACCCAAGAAGCTGGTGCACACATGGCGCGGGCACACGAAGCCCGTTACCGCCGTGCGCTTCTTCCCTCACAGCGGCCATCTAATCCTCAGCTCGTCCGCAGACGCCAAGATCAAGGTACGCATCCACCCACGCATCCAAACACCCACTGTTTATCCCTCGAACGTGTACTAACTTCCCCGCAGCTCTGGGACGTCTACCACGACCGCGAGATGCTCCGCACCTTCGACGGCCACACCAAATCCGTCAACGACATAACCTTCACCAACACCGGCGACCGCTTCCTCTCCGCCTCCTACGACCGCCAAATGAAGCTCTGGGACACGGAAACCGGCCAATGCATCAACCGCTTCTCCACCGGCAAAATCCCCCACGTCATCCGCTTCAACCCGGACCCGGCCAAACACCACGAATTCATCGCAGGCATGTCCGACAAGAAGATCGTCCAATTCGACACCCGCACCGCCGCCGTCGTGCAGGAATACGACCACCACCTCGGCCCCGTCAACACCCTCACATTCGTCGACGACAACCGCCGCTTCATCTCGACGTCCGACGACAAGAGCCTGCGCGCCTGGGAATACGGCATCCCAGTACCCATCAAGTTCATCGCGGAACCGTACATGTACAGCATGGTCCGCGCGGCGCTGCACCCGAACGGGAAATACGTCGCGCTGCAGAGCGCGGATAACCAGGTCGTCGTGTACGCTACCACCGAGCGGTTCCGGCAGAACCGGAAGAAGAGCTTCCGCGGGCATAATAACGCGGGCTATGCGATCGATGTGGACGTTAGTCCTGACGGTCAGTTTTTGATGAGCGGGGATAGCGATGGGTGGGTGTGCTTTTGGGACTGGAAGACGTGCAAGATGTATCATAAGATCCGGGCGAGCGAGACGGCGGTGACGTGTGCGGCGTGGCATCCGCAGGAGGGCAGTAAGGTTGCTGTGGCGGGGCTGGATGGGGGTATCCGGTATTACGACTGATCGGGTACTTTTACTAAAGGCTTTAACTTTCTTGTGCGGGGTATCTTTGGGTATGGGGGTTTTTTCTATGTATACTAGTACCTTTTAGCTTTGGGGTTGGTTTATATCACGAGCAATAGACTGTATCCACTGATACTGAACTCATGCAGGGTGTACCTTTGTTCGCTATATATATATGCATCTACTCTAGATACTCCAGGATGGATGGAAATATAATCTACACGTAGCAAATGACACCCCCAAATATATATCGTACACATCGCCAGTGGGAGACTGCCGTTACACAAACTTCTGCGCCTTCACGCCGCCCCGTCGCGGCACCCACGCCGGCGGCAACTTGACGTCCGCCACCGGCCGTTCGACGACCACGAGCTCCACGTCGACGTTCAAGTCGCCAATCGGCTGGAAGGCGAGGATGTTCCGGTACTGGAAGGTATGCCAGTACGGTATCCCTCCCGCGTTCTTCTCCGCTGGTACGATGGCCGTGGTGGTGGTATCCACGTCCATGGTGTCCTCGGTGGGTAGTTTTACGCCACCGTCAACGGGGACGTCAGCGTGTTCGGATGCGGACATCTCGGAGTCTCCGTCGCTGTCATCATTGTCGGACTTGGCGCTACCGTCGTCGACGGAATCAGAATTACTGTCGCTGTCGCTGTCGCTTTCGACGAGTTCAACGGGGACGGCCGCGGCTCGCATGTCGTTGCGTACTTTATCGACCAGGAATTCGTCGTCGCTGTCTACATCTACTTCTTCGTCGTCGTCTTCATCTAGACGTTTCCCGACGACGGTGACCTCTGTTCCCTTCACCATGTCTCTCCGCGCGGCGACTGTCTCTGCGCCCGCGCCGCTTGTCATCACCGTTCTCTTCCGCTTGACGCCTGTGGCGGCCGTGGCGGCATCCTCGCGTACGGCTTTCGGTTTCAGTGGTGGTAAGTCTCTGTCCACGCTGAACATATACACCCACCCGTGCCCGTAACACCAGATTCTCCGCCCCTTGCTGATTTCCGACAGCGCCACCATACCGAAACAGCGGTCCTTGAGCTTCGTGAACGCGCGGGGTAAACGGGAGGAATTCCGCGCGGACCAGCCGGTGACCTGTCCTGTTGCCACGTTGAATTCATGCAAGGTGTGGTCTGCCGTCATCACGAAGACCTCGTTGCTGTCGGTGGTGTCTATGGCTGGTCGGAAGCAGACGGCGGCAGGCGAGGACGGCAGTCGCGGTAGCGCGGGTTTGATTAGTTTGTATTTGTGTTTAGTCGCATCGAGGGTCCATGCCTCCATCCACCCGCCGACGTCGGCGGCGAAGAGATAGTTTCCGGCCGGCGAGAAGGTGAGCTGCGATATCTGCCGCTCGTACCCGCGGCCGAGGGCTATTACGCCGTCCTTTCGCTGCAGCTTTGTGCTGCCGTTGAAGGCTGGTTCGCGGTCCTTGCGGTCAAGATGCTGCGGCTGGTCGAATGTGAAGGTTGTCTTGTCATCGTCGGTGGTATGGGTGGTGATTTTGACGATATACGGTTCGGAGTTTGGCGCGATGATGGCGAGGTAGTCGCCGGACGGCGAGAAGAGGAGTTTGCGAGCGCCAATGTCGGCGATGGAAGGCGGTAGGTCGAGCTTGGAGATGCGGAGAAGCGTGGTGGATTTCCGGGGGCGGAGGTGGAAGAGTTTCGTGGTGGCGAGGGTTGAGATTGCGAGGAGGGTTCCGGCGGGCGAGATTGCTGCTGCTGATATATTTTCATCCGTCTAGTCGCACGTGGAAGGTTAGTATTGATAGCGTACTGCGGTAAAGTGAATGAACGTACATTGATCATGATCTGGCCGACGAGTTTCCGGCCCTGCTCCTCGTCCACCGCGCCGTAGAGCTCCACGTCATCCGCGGCCTCCACCTCGTCGATCGTAGCCATCTTCCAAATCTTCACCTCGCGATCGAACCGTGCGACCAGCAACCGTGGAGAGGCGCCCTCGGCGCTGCCGCCACCCACCGTCGTCCCGCAAACCTGGTACTGCGGCAGCGCGGACAGCGTATACTGATTCTCCTCCGCGAACCGCCTGAGCGGGACGACAGCGGGCGTCATATCCAAGCCACCGCTGACCAGCACGCTGAACAGCCCGCTTTCAAACCCGGCCATAGCGCGCACATCGTGTCTGTGGAACCGCTTCTTCGCAACCTCCGTCCACACCGCGCGGCGACCCATGCCCACCAATTCATGCTTGATGGTGACCCGATCCACGCCCGAGCTAAACAGCTGGGTGCCCGCAGCGTTCGTCTCGAGCGTCAGAACGTCCGCTTGATGCGCCTTGAGCTTCTGCCGTAAGGTATACCGTTTGCCGTCGTATATGCTGATCTCGCCAAGCGAGTCGCCGGCAACGATCCACCCGCCGTCGTTGGCGTCGGACGAGGACGGCGACGGCGGCAGACACTTGACGGTCCACACGTACGTATCCCGTTTCTTCGCGTTGCGGCGCTTGCTATTGATCTTTGGCGCGACGGACATGGTTGCGAGGGTGCGGCCGGTGACGGTGTCGAAGGCGCGCAGACGCGAGTCCGAGGTGCCTGCGATTACGACGGTGGGCGTCTGGTAGGAGAGGGAGAGGACGCGGCATGGTTTCGATTGCGGGATGATTTTGGCGAGGGAGAGGCCGCCGGGTGCGTCGCCAACGGAGAGGACGACGAGAGAGCCATCTTCGCAGCCAACGGTAATGTGCTGGTCGTCGCGCGTCTCGTCGGTATCGGCGTCGTCGTTTGTATCGGTGGACGAGGGGCTTCTAGGCTGTGCGGCGATGCTCCAGATGACGCCTTTACCGCAGTCGAAATGCGCCAATGGGCGGCCGGTGACGAGGTCCCATTCGGTGACGACGGTCGAGTTTCCAATGCTGAAGAGGCGCAGCAGTTCAGTATGCTTGACGCTGTAATGGGACTGGCGGATCCACGCGAGCCCCTCGATGCTGCGGTTCAGCCCGCCGTGGAGCGTGGATTCGTGAAACCAGGTCGTCGGGTTCCAGATCTCGATGGAGCCGTTGGAGCGGCCGATGGCGAGCCGGAGGGAGGGCGGGAGGGCGTGCGACTGGGGATTCGGCGGGGACGGGTGGGAGAAGGCGAGGGCGTGGATTTGCGAGGGGATGTAGTCGACGAAGCGACAGCGGTGGATGTCCATCGCGGCGGAATCGGAGCTCGCGGGGAGACTGCGGCGAGGTGGTGATGTTGAAGTTGAGGTTTTGAGCAACTGCGACAGAAAAGTTGGAATTTTCTGGCAGGGGTTCCCGATTAGGCCGATTCCCCGGTGTCGTTCCCGAGCCCGGTAGACGACAATATTCATTACCGGGAAGGCTACCGGGGTCACAAGCTACACACGCCATACATGAATACAAGGTGGAGAGATAGGACGAGTTCAAGTTCAAAGTCAGTCGATTCAAGTCGATAGATGACTTTGCAGATAGTACAAGTAAGAATAGTACAACGGCCCAATACGCCTGAACACCAGCTGAAATACACATTCCAAATCGCCAATGCCACCCGCATTAATCACGTCGAAACCCCTCTCCATCGCCCGTAAAGAACCATCGTGTCCGGAAAGTACGCCGTCAACGGAGTACGCAATCCAGACACCGCCTTTCCATACCCCACTCCTCCCCGCCCGTCGAGCAGCCCCCGCAGACCTTCCTCGAGCACCCCCGGCACGCGTACCGGTCGCCTTCCTCGTCGTCGAACGACGTTTCCAGCCTGCTTTCACAATGCGCGCAGGCAACGGTATTCGAAGCAGTCTGGATGTTTGTCGTATGCTGTGCGAACGTCTGTGTCTGCTGCTGGCTGCGCGCGAAGAAGGACAAGATATTACGCTGCTGCGGTTGCGCGTGGGGGCTCTGGTGTGTGACGGTTACAGCGGGTGTCTCCGTCTGCTGCTGTGGGTTTCTTTGAGCCGAGTAAAGCTTCGAGATGGTGTATTCTGCAGTTCAATCCCTGTTAGCTTCCCGTGTTTCGCCTGCTTGGTGGTAGTGACTGTGGTAGGAGATGGAGAACGCACCATGGACGCTTTGCTCGTCGGGTCGCGCGTTCCGCCACCGCTTGAGCGTGCGCGAATGCACGCCGATAGGAACATGGTGCTGCGTGATGGCCTCGGCATCGACCATCATCGCCGAGTCGCGGGAGAGGGGCGAGGCTGAGGATGCGCGAGAGGGCGGCGAGGTGGAGCAGATGGACATGGCGTCCTCATCCGAGCGCTTTCGCTTGACCGACATTGCGACTGTGTGTAATAATTATATAAGCTATACTCGAGCTTGAGGCTATAGGCGGTATGTTGTGTAGAGGCAATCTCGTATCGAGAGGCGATTGGCTGTGGAGTCGATGGAGGGAGGGTTCGTGATGTGGAGAGAGCGAGAGAGGGATGGGAAGGAGGAGTGCTTAAAATGGTTGCCGAAAGGAGGAACAACAACGCGTAAATTGAAATTTGGCGCGTTTGCGCAGGCTGCTGGGCAACGGGCCATTGAACAGCTCGATTCGGAATAGACACACGCTGCGAGTTGGACTCGACTTGGCTTGGAAAGTGGTCCACGATGTCGATAAGCGCAATACGTGATCCTGAGTGGATTTTACGCTATGGTCACCTCGATAGTAGCTATCAGCAGCAGCAGCAGAAAGCAAGTACACAGTGCTTGTAATGTGATCTCGAAAACACTGCAAACCAGGCTCGTCCTGACCTGTCGGAGAGCTCTCTGGCTCTGGAGCTGATTTGATACGCAGTCTGCAGCATGTATCTTGTCTCGTAAGCCGGTCGACTGCAGCAATATACTTTAACCGGGAATATGTTACATCTCGTGCGGGATGCTAGCTGCATACCTCCGCTGTAAATGGTCTCCTGGGAAATCGATCGGGATAGCCAGACCATGCATGCACATCTTGTACGCCAGGAGATCTTGAAAATATATCATATATTGCACGGATATCCGGAATCTTTGAAATGCAAAGGGCTCGCTGCGTCTCGTTATCGATCGTTCTCTACATGATAGGACCGTGCACGGAATACCATCATACTATAGGACCGGATTTCCATAGTACCTCCAGCACTCTGGCGCTCCATCATCTCGAAAATGTTACCACGCATATTGCCACATCCAGTAGACGTAGCTTCTAAGGTTCCCCGAGGCTACCCAGATACCTGCCACATACTGGCTCTTCAGCTGGATGTTTTGTTCACATCAATTGAAATGTGCTCAATACCGTGGCCGTACCGTGTCCACCACTACCCTAGTCTCGAGGCCAGACTTCTCAACAGCGAGCCGGCGGCTGGCCCCGGGGCTACTGTTACCCTACAGGTGGGCTGAGCTGTTACATCTCTGGCGTACACGTAACTCAATTTAGTGGACATTTCACACTTGGATGATCAAGTGGCCTCATAGGGCTCTGAACACAATCGACTCCAAGCAAAACAAAAGAACGGGAGTAAAATGGTAGTGCGCCTCCTGCTCCTGGAAGTCTGAAGTAGGTATATAGCTTGCTCCCAATTGATAACTGCATCTCGAGGTCTCCTGGTGGTAGTCTAGCGATGTACTTTGACGACGCCGATGCTACAATGTTGGGTGTTTGCTGCTACAGAGCCATCTATGCTGGGAGACAACCGTACGTACGTATATATATACGTATACGTACGCTCATCGTGAGAGATATATCGCCAGAAACTCGGGGCCCTTGTGAGGCCATTCCAGCATGGCCTCACCGGCCTGCAGTCCGAACGGGTATAAGAAGAGGTCCCCAGCCGGCCCTGGACCTGATTTTCTTCCTCCCACTTACACATCACACCAGCACTTTCGGGGTCTTACAAGAAATCTTCCTGTATTCCCCTGCCATTTTATAATACCTTCTTCTTCCTCTTCTTCGGAGTCATAATACACCACCATGACTCCTCCTACATCCAGACCCGGCTCACCCGAGCCCATCGCGGCTGCTGCGCCTTCGCAGCAGCCCGACGTACCTGAGGCGCCATCGCCTCCACAATCGCGGTCGCCCTCACCGGGCCCGCCTCCCTACGACTCGCCGCGGTCGTCTAGCGGTAGTTGGACGTTCACCGAGATGCCGTCCGACGACGAGATCGTAGTGGAACACCTCGAGGATATCGAGCTCGAGCCCTACCCAGGCCCCAACAGTACGCTTTACCTCTATTCCCATCCTGATCGGATTACCATCTGACATATATATGCTGACCAAAACCAGCCACAGCGGTGCCAGCTGCGGTGGACACGCCGGACGCGGTCCACGTCCACGGCTACGACGAGATCCAGCAAAGCCTGCATATCTGCGGCTGCGCTGCGATGGCCGTGACGGTCCTCTTCTCCACCGTTGGGGCCATCCTGTTCCAGCCCCGGGAGAAGAGGCTGGGCCCCCACGTCCAGCGGTTCTTCGCCGTCGCCTGGTTCTTCTTGTCCGTTGTCGCGTTTGCGCTGGGCGCCGTGGCCGCGTCGTTCGCGGCCAAGCTCAAGCGCTACAGACAGGACGTGCGGGCGATCTACTGGCGGCAGGGTCGCTTCGTGGGACTCGACCGCTGGTACGGGACCGGCTCCTTTGTGGAGTCCGTCCTCGATGGCGTCGGGCTGTGGGTTGTGTTTTCGGTGTTGGTTGTGCTGCTGCAGCTTTACAGCGGCCACCGACTTGCGGATGCCTTGATGGCGGGGGATGACGCTTGAGTCCCCCAGCAGAGGTATCTCGGAGGGAGGTCATGCATACCGTGGCATGAGGGGTTTCTTTCTTTCTTTTTTTTTTTTGTATATATTTATGTTTACTATTTATTACAATCTTGATTACATCTTTTCAATATGACGACCACGGAGTCGCAAGTTCTCAAATACTATCTTGTAATCATTTCTTCTTTGTGGTTTCAGTTTCTAACTACTTATCTAAGTGGGAAAGCCCAAAACATTGATAATCTACTACTTAAGTACTTATGGATCTTGTAATCTTAAACCGGCAGCGACATTGTATTAAATACGCAAAATTGGTGGTGATATACAACACTGCTTGCGCATACGATACCTTGCGAGCTTGTCTACTGTATACTGTTCACTTGATTTTATATGCATCTGGCCCTCGAGCCTCGCGTATACCGGCGTAGTATAGCTATAAATCTAAAGCTAGAGTCGCATGCTACTATAACTTTAAGACTGGTAGTTTCTCATACACGTTGCACATTGCACATTTAGTAGTCCCAGAAGGTACCTGGGTATTCTCGCATCTTGATTTACCTGCCCCGAGCCACCGCTTCAAATGAACGAGTTGTGACGGAAATACCACACGCGGCGCCACGGTGCCGGATTCTGTTCAATGTGGCGGTGCGAATTCCAACTTCGGGCCGACATCGGGATAACCTTCCAACAGTCTCAACATGGCTAAAATACACATCCATTGAGACTTCACCGCCGTATACCGCACTCTCCACACCCGCCGCTCGCCCACAGAGCACGTATACCCGCAATGGCCGCCGCGGCGAAACGATCACTCAGAATCGGTACGTGCTGTGTAACGCCTCCGGGTGTCCCACCTTCCTGAACAGCGGCTAATGCGAATGGGAGCGCAGGCCTGATACCCGGCGACGGCATCGGCCTGGAAGTCATCCCGGCCGCCCGGCAGGTCCTCGAGGCTGTCGCGCCGCATTTCAACCTCACTTTCTCCTTCGTGGACCTCGAAGCTGGCTGGGCGACGTTTCAGAAAACCGGCACAGCGCTGCCCGAGGCCACCGTTGAGCGACTGCAGAATGACTGCGACGGCGCGCTCTTCGGCGCCATCAGGTAGACTTACAACCCCACCCTCAAAGCGCGATGCACGATGCATATACATTTAATCACACAGACTGATATTTACGGACGTCGTACAGCTCTCCGTCTACCAAGGTGCCGGGCTACTCCTCGCCCATCGTCGCCCTCCGCAAGCGACTGGCCCTCTACGCCAACGTCCGCCCCGTAAAGTCCGTCGCCGGCGCATCAGCCCTCAAACCAATCGACCTCGTCATCGTCCGCGAGAACACGGAAGACCTCTACGTGAAGGAGGAGATAACCTACAATACACCAACCGGTCCCGTCGCCGAGGCCATCAAGCGGATCTCAACCTTCGCGTCCACAAACATCGGTCGCATGGCCTTCGACATCGCCGCCACGAGAGCGCGGCAGCGCTCCGCAGCAGGTGCACGCGAGCATGCGAACGTCACGATAACGCATAAGAGCAACGTCCTCTCCCAAACCGACGGCCTCTTCCGCGAATCCGTCCGTGCGGTCTACGAGGCCGACGGTAAGACTGGCAAGAAATATAAAAACGTATCCCTCGACGAGCAGATTGTCGACTCGATGGTCTACCGCCTCTTCCGGGACCCGCAATCTCTCGACGTCATCGTCGCGCCGAATCTGTACGGTGATATCTTGTCGGACGGTGCTGCCGCGCTGGTGGGTTCGCTGGGTCTTGTACCGTCCGCGAACGTCGGTGATGGGTTTGCAATCGGCGAGCCGTGTCATGGGAGCGCTCCGGATATCGCGGGGACGGGGATCGCGAACCCTGTCGCTGCGGTGAGGAGTGCGGCTGTCATGCTGGAGTTTATGGGACATGAAGATGCGGCGGGGAAGATATACGAGGCTGTGGATAAGGGGTTGGAGGAGGGGGTGGTCGTTAGTCCTGATTTGGGTGGTAAGGCGACGACGAAGGAGGTTGTCGACGATATCCTGAAGCGGTTGGTGTAGAGTTGCTCCCTTAAGAATCATATTGCGTAGACTTGCTAGTGTACATAGATGGAGTAACAGTCATATTGTATAACAATACTGTCTACGTGTATGCGCAGACGTAAATCTTAGCTAAACTACTTATCGTCGACGAAGTATGCCATCGCCACCGGTCCATGATCGCTATGCAGGGGTCCGTCGCCCGGGAACCCCCGTTATTGTTCGATACCTCCGAAGACGAGGTCAGTGAATCGACAGAACTTTGACATTGGCCCCCTCAACCCTTGACTCATTCGGTTGTAGCACAGGAGTCCGACCGGAGTTATGGTGGCGGTCTTCCTAGGTAGATACCCAGTTCGAAGTGAGATTGAAGCCCCGATAACCAGGTGTGCAGTGGCTATCGATATATCGTTGTACATAATACGCTTTGGCGCATTCATGAGCTATGTTATCTCAGCCTTCGATTTCCTCATTTGATATCACGAACCATTATCCCCAACATGCATGTCATGCTACAGAAACTGGGCGGGCGGATGCATCAAAGGTGCGTTTGCACATCATTTATCCAGCTTGTGAATAACTCGTCCACCTTTGTTTGCGAGGCGAGTTCGATCGAGATCGGGGCAGTTTCACCACTTCCTCTGCGATAGGCATTTACGACCTCGATTTTTCCCGAGTTCTCTCCCATGATTGTCTTGATGGCGGCATTTGCATCGTCGCGCGCAGTTGACACTTTCTTGTAATTAAGGATCAGGACGTTCGAGCGTCGAACCGTACGGTCGACTTGATGAAGGTGAGGAAAACATGGCAGCCAACTAAGCCAGGCAGCGATAGACCTTCACGGTTCTGATCTTCATGTGTCTGTCGACGGGACACATTTGTGAATCCACGCACGAGACAAACGCCCATGGAAATTTGGTTTTGCGGTTCTCATACCTCTATAGGTAGCTTGAGTCCGCGCCCTCTGCTGCATATTGACGGTATCGACAGCTTCGAGACTCGTACGCCGTACATTTAGTTGCCATCTGGCGGGTTCGTTGAAGCCACTCAACCGAGTCAATTATGACGCTCTCTGTGAAGGCATGCGTGATGTTGGTATGAATGTGCATTTGCCGACGGTATCATAAGCCCGGGGAGTAAACATTATGATTTCGTTCATTCTGCGGAGTGTATTTGTCGTAAACCAGATTTCATGCGATCCATCTTTGCCTTGTACGCATCCTCGGTGAGAGTAGCGTCAGCTCCTCGACGTTTTGCTACTTGGTTGCTGTTCTCTTGTTTCGTGAATTGGTCTTTTGATTCTGGTTATTTTTGCGTTTAAGCTTGATCTGCTTGGGAGGTTATAGCTAGCCTCTGGTACCATTATTATTATCCAGTTAAAGATTTCGGCAGCCTATAGGGTGGCCATGAAGCCGTTCATCTGTACGTTGGGGTTTGTCCCAAAATAAGACTGCACTGCTGGCTGGAAAGCCATGGGAGGTTCGTTCGCGATGTGGCATGCCAATGAATCGTCGGAGGCCTGAGTGCATACTCATGCCAGTGATGCGCGTTTTAGTTTATTTGTATACCCTGATATATTTCGTAATGCCAAAACTTTGATCATGGCATCTCTACCAGATTTGGAAGACTAGCTGGTCTCTTGGAAAAGATCCCATGTGTCCTCGTGTCGTAACTTGTAGTTGAGGATATCGACAAGGTTTCCCACTAGTAGATGTCAACCTAATGACGGTTGGCGCAGCCAGTGCAGTGGGTGGCTGCTATTTGATAGAGGTCCTTATTGTAATGTAGCTAGAAACAATCCACTGCGAGTGAACTTGTAGCCACGGAGACCATAACGAGTTTCCATCCTGTGATTTTTTGGACATCAAGAGCTTGACCTCCAGGTAGTTTCACGGATCTCTAGCGTATTAACCTTCCAGTCAGCAACTTCATCTTTGGGAATCTTTGGGAATAGTTCGATGATTCTGTCGCTGATAGTTTGTGTGGGATCGATCGATTAATCCTTACCTGGTCATGTCCATTTGAATCGCCATTATATAATAGTCGCTTTCATCTATCGGGAGGGAAGCCGGTATTGAAAGCCATTATCCAGCGTTTTGCATTCGTTCCATCAATATGCTGTACGTGGAATATACTTGTTGCTGAAGAGGTCCTGTAGTTCATGTCGTTGCACTGGTTTGGGCGGATCCTTTGGCGGGAGCCTTCACATGGTGCCGGTGTCATTTTCTTGCAAGAAATCTGACGGTACGATCTTTTTGCATACAGTCTATGCGGATTTCTGGCCAAGGCAACTTTTCGATCATCAGGCCGTTTGCGGTTGGTTGGAGATCGATACAGCTCTGCTCAACCAGCTAGCTATAGCAGGTCAATGATAGTTGCATGCCAGAACAACAGGATTGCAGACGGCAGTGGAAACCTTTCCATACACGAGATGTGGAAGACTTTCCATATAAGAGGTGTCGCCAGAGTGATTTCTGCTCCTGTTACATGTGACAAATTGTGATCACGGTTGTATATGCGCTGTTCGAATGAGCTAGCCAGTAGTTCTTGAGCCACTCTGAGTGGTATCGTCATTCTCAGTTTTATAGGCGTATCCATGTCTCATGGGCTGATGCTGGTCTCTGCAATATAAGTACTTGAGAAACGTGCGAGGAAGTAGGCACACGTTCCATGTCCCAATTTTCTAGAAGAGTGGTGCTTATCTGGCCGGTGATCATGTTAGTTGCGGCTTTGGGTACATTTTCAACAAAAGGCAGCATACTGAGGTGTAACCGGTTGTCACAGATCTGGAGTAAGTTCTCGGGATACTAAGTTTGATGCTTCTGGAATATTGTTCTCCTCATCGGGTGTTATCTGGAAACGGCTAGACAGAAGATATCCAGAAGTGCGGTGCTGGTCGAAACAACGTATGATGTAGGATTTTTCGCATAAAACAGACGGAACCATCTTGAGAGTAACTATAGTTGAAAGCGCTGCCACATTTATAACAGGTGTCGCCGTCGGTGTACGAGATCGTGCCCTGGCCTGGGTGTATAGCAGAAATATCGGCCCAGAGCTGCTAGGAGCTACCGCGTGTGAAGGTCGACGTAACCTCCAGTGCTGCTTCTGAGGCATGAGGTCATAACCAGACGTCGTTACATCTAGGGAGAAGATTCGGTCGTCGCCTGTAATTGACGACGTAGCCGCTGGGTGTCGTGATGGCTTGGTTCCATCAGCACGTACGCTCAATAAAGTTGATGCCTTCCATGTGACGTTACCAGGGTGCCATCGATAGATGACGGGGTCTTTGATGTCGCAGGATTCGAGAATGAAGGTCAGCTAGTCTTCTACTAACGTCCCAAATGAACTCCCACCATGCGTAAGTACTAGGTTGCACTTACGAACGGCAGCGTGAACGGAATGGTATCTGAGAGTGTAATGTTCCAACGTGCGACGGCACTGTTGCATATATATCTAGTCAGTGTTATATATATAAGTTGGAAGCTGGGCAGGGAAGTCTGCGATAGCAATGACTTAGGATTGTAAACCGTACCGATTGATGGTTATATATATGAAGAAAGGACAAAGATGTGGATGGTGATAGATTGAGGTGGATGGCGTGGTGATAATGTTGTGAGATGTTGGTAGAAGCTTCCATGGAAGAACTTATAGCGGTCCCCCAGGTTCTCGCAATCAATGGCACCATTTAGAAAACAATCGGAAGAAATATATTTGGTAATCCACATCTCAGACCTGTGGCCGTGATTAGTCATCGACTTATATATAAATACTGCAGTATACTGTTCCCTGTCCTTGCTCTCCCTTCTCTAGTCCCTCTTATAATCCTGGGCCCCCTTCCTCATCATCCAGTTTTCAATTTCGGAAACCTCTCTATGTACATGACCGTATATAATGATATGAAGCAACCCTCTTGCCAGCGATTACGCTGTTCTCAAGCTCGCCGTCGAATAGGTTGCAAACTAGCTAGCTCATATCCAAGTAAATACCGGTAGATTGCGGAGCTCGAACTTCCAGGGACCATGAACTAATGGACTTTGCGATGCAATAGGCCTTCAACAATCCTTTGGAAACACTGACGCATGGCCAACTATTTTACTCTTGGGTAACTATTTGATTTTTCCCATATTGGTAATTTACCCCCCGCTAGGCTGCAACTCGAATCTAACTTCGAGCCTAGGAGAGCTATCTCGGACATAGCGAGAGACTTCAATCTATCATTATTCATCCTTCCATCATCGTATCGTAGAGTATCATCTTCTTATAGGTTATGAGCCCGGCGCGCGTCCACTGCGCCACGATACTTATCTTGCGGCGAAACCTCGACATCACGGAACAGGCTATATTTACACTTGGCTGGATGCCACAAATTCAAAGCGACTATTAACGAAGCACGCATTTAGGTGGGGGTATCCGAGTAAGATATCTTTGCCGCCGGTTACTACACGCTTTTCAAGATTGTATGCTTTGTTGGAGACAAGGTTTGTTTACGCTCCCAGTACAACGACAGGATATCGGACTGCTTACGAGGCTGCAGCTGTTGACTTAACCGAACTCTGATGCATCGACATTACCACGATGACTGCAATCACTACCATGGCCATTTCTCGAGCAATAGCCTGAATTGGAAGGTGTGCGGATTTTGCTTGTTCTCGAGCCAGGCATGGTGTTCCTGATGATCCGAGGATATGCAGTTACCTCGAAGCAAGTGGCGAGAGCGGAGCTGGTCACTTCACTTTATTCATGTGACTCGACATATTTCAAATGTTACATAGATCAGCATCAATGCATAACGCATCGACGGCAGCATAGGAGAGTATCCAGCAGTGGCATGCTGGACAGAGCACTTGCGTGTGGCGACGAATCTCCACCAGGCGAGCACTATTACCATTCCCGGTATGGCTTATGTCATTGAAACTGGATGGAGAAACCTCAATGCAGGAATTTCTCGAGCGGAAGTTATGGCGTGATTTGTGCACATTGCTCAAAGCAGATACTATGCTATATGTGGACTCTGTAAGGGTCAGAGGTGATGCTCAGGTTCAGGTAGAAACACACCATTCGAGGATCTAGTGGACTACTCGGACGCGGAGACCGCCGAGGAGAAGCTGATAAGGATCGATAAGGTCCGAGAGCAATGCGGCGAACTGTCTGGGTCTCGCTTGTGGACTATGAAAGGTACACGCCACCTATCTCCCCAATACAACACCACCCTTGAGAGGATCAGATATACCGAGACTATATGAAAGAGGAAGTGACGAAGTCTATACTGGACGGTGCAGGTTGGGTACAAAACACATGGTTTTGCCAGATTTTACAGCCGACCAAGAAGATATATAGTCTCAACGGTGGTGGCATACGTCTTCAAGGTACAAACTACTACCACAAAAAAGTATGGACAAAGGGTTGATATTTACAGGTGTGAATGCGTTAGTTATAAGTAGTTACTTTTGTTAGTTATTGAATGAATGAGGTGAGGCCCAAGGCCTAATCATCTCCCAAACAAAGAAAAGATCCCGGAAACAGGAAGTTGTAAAGCTTGCAGGACCTTCACAGGCTATAGGACGGCGTCTGGTTCACGGATAATGCAGGACACCACACCAACAATAAATTCGTGAATTCATCCAGCAGGCTTTTGGAATGGCTAAAACAATCAATCGTTCTCACTTCTGGCTAATTACTGTACTCGATGGAGATTGTATAATCCCACTGCTTGCAAGCTTCATCGGACTCTGCCAGAATTCTGATCCAGGGATAAAGTTTGTCTCGGGGCCTACGAGATTTAAACAGATAAAATTCCATCCGAAAAGTCATCGCACAAGTTTGAAGAATATAATAGTCATACTGCCAGAGCCCTGGTCTCGTAAATCAGGCCCTTCTTGTTCCCTTTGCGCTGGCTTGGGGCTGCGAGGCCACAAAACACTAGATATATCAGATGCGGCGATATATATATAATAACATTTGAGCCGATAGTCTTATCATCGCATTTTCTAACTTTAACCCCAACTCGAGGTTGAGCGGTATATATAAGTAGCAGAGACCTCTCACCTACGTGGCCACCCGCAAATGCCACGGTGCTCAAATTGAAACGCCTTCACCACTCCTCATAGTATCCTCATAACCTCTAAGGTTACATATACAAGTATCTACATCCAATACGACTCTGCCGGGCATTAATTTGCATCTCAGGAAGAAATCCCGCGAAAAACCCAGCTTATCGAAACAATACTTAACTCAACAGCCCCAAGCGCAAAATATCCGTCTCCACCTCCAAATTACCCCGTGGACTCGACGTTAAAATGACATATCCGCTAGCGCGGCGCGTGACGCTGGAGACGCCGCCCGTCTGATCTGAGGATTCAAGCTGCATTGCACTTGAATTCGAGGAGTTTTCGTTCTGGAAGGACGGGTGCCTCGACCTGCGAAACGTCTCTAGCCAGCAATGCGATGCGCTGGCGGACTACCTGGCCGTGCATTTCGGTGCGATATGCGTAGCGTTCTACGCTCTCTATATTGTCATTCAATATGATCACAACTGCAGCGACTACAATCACCAGAAGCATGGCCCGTTCTCAATCGCGGGGATGGTTGCAATCTAGACGCCTTTCATTCACGGCTTCCGTGAGCTGCATTTCAACCCTAGATTTGGGGCTCCCGGAAATCCCCTCAAGAAATTTGAGGTTCTGGGAGAGCATTTGGGGGGCCTTTCGCTCTCATCTTCAAGGCTTCCGTCGGAGTCAGCAGTATGATTTCTTATGGAGAAAGTATTTCCCAATTGCGAGTCTATCGCGATGGTCGGTGAAACACTAGTGGTGGCATTTTCGGAGGTGCCTTGGGATCATTTCATGAAACGGTTGGAAAATCTTCCGGGGCAGATCCAGGCCGGAGGCATTTGGCTGGTAGAGTACGGCAACGGATCTCTACAGAGGGCCGATTCTGTTCGTGACGGAAGGTATATGTACACTGAGGACTCATCAACTGCTAAACTGCTACCCTGTCCGGAAGGAATAGCGCTAGGCCCCCCGGCTGCGGAGGATACTACAGACTACCTTCAACGTGATGGTAGATTTTATCCCGGCACGACGCTGTGTTCGATCGCAAACGTGTCCCGTAAGCCGGACCGCAACCGCCGCTGGCGGGAAAGGTTTAGGACTGGGCTCCCAAAAAAGGGGGATATCGAATCTACCGCATCCGCCGGGATCCTCCTCGGAAAAGACGGGCAGCAGCGACTTGCTTGCTCGTATCACAACTGGCAATCGCAAGACGAAGCGCAGCCGGGAATCATAGGTCGAAATGATCAACAAGCCCGCAAAGTTCTCCAAGTCGTGCAGGGAAAGACCACTCACAACAAGCCTGGAACACGAGTGGGCTGGCTGTCAAAAGGTTCCGCGGCAGCAATGTTGCCCTCGCCCGATTGGATGATGGCGTGAAATTTGAGAATCAGTTCCTCAGGCTCAACAGCGAACCTAAAGTCTTGGTGCATTCGAAAGACATTAAAAACTTCGGTGACGACTTTCTAGTATACTAGTAGAGTCTTCTACTGGTGGGCTTGAGAGACTCCGGTCTGCCGGCTGGTCCGCTACCAAGCATAAGCAAGAGCGCAGCAGGCGAGTCACCCATCAAATCACCGCTAGGAGAAAGATACGGAAACCAGAACCGGAAGAAACGTATACTATTGTCCAGCAGCAGGTATACATAGGCAATGGCTATCGATGTCCACGACCGCGCGCTGCTGATAGCAGCTATGGATCCGTCCTTGTGCGATGCTCCACACATGCTAGGGGGCAGTCGAAGCAACCAGAGATGCAGAATGCGGGCCACGATGTCCTCAAGGAAGGTCAAATCTACGGCATGCTACGCTGGAAAAATGTGCATATGGATAATCCCACAGCATTTGACACTTTGGTATTCGCTGACTCATTCGATCCGCTCATCGAAGCTGGATGGGAAGTCGCCCAGTTTAAGAGTGGGAGTATCGATGAGCTGGAGCCGGGGCCCGAGACGCGATCGGGGAAGAAACGAAAGATAGAACTATCTCGCGGAGTATGAGCTCGTTGACGAGACCGGTCAGCCGCCCCTGCGTGATTGGACAAGGAAATTTCTATCGAAGACCAAGGCTGTACGACCCCGGAGCTCGAACAAACTTCAAATCAATAATCTCGCCATGTCAAAATTTAATATTTGTGATGGCGTTTTCGATAGGTCGAAGGCAGTTATTAACGCTGAGCCGAAGAGGTCTGAACATGAACAACCAAAATCACAGTTTACTAGTGCAAATCTTTCAGGCAGACAGAAGACAATAAAGAAATATACTGCCGTCTAGCTTTAATCGCTTGGATGACTGCAACATTGAGACAGCGTGATAAAATATATCGATAATGCAATGAACGATCATATATTTGTTCTAGAAAAACCACACCTACAGATACCTCAAAGTTATGGTTTTATTTTTATTATTTTTTTCCGAAGGAGTATAGTTGAAGGATCTTGCGAAATTAGGGGTTGAGATCTCATTAACGCTGGATATCAGAAGTTCAAAGAATCATTGAACATGTACTCGCTATTCACACTAGATATTCACACACATACTTGCAAGTTAGGTCCCTTAATGCCATAGGATAGAGTCTCAAAGACCACTCGATAGTAGACTAGTAATAAACTAAGTAGACAACGGAATTTTATATGACTGAGCGCTAATCGTTAAACCCGAAAGTACAATAGCCGGCCGATCTTGCCCACATCTTTGGACAATGAAATTTCGCGTTCTACAAACTCCACCAATCGTAAATAATTCCCGACCATAGAGCGGAACGAGCATACGCGTGCCCCTGGCTCCATCTAGAACTTCGCCCCTGTCGCCTTCGCCGGCCAGACCGCGATGGGCCCACCCGCATGCAACATCCTGTTCTGTCGTCGTCACTGTGCATGACTCTCCAGCTCTCTGGTGGGTCCTCTTCGCGTCCCGTGTTCGCTCCACACTTAGATTAGAGATCCGAAGGCCGCTCTGTGCCTGCACTGCCAGACTACTTCTTATTTATTCGTATTAAGTTAGATTATAGGATGTCCGGACTAAGATTAGTGCGCAGCCGGGGATTACACGCGCTGGCAAGCGGCAGTTTGTTGGAAACCACAGCCGACGTGCGTTGCTGGCGTGATTGGCTAAATTAGCTAAAATGGTTCAGGCCAGCTTGATAACTGCTATCAAACACGCAGGATATTAAAGCTGGGTCTCAGAATTTTCTATTCCTTCGCGTCAAGCTGGATATATGTATTCGCTCACGGTTGACGGACGCGCGGGATGGTCGGTCGCGCTCGCTGGCACGGGTTGATGGAATTACGGGCGGAAGCAGGTTGACATCATTGCTGTATGTATGTTTAATTAGGTGTTGGGAAACTGGGAAAAACGCTCGTCGTATCGAATGGATTTTGGAATTTAGAATTCCGGTGGTGCGGTAGCGATAGCACGGCGGATGTATCAAATATCAGCCCCCTTATTGCAGTGCGGGAGGGGAACTTGTAGTAGAACCTTGGAAGTTTAGCAGGCATGTAACCTTGCGGTTAGCCGCCGACGCACGTATCTGTCAGTTAAATTACACAGGCTCAGGCACCTGCTTGGCTGGCTCGGTCACGACGCGAAGCTATCGTGTTTCGCCTCGGCAGACTAGCTAGCTAGCTTGTCATCCTTATCTTCATTCGTCCGTCTGTCATTCACTTACTCGCCTTCTACATTGTTTGCTTTCCACTCTCTTCCAAGCAAGTCGTAAAAAACAAGAGGCGTCCGGCCGTCAGCTGCACGGCCAGACATAAATTCTCACGCTCTCGTTTTCCGTCTGCGGACGGCAACATTCACTAATCCAGCTCGCGTACTGCCATTGCAGTTAGCGACGTCTGTTGCGACCCGCTTCCAGCTGCTGAAACTGGTGGCGGACGGCAAAAGATGGCGCTCCAGCGGACTTGCTAGTATCGCAGAGGGTCCGTAAGCAGGTTTTCCAGCAGGATTTGGAAGCTTGCTGCGGTTTGAGGATACCCGATTTCGAGGATGGCTGCAGAATGTAAGGCCGGCTGCACGTTTGGCGTTGATGTTTTGAGATACACTAGGTATGTGAAGACCTATATTTGTGTGATAAGGGAAGGGGGGTGGTGGAAGAGGGGGTCGGTTGGGTGCGATATAAACTTGGGTTTTCTGCCCCTCGAGCCGACTGCGGGTGTGGTGCTGACCGGCCCCCTTCACTTGCTCCACGCTGCCCCTGCCCCCTTTGTATATATCTTCTATACTCCAATGCACTCCAGATCCAGGTCATCTGTTCGAGGCTGGTTTGTTTCATAGCGGCAGGAATTGATTCAATCCCGGTTGAGATCCCAGCCCACAATACCGACGTACCGAGGCATATATCAATTGAGACGAAATATCGAACACTATTTCACAGCAGCTGACTGTTTCAGAAGTCTGTCGGCAAGCGGTAACATCAGTTGCACGTACGGTGGAGAGATTGAAGACTGGCAACATTGGCGGGGCAATATAGATACGCTCTGGGATTGAAAATGGCCCAGGTATACGAAGAGATGCGGACGCCTCACGCCCGCCGGCCGGATACGCTGGCACCGGAGCCGCGAACCGTCCCCGGCTACGAACTCGAGGTGTCCGACTACGAGCTCGACGAGCGGGAGTTCAACAATGACAGCGCCAGCGACTGCCCACGCCATCAAGGTAGCGGTTCGGAGTCAGAGTACGATGACGACGTCCAAGAACGATCGGCCGAGGACTTTGCGCAGGAGGAGCAAGAACGTTCGCACCGACAGTCGCAACGGTCAGAAAACAGAAACTCGAATTCGAGCTCAAAAAAGGAGGAACAGGAGCAACAAACGGCGAAGGTAGTGGAAGAGGAGGAAGATGAGGAAGAGGGACCGAGGCTCGTTGGCCAGGATAAGTGGATGTACGAGCATGAAAAGCGCATGCTGCAGCAAGAACAGCGCATGCTAGCCCACGAGCAACGGATCCTAGCTCAGGAACAGCGAATGTTCGACCATGAAGCCAAGATGCTCCAGCAGGAGCTATGGATAAACGAACAGCGGCAGAAGTTGTTCGAAGACGAAGAGCGCATTGTTGACCTCGGTGACCGCCTGCGCGAGGAAGAAGAGCGGATGGCGGAGCGCCATGAAGCCATCAATGAGCGAGTTCGCGTTCTCGAGCGTCGCATCTCGGAGCTTGAACAGCAGATTGCTGGGTTGAAGCAGGTACGGATCGAAGTTAAGGAGCGGAACCGCTTGACGATCCTCAACCTCCCTGTTGAGATCCAGGCCGGAATTCTCGAGCATCTGCCGGAGCAGTACCATCTCTACTGCTTCCAGGTATTCCCTCCATGGCGAGAAATGATGGTCCTCCGCGACTCCCAGCCGCAACGGTACCATGTCAGCGAGCGGAATTACTGCCCGCGAATGCATAACCTTGGTGCAGATTCGGGCTGGCGGCTGGTCGTTCAAGACGGTAGACTGGAGTCTGTAACATACGTCGTCGACCTGCGTAGCGGTATCGAAAAGGTGGAGAAGAAAGAAGAAAGAAGCTTGATGCGCCGACATTCAGACGATCGAAAACTCGCAACAGTCAACCTAATGAAGAGCGCCGTCCTCGAAGACCCGCTGTTCCTAGACCAACCAGCGTATCCGGATAAGGAGGTTGTCGCAATCGACGGCTTGTCATTCCAGGTCGGCGCTGACGAGAACGGGTACGAGGCGCTCTTCATGCAGATGGCCCGCGACGACGAGCAGAAGGATGTGGCATTCACTTTTCCGTTCGAGGAACACCCAGAGCTGAAGGGAATGCAGATTATTGAGTTCTTAGACTGGGTGGCTGCGTGGGTCGGGCAGATCGAAGTGCTGAAGAAATATAGACGAATCACGATGGGCTTATCGATTTGCGATCTGGTGGGAATGGGGTTCCTGATGCTGTTCCATGATCTGGCTTAGGGGGATGCATTTGGTCGAGCGGACGTGATTTGGTTTATGAGTGATGATTGTAGATAGTGACGACGACATGGTTTGCATCTGTTCCTATTTTGATTTCGTCAGGATACCTCGTGAATGCGTGGATGTATATATATATCGCTATTATGCTGTAACATCTCGCTGTGGAATATATATTTGTCGAGCCAGCTGTAGCACATTACGAAGCCTTGGGTAGTATATCTTTGTTCGCATAAATATATGAACTTAAAGTCGCAGTATTTATGGCACAAACAAAAGACTGCTGTTAGCTCGTGAGCTTAGTATACGAGTAGATCTACGCAGATACCCGTCAATGCTTTATTAAACTAGCTATTCGATCGTGTCTACAGATTAGTCCGAGTTAAGTTATGCATACGTATATCTAGGAGCAGAACTTACTATCTGACGGCGTCCACCGTGCGTACGTCGCCGGCAGCATCGCCAGCTGATGGGGGGACATCTAGTCATGATCGAACACGATCAGCAGACGCACGGTGCCTCGATCGATCGCGATCTCTGGTCGTCAGACATGTCGACAGACGTAATTGTGTTTATTACTTCAACAGAATGTATACATCTCTTCTGGGTTTCTAGTTCGATTGTTCGGCATCCGGGGACTCCATCACGACGGAGGTATCGATACTGCTATCAAGGTTGACGCAGCGTTGCAGGAGCAATCTACGGTTAACGCAGTTGCGTGTCGAGACGTGGACGCATATGTCGATATCCACCAATTGCGGAAATTACACAAAAGCAACACAGCATTCACTATCCTAAACCCGACAGCCAATGAGAACCATACTATGCATTTTTGAAGACGGCGAGCAGGCGCAAAAGACTATCGGTCCCGCTACATACTACTTCAAAGCCGAGACACTGTCCTGCAGACACCGCAGCCATGCGAATTTTCTTCTACCCCCACCCTCTTTCTGGCGATTACTACCTAAAGCCTCTCTGCCGCCGCGAGCTGAGCTTGCGTAGGGTTTCTGCCATCATCCGCGAAAAGCCAGACTGGACGAATGCAATCATGGACCGTGCCACCTTCACACAATGGCTCCGCGAAGAGGTGAATACAAATATTTGTACCAGCGGGCGTTTCGAAATCTGGGATAGCGATGACGTCAAGTACATCTACGAAGAGCTTGTGAACCGGTATAAGCCGTTCGTCGAACACATGCGCTCCACAGGCTCCCTGATTGAGCCAAACATCGATTGCGTCTGGCACGCGGACGGTCTGATTGAGGAGACGCTACGAAGACGACTGATTGCTGCTGGACAGACATTGGAAGATGTGCCTGACACTCAGAAAGACTGGCATCCTGGGTCCGATTCTACGGTTCTCAACCTTGTCCACCCGTCGCTCTGGCCCATCAAATATCGTCACTCGCGTAATCAGTTCAACGGCAGCTTGATCATGCCTCCAAAGAGCGTTCCACCTACCGCCGACCGTTTACCAGACGAACCGATTTCTGACAAATACTGCTGGCTACCATCATTATTCGATACATCCTACGAAGGCGACAGAGTCAAGATCCTAACGTATATCAACAATCTGTCCTCGCCAGAACAACAGGAGCTGTTCAACCCAATTCTTGAGGCTATCTTCGCTCGTTTCGTACCACTGTTCCAGAAGGTCCTCCTCGACCTTCGCTGCGAGTCGTACCGACGGAAGCGCGTTAGTAATCTCCTAAGTAACGATGTCCCCTTCTTTTCCCATAAGGCCGACTCAGGGAGAGCCTCCCCAGCTGCTACCATTGCCCAACAATGGAAACAAATACTCGCCGATTTCGAGCGTGGTACATATCCCGGATATTCATACTTCCACACCAAGCGAAAGGTCTGCACAAGAAGGGCTCACCCATACAAGTGTTATCCCGGATGCGAACGCACCCATTACAGCAAAGTCGAGGGGCCCGTCCTGTTACCAGATCGCGGCGAGCTGCTCGGTGGAGAGATGTGGCGTGAGCCACCGTTACTTTCTGCTGACCCCGATACAACACTGCGAGACAAGACACTGAGGGTCATCGTCAAGATGGTGAACGTCACCTTGACGCCGGAGTCTCCTGAGTATAACGACTCCAATTGGTACATCGACGGTATGCTCAATGAACGAATTGTCGCGACGGGTATCTACTACTACGCGCAGGAAAATGTCACGCCTGTTCAGCTCGCGTTCCGGGGAACATTTTCGCCAAAAGAGGACGGTATCTCAGAGTGGTCGGAGGAGCGTAGATATACTACGGGGGATTGGAGGTTAATCCAGGACCTTGGGATCGCTCTGGCAAAGGTGGGTAAACTATATATCAGTACGCTATTCAGCGAAGCCGATAAACGACACAGTAGTCTAACACTCGTACGTATGCATTCGAGGGCTACAGGACAACCGAGCGATTGTTTATCCCAATATCTTCCAGCATTCGCACCCGCCGTTCAAACTGCAAGATAAAAATAAACCGGGATACAGCAAGATGCTCATATTCTACCTCTGTGAGCCTAGTGTAGACCACAAGGTAAGTACCTGTCAAATTTCTTCAAGTTGAGAATATTCACCTATCCCTCGAACTTATTCGTTTGTTTCCCTCACCTGTCGTGAAGTGATTCACCACTACCTCCTACTAAAGACAGTATATGCTAACCTAAACGCTTTGTCCGTACGTAGATGGAGACAACCTGTTCAGTCTGGAATCAATCGCCCGAAGCACGCCACGAAGCTAACGAGGTGCTCCGGAAAGAAACAATCTTCGGCGAGCTCCCAATCGAGCTCTTCTGGAATATTATGCTCTCCATCGATGACATTGATCCTGCAATTAGTTTGCGGGATGCACAGCGAGATAGGCGGGATCTAATGCTGGAACGCCGGAAACTCTTCGACCTCTGTCCTTTGACGCAGGGATGTAAGTGGCGATATGCGGATTCCCTCTAGAATCCTGGAGTATAAGAATTTTACTATTGCGAAATCGGCAGGGTTTGGTTCCTTGGGATCCGGCGCGCCGCACTTTGATACACCAGGTACGAGATGCACGCACTGGTATATTGTATGGGTAAGACACATTCATAGAACTTTGGTTTGAGGATTAACGTGGGCAAATACTTTGGCATGAGATAGACTTCAAAGATTGCGAAGCATGAGGCTGAAAGGTTATTAACGGTCATTGCGACGGATGCCGGTGGTGTAGGTAACTTAGGCCCGCGGCCTGTAGATTGTATACTACGTAGATACGCACATTCAATCGATGAAACAGCTTACGCTCAATTGCATATATACATCGATGCATCACGACTGATTCGAATTTACCTCAAGGTGATGGGTGATATAAATGAGATACTATCTGTGTGGATTGAACCGCGACCAACCTTTCTGGTATGAGGCATTTTTGAACAAGTTGAGGAAGGCCTTCGACAGACACGCATATGCATCATCACTGGCAATCAGCATTGATAATAAAGTGTTGAACGATTTGAGGGAGCAAATTTCCAAAGTTCTGGCATAGAGTATTCAAAATGGAGGTTGTCTGCGGCTTTGACAACAGGGTCAAGTCCTTTCTGTTGTGCTGCTCGCCTGCGCATTCACTACACCCAGCGTGGACATACACGCGTAAGGAATCAGATCACTTCCATAGCCGAAAGTTCTACGAATTGAACTGAGCTTCATGATACCAATTTATTCGGGCCAACAAAGTTGCAGGAAAATTTTAAGACTCGCGATGTTTTACTCCGAATTTTTGCGCCGGCCTCTCCAGCCTATGGGAATTTGTGTGGTGGAGCCCTGAGCATGCGCCTGCAGCTGACCCTTTGTATTATTGCTTCGCTGCAATGAACACTCCGTCAACCTGACACCAATACTTATCGAGCTCTCGTCACACCATCGCCACTACACCAAATATCCCGTACCACGGCCCCCCAGCCTCATCGCTAGCTCTGCATTTGACTGACGATTATTTGACAGCGCATCAGTCGTCTATATATATGTCCAGTCCTCCGCCAGGAAGCTTGTCTCACCCCTCCACAATCATTATAACCTGCATATGCTATCATCCATTAAATCTGAAACCTACGACATTCATTTCAATTGCTCATTATGACTGACAATAACGCGGCTCCGGACCCTTCAGCTGCCGGTCAGCAGAGGCTCCTCCCTCTACGCGGTCCATTTTCGATGTTTCGACACAGATGTCTGCCAAAAAGTGTGCTTTCTAGCGGGCATGGAAAGGCGGCTGTCATTCCTGCAGGCGAAACGCGCACTTTGACTGAGGACGACATCGATATGGTTTTCATGGCCGATCATCCAAAGCTGAAGGGGCTGCTTAACGACCGCACTGGCCCTACAAACGAACCCAACGGATTCCCGAAGTATGATTTTTTTAACGTCCCCTGCCAGTGGCCTGGTGTCCCTTCATTTTTATAATAAAAGTTTCGTCGGGGTAATCTACAAGACATGATATGATATTGTGATGCTGACAAGCTCTTTTTAAATACTATAGCCTCGTAGACTCTCCTCGCTTCTCAGATGTCGACCTCATCGTTGGCCCTTCCGCCATCGTGATCAAAGCTCATCGTAACATCTTGGCTGAGAGATCTCCCTTCTTTGACGCCGTTTTCCGTTCAGATATGCAAGAGAGCCAGACTGGCAAAGTCAATCTCCCAGATTGTCATTACCAGACTATCCAGGATATCCTTCACTACTTCTACACTGGCGAGATCGTCCACAGTCACCACCCAGGCTTCCTCGCACGACTCTACCAGGATGCAGACTACCTCGGAGTTCCAGATCTCATGAACTTCGTCGCAGAACATTTCACCCTCTCTATTCACTATCACAATAGGCTCAAGACGTCAAATCGCCCCATCGATCCAGACGACGTCATCACACCAACCTGGGTTGTCTGTGCCATCAGTGGGGTCGCGAACAGTATCTCGTCCCCTAAGCGGTGGAACGACCATTTTGGACACATGCTCGCACTCCTCAACAACATGCCGGAGTTCGAAAAGTGGGTTGCCGACGAGGAATTCATCCACATGCTGGACGACAACCCCATCGCTTGCCGCCTGCTCCTGCAGGGCTCCGAGCGCAAGGTTGCGGGCCTTCGCAAGCACGTCGACGCTGCGGACAAAGAGATGCGGCGTATGAATACCGAGCATGAAGTTCAAGCTCGTGAGATCGTCCGGCTGCGCGAAGCGAAGCGTCTTTGCGAACAGGAGCGACACTGCGAGCTTGAGAGAGCTAAGAACAATGAGATGCGCATGCAAAACGCACATAAGCATCTTACTGAGGAACTCTATCTCGTCAAGGCTGAGAAAGAAGCACAAGCGGCGGAGTTGAAGGTACTCACGCAAGACTATTTCCGCAAATGTGACCGCATTTTGGAGCTTCAATCTTCATCTGTTTCTGACGCCGAGTTCAGCACCAGGTTTTCAAAGGTCATTATCGGAGATTGCGAGAGCTTCGAAGGGAATTCATTGGAGGACGAGAAGGAGGATAAGGATAAACAGAAGGGCAAAGAGAAGGAGGAGAAGAAGGAAGGTGGTAAAGAGAAAGAGGGTAGATCTGGTAGCTCCGCCTCGTCGAAGAGATGGTATTCTAAGGGGAATATATTTCAGAGGTAGACTTCCGGAACTGACATTCTTTTTCAGACCATGATATAGCCGAAGCTAGGAGGAACTGATTTGATTCCATCACCTGGCTTTCCATATTCGATATAAAAAATTGCGAAAATTCCTCGATAGCACAATGGATAGTAGAAAGTTGACAGTTATTTTGCCACTGGGTGTCAGATCTAGTGAGCCAGTTAGCTGTCGGATTGATGAACTATACCTGCAACCATCAAAGAATGGCTATTCTGTCATATACCTGTCATCACAGTGTGTCGCTTCGCTAGTTCCCAGTCATACTGTTATAAATGCGTCTCTTCATGAATTTTGATTTTCTATTCTGTTTAGCTCATGGTACTAGTGTTTTCTCCGTCTTTAGGAGAGCATAATACATTGAAAGCACGAAACAAAGGACAATGATCTTGAGTTTAACCTTTCAGCTAGGTTTGAAATTCATAAAACTTCCAGTCATCGTCTAAATGATATTGTTTCCCTCTGTTGATCGGGTAGATATGGCAAGTGAACACCCGCGTCGCCTATGAGCAGCTGTAGGATCCAGAATCGTGATCGAGCGGATTCATAGAGATTCAATCTTTGTAGGTGAGTCTCAAATATACGCCCAGTGGCGGCACGACAATACCACTGCCGTCTTGCCGTCCTCATTCTTCAACGACGCAACCTTCTTTCCACACCCCTTACAGTGGATTTTCTTCCTCACAGCCTCCGACACCGCCGACATCTTCGCCGTCTCATCTTCACCGTCTGCCACATGCGCCACAAGTACCAGCCTCGCAAGCGAGCCGTCGCCGTCTAGCATATCTTGGAATGCCTTGTCGCGGAGCCAGGTGCCCAGATTCCCAGCCTTGAGGAACTGTTGCAAGATGAGCTGCAGCTTTTTTTCGCTGTAGGAAATCTTGTGAAGCGTAGTGAGGAGCATGCATAAGTATTCTGCGGTGAGTATTCTGTCTCCTGTACCACGTGTGCTGCCGGCAGCGGTCGACTCCTCATTCGCACGTCGCATCGAGACCGTGCGGTTGAGATGGCCCCATATCTGTTGCAGTAGCAGATCACGAAGCGATGTGATGCCGAGATAATCCGCCTCTACCAAAATATTGGCGATAGTCTGGATGTCATGACTGGCTTCTTTGAAGGCGCCGGTGTAGAGGTACACCAGCAAGATGCTGAAGGTATTCGCGTCCTGGTCTGGTAGGTGAATTTCGTGGGTGTGAGATTCACGAAAGGCGCTGATGCAGGCTGCAGCGAAGTAGGTTGAACGCTCACAAACTATGGCACGGTGGACCCGGTACCTCTGAGCTGGGAGACCGACGTGGATAGTTAAGTCTGTGAAGCTGGGACTGTTGAGAAGCCTGTGATGTCACATATATATTAACTACCAAAGTGCACGTGGCGAAATGTCAAATACGTCCTCATTGGAGTATCCACTTTACAAAGCAGACTGGAAATTAAAGGGTCGATCTTCGTGACCTATAATGAGATTCATCTGGTCGAAGGAAGACGTACTTTGGGAAGCCACTAAAAGAGAGATTTGCTGTCATCTCCCGTTGAAATTCGGCAGCAGCATCGACGTTCACGGGCTGGCGATCTGCATCTATACGTATGCCTTTGGCTGCATCAACAGCACGATTCGTTACAGCGTCAGAGTCACATCTTCCGTTGTTTATTCGCAGGGTTGTATTCGCAGTAGCTTTGGCCTCAGTTGCTGACTGCGAAGAGGGCGATATGGCTGTCTGCTCAGACGTCTTTGCTCTATATATGGAGGGCAATTAATTGTCAGCCCTCCGCACGCGTCTAAGGCGAATGTCAAAATATCTTGGCTTTGGTTCCTGTAGTCCAAGAGTATTGCGCGAAGACCTGAACTGACGGTTTATGCTCACTTTTTTCGAGTGTGGGGCAAGCCAGCTGAACTCTCCTCTTCATTTTCGGAGTCGGAGAAAAGTAACACAGCTAACTCTTCCCCCGTAAGCTGCCCTGGCTCGCCTCGTAGCCATCGATCCAGGTGTGCCCAGGATCCAGCCATCGTCGGTTGCAGTCCAGTTGTAATTCGATTCCAGATAAAAATAGGTTGACTTGGCGACTCAACTAGGTGAGATAGATTTTTTCAACAGAGCTCGAAAATCAGTGAGTTCCATTGATTCGTATGGAGCGTTTAGGGCACTGAGAATTTTCTGGAAGTGGCCAGCGCCAACCGGGCTGGCTATAAACCGGCAATACGACGACTCTAGCAGAAATCAAGACGCTAGTATCAATATTCAGGTGAAATCACAGTGGACCGAGTGTATAATTATTTCAATATCGTCACTACACTACTAAACTTGCGCATTATGCCCACAAGCCAACGGCACCATTACGGAATGATGCGGCCGATTAGGAATATCCTTAACAGACCGACAAAGCCCGCAGTACGCCTTCGGCCTGAACTCTCGCCCCCACCCCTTCGGCGGCGGCTTAACACCTGGCAGCTTACTATTCTCGAGTATCAACCGTCCAATAATGCCATACTTGTCCAATAGCTCCTTGAACGCCGCCCGCGCCATCCAAGTGCCTAGACTCTCCCGTTCCAGCAGATTCTGTACGACCTTCGCCAGCGTCTCCACCTCGCAGTACGTCTTCGCTAGTACCCCTAGTACAGCGACTACGAACGTCAAGTCGAGCTTCTCAGGCGCATCCAGGCGCGCCCAAATGACGTCCATGAGGTGCTTTTTTAGATCCGGCACGTCAAGGTAGTCGGCGGCCTCGTAGACGTCTGCGAGTTCCTGCGCAGCGAAGACCTTGGTGGCATCGAAGGTGTATTCGCCGGTATACATGAAGCGCACAACAAGGTCGAAGATGCCAGGCTGCAGGCCTGGGAGTTCGACGCTCTCTGACCGCGATTCGAGGAACTGGCTGTTAAGCATCCGGTCGAAGTAGGTGGAGCGCTCGCAGAGGAGGGCGCGGTGCAACTTGAAGGGGACAGTCGTGGGCTGCCGGCCGACATGGATTTTGATATCAGAGAATTTAGGATCTTTGAGGAGTCTGTGAAATTGACGATTATTAGCACACTGGTACCATCATGATCGCTTGCGTCTGCTGTGAAGGAAGGTTACGCGGGCAAGGGTGTGGTATTTCGCGCGTTGACATGAGCAAGCGAATAGGGTGTACCGAGCTGACTTTGGGAAGCCGGAAAACACGGGAGATGTGGGCGACGAGACCGCGTCCGTCTTGGCGGAGGTCGCCTTAGTCGGAGTGCTCATATTGGCTGTTGTATTACTATCTGCCATTCTGGAAAAACTATATTACTTGAGTATACCTGGCATTCGAAAATATGCATGCAAGAAGCAGATGCGTGATTCTGATTATATTACGCGGGGCGAGCGGCTTGAATGGTCCTTTAAATACGGCTCATCGCACGGGATGACGCTTGAAGGATCCGGTGCTGTTCCATCGATTGACTGTGCCGTGCACAAAACATTGGCATTTATGCTTCAGCCTCCTGGCCTAGCGGTACGACTGCAGCTGCATGGATGCCTGGAACAGATCGATCCACTATTCTGCGAGAGACAAACAAGGCTGCAGGTTCGCGCGTCCATTACGTTCGCCAAAGTGGCGCTACTGCACACAAAACAGGTTCTCGATGATATCGATGATGTGTCGAAGAAGATGCCTCTAGCTGGACAATGACTGCTTTGAATTTAAGATACGCGATTTAAGGAATATGAGTCAATCTGTGTCGAAGATGCACCGATGCAAAAGAGCTTAATGGTGGAACTTATTGCGCTTTTGGAGCTGTGAGTGAAAATACAACATTGATATTGCGTTGACGGGAAGATCAGCAATTCCAAACTACCGAGGGGACTTAGTCACATCGGAAAGCTTGTTTCGCCAGAAAGGGGATGGAAAGAGTAAGAACAGTTCAAATAGTTTGAATGGTTAGGGAGGGTTGACAAAGAATGAAAGGATGTCTTGTAATTTGGAAAATATCGCCATTGTGCCTTCCTGTAACCATCCACTGCTTCTGTCGTCTAGAATTCCACTAGGGCTGTACCATGCACAAGATCATTCGGAGTTTAGGGATTGTAAAATTCGCTGGCTAGCAGCCAAGTCCCCCACTCAGTTGCCTAAAGCCCTTGTAAGCCTCTCAAACTGTGCTAAGATCTCACCACATTTGCTGCAGGAAACGATAGTCTGTTGTGGTGTCTTGCTGGTGTGGCAGGTATGACACTCCCACGTGCGGGACAACAGTGCCATGACCAAAGTGCGAGAAATGCGGGTGTCGCTTAGCAGATATTGGAACTCCTCGCCGTAGATGATACTCTCCAGCTCGACAAAATTGAGCAGAGCGTTCAACATCTGTCTGACGGCAGGGCTGCATTTCTGGAAACGATAGTCCCCGGTGTTCAATCCGTCGTATTCAAGCTCGATTACGACTCCGATGACGCTGATTATGTGTTGTGGGTTCCATATGCCTTCCTTCTCCTGGAACAGACGTGTGTATTCTCTCAGGATGCAGTTTTTCAAATCCGCCATCTGGAGATAGTGGGCACATTGATAGACCTCAATTTTTTCCATGCCAAGCTTTTGGAACAGCTCGTCACCCTGTCCATACATGTAATGGAGGATGTGTTCCATGATCTTCTTTTGGATGTTGGGGAGACGGATCGCGAGGATGCCCTGGGCAGGAACAGTTGTGACAGGTTCAGGCGGGGCGCCGAATTGGAAAGGCTTCATAGCTGCCGCCTGATTTGCTGCGGAGGTGGCTTTTCTCAAAGCTTCTGTTTGCTGGGTGACCCATCGGTCGATGTAACTCGACGCAGAGCATACGATGTTTCTGTGAACAAGAAACTCGTTGTTGTCAGGGCCGACAATCAGCTTTAGATCGCTGTATTTGGCATTGCCCAGGAGTCTATAAGCTCGATAAGAGTCAGAAGCTAAGAGGATACTAGTGCTACTCTTCAAGCTAGGCTTAAGTATGGGTGAGAATTGGTGTTCTGGGGCGTACCTTGAAAAGCTGCCACCGGCAGTCTCATTTCCAGCGCGAGCAGTCATCTTCCCAGGGCAACTTGATCGCACTTGACTTAGAGGGAACGTTGAGGGACCGGTGCAAGATATTGAATGGTGCGATGGCGGAGACAAAGGGACATGAGCGCAAGATGAAGGAGGAGAGAATAGGAACGGAGGTATTGCGCTGAGTAACCAACTTTTATAGTAGCTGGCAGTAGCATTGCTAGCAGTGTCGACAACACAGTAAGGCCCAGCTTGCAACAGCTTTCCCAAACCAGATGAGATCCCGGCCCCGGGGAATCAGTACCGGGGAGCCAATCCCGGGAGATAACATTAACCGGGCGCAGGGCCAAATCCGTCTCTCCCCAGTGCCCTGGGCAGAGGAAAACCTTTCCCGGACCAGCAGGTAGAGTCATGCCTCTAAACGCATGCAAGCCGCAATATCAAACTCTCGCATCAGAATCAGGCATGGTGATGCTCGATGTTCGCTGGCCCATTTCCTGAGGTAATTTGGAAGCTGGCGACCAACCTTGCAGCGTAAGTTCCGTTCCACATTGTCCTAATGGTAATCCACTCGTTTTCAAAATTCTCTAAGAGGGCTCATCGACTACGGCTTGGTCGCCTTGTACAGACCCCACGATGTTGAACAGAACTCTATATGTCCCAGGGCTAACTATGAAATATCGCGATAGGGCAGCATCAAGATACGGTTCAAGTGTGTTTGGCCGTGCTAGCTGTGCTACCAGTCGTCAGTCCAGCGGGAACTGAGAATGCGCAGCACAACCTACGTGGGACCAGTAACATCACTGGCATTTCTCGATGGCAACCTCCTCGCCGCCGGCCATGGATCATACCTGAAGCTATTCAAATATACTTTCGATGACTCGAAATTTGTACTTGAATGGCGCAAGCAGGTATTTAAGAGAGAGCGTATCCAAGGAATACAATTTAGCCTGGCGGACATCCAAGCAGACGAATCTCAGGCTGCAGAGACCCGCGCGCTGCTTTGGGGTGGGAAACGATTTCAAATTATCTCGCGAAGCGGTCTGCTGGATCCAAATTCCAGCATCGACTGCGAGGATGAGATACCCACACCGGACTGGATCCTTCATGCGACGTTCCTGCGTCCAGAAGACAACGTAGCAGAAATCGCCATCATTACTGCGCATAATACTATTCTCAAGTATCGACATGACATTCGCATCCCGCTCGCTCAGCGATTCCGCTCCTACCCTAGTCCTGAGCGGTGTCTTCTGTACTCTGCGTACATTACCTTGGATCACACCGCAGCTGCTTCGAATACCCTATTAGCCTTAGCTGGTACCGTCTTTGGAGAAGTCTTGCTCTGGAAACTTGACCTTTCAAAGCCCGCGGTCGAGAAGACGCCGTTGATAGCGCGGTATCTATCGCATGAAGGCTCAGTATTCGGCGTATCAGTCTCGCGGGACCTCGTTTATACTGCCAGCTGCAGTGACGACCGAACTATTCAACTGTGGGATATAAGCGAATCCAAAGGCAACCAGTCCAACGAAGTCTGCAAAGTGGTGAAGAGTCCACTAGCGGTGGGCTGGGGCCATCAGGCACGGATCTGGGGCGTCCACTTTCTGGAGCCCAGCAATGGGAACGTGAGGCTCATCAGCTATAGTGAGGATCTCACTGCAAAAATATGGTCGTTCGACCGTGCAAGCTCCAAGAAGTCTCTTGTCTGTGTGCAGACGTGCAAGAGTTTGCATTCCGCCAGTGGCAAGAATATCTGGAGTTTGGCAGTCAGGCCGTCTGAAGACGTATTTGTCACAGGGGGTGCAGATAGTGGAATCGCATCATGGAGGATTGACAATGCTGCTCGTGTGGACAAAACCAGTGAAGGTCTGCCGGAAGAGAAAGCTTCGTGGACATCAATAACGGAGACCGTGTTCGATCTCGCCGAACTTTTCCCGCCTGCGAACCCACCAACGGGCAAGAAGGCAGTTAAGGAAGAGCCGCTCAAATACGTTGCTTTGGGAGATCACTCCTACCTCGTAACAACCTCATTCGGTTGCCTTCGGCATTGCGACTTATCCATGCCTGCGGGAAAACAATGGACACAACTTGGTTTATGGCCGCAGATAAGAAACTCTGCAGCATTCGGCGCCGGAAAGTCCTACCATGACGGTATGTGTAAATATACCGTCGGCCTGGCAGATAACGAGGGGAAGCTACTGTTTTTACAGTGTGGCGAGAGTGCCCTCGATACCACTGCTACGGATCAGGAAATGCACGACTGGGTTCAGATATGTAACAGCCGGCCGTCGGATATCGTCTTCTCCGAATGCTCTCTCCGCGATTCAAAGAGCGTATACGCTGCTGTCACAACATTCCGAGCCGATGAGCCAGTCAGACTATTGCGTTTGACAACCACGGAGCGAAAGCCGATTGTGCAAATGATATGGCAGCTATTGCAGCCCGACACTTTCCCCATAACCACAATCCTAGTCGTCAAGCTCGATGACCGGCAAGTCTGTCTTGCTGGTTCACGCCACGGCGCCTTTGCACTCTACGATATTTCTGAGGGAGAGGAGGGGACCGTATTCCATCCGGTGCGAGTATGGCGGCACGTTCACGACGACGACTCAGTAACTTCCATGTCCCACCAGCCATCCCATATAACCTCACCTGCTCATAACGGCAACATATACCACCTGAATATCATCTCCACCGGCCGCAGTGGCGCCTGCAGATTCCACAAACTCTCGATCGACAGTTTAAATGCCCTCTACACCCTCGACGAAACAAATGTCGTCTACCCAGCCGCCACTCCCCGCCTAGAGAATCACCACAGCATACGCTCACCAAATACGGATGAATCCCACGAGATCTTGTCCGGCTTCCGCGGCCGCGATTTTGTCCTTTGGAACCAAACCCTTGGCATTGAAGCCGTAAGCTTCGATTGTGAAGGCGGTCATAGAAGCTGGGATTTCAGCTTCGCTCAGAATACATCAAGATCGGATACCGGCCTGTTCGTGTTCTCCAAGTCAAAGAAATGCCATGCCGTCCGCTTCGCGAATGTAACACACGACCCGCTGATTCAAACACCATTTCACGGACGAGAGATCAAGGCACTCGCTGTATCCCCTGCCGTCTTCAGACCCCCTAATTGCAATATTCCCCAACAAGTTATCGCAACGGGGGCAGAGGACACGACAATACGGTTTTCGTATGTTACCCCTGATGCTAGCGAGCTGGTGACTTTGACGACTAGAAAGTCACATACGACGGGCATTCAGGACCTCGTTTGGTCCTCCTGCGGCGGCTGGCTCTTCTCCTCAGGCAGCGTCGAGGAAGTATACTGCTGGAAAATCAACTACGCATCTTCAGCATTCACAGCTATAGCCTCAAATACTGATGCACAAGCCCCAAGAGCCGTCGAGAACTCAAATTCAATTCATACCAGTGCCATTGGGGTCGTCCGAGAAGCGGTATACGACTTGAGCAACTCCTCTTCATCAGACCTGCGCGTCTGCGGACTAGATGTAGCAACTGTACACGGTTCCGCTGGTGATGACAGCCCCCTTGGCTTCCTAGTTGGCATGGTCCGCTCAGACTCATCGATAAAGTTGGCGTTTTACAACGTCCGAGACAAGCGGTTCGTGACGATTATCGAAGGCGTCTACAAAACGAGCTGCTTGCTGCAGATACGGTTTTGTATTACTGTCACCGGGCGTGTTCTCATGCTCACAGCGGGGACAGACGGACACGTTACCGTTTGGGATATTACGGATTCGGTGATTACATGCGGGATAACTGTTATGTCGCAAACGCTGCGTATGGAGGCATTTGCTGAGTTAGATACTCCAGTCAAGCTTCAGATGGAGCAGCGAGTTCTTTGTCAACAGCTGCATCAGAATAGCGTTAAGACACTCGCAACAGTAGAGATGGACGATGGCAATATCATCTTGCTGACGGGTAGTGATGATACCGCGATCTGCATCTCTAAACTCGGGATTTCAGCGTCGGGTAGCATCGACATCACGAGCAAGTTGCTAGAACGAGCTCATGCATCCGCTGTCACGACGATTACCGTCTTATCGGTGACTAAAGATTCGCTCGAATTCATAAGCGCAGGTGTAGACCAGCAGGTGAAAACATGGAAGGTTGGCCTGGGGGACGATATGAAGGACAGCAGCGTTGTAGCTGTTGAGGACTTCTATGTTGGCATCCCGGACGTTGCTGCAACGGCATTGCTCGTAGCAAGAGATGGAGAAGCACGGAAGCTTCTTGTTGGAGGAGTAGGCGTTGAAATCCTGGAGATATAGTCCTTCGATATTGCCACTAGCACATACTTAAACTAAGTACTTATTTACAAAATCATACCTAAGCGCTACATAAATTCTAAATTTATGATACAAGTTAGGCGATATATCGATCGAGGCATTGACCGATACCCTAGGCCTCCAGAAATTGAAATAAGATGATTAGTTAGACGGATATCAGAGCATGCTACTTTGCTCGCCCTCTGCCACGTCCAACGGCTTTTATGGACCTGCCCGCCTTGGCTTTCCGCTTCGCTTTCGGTTTTACTACTTTCACGACCTCCACATCACTTTCGTCTTCGCTGCTCTCCATATCGCCATTTCCAGTCCCCGTTTTTCTCTTCTTCTTTGCCCGGGCTTCCCCCGCTCCGCCTGCGGAAACTCTAACCCTCCCATTCAAGCTGACAATACCAAGTGTCTCCTCGTCTGATGACGAGCTCCCATCATCCTTCTTACTTTCACCGTCCCTTGTCGCACTGATACTACTGCCTTGCCGCTTAATAGACTGACGATGTAAACTCATCAACGCGCTCTCCATCCTTCTGCTCTTATTCGCCTCCCTCACCCGGGGTGCAAATGCACCAGCGCCTGTGCCACCACTGAAAAAATTGGTGATGTTGACTTGATTGCCTTCCGTAACCTTGCGATTCATGTCGCGAATAACGGGGACGAGAATCTCGTCAGTGCGGTCTGATGTCCACCCAATGGTGGCCATAAGATAGTTGCGCAGACCTTGAAGATCCGGCACGCCCCATTCGAATGGCGTGGTATCCTTGTCAACTTCCGGGTTGAGGTATGCTGCATCGACGCGGTCATCGGGGAAGCTCATCGGTAGGAAGAGCTTGTCCGATAGTTTTTTCTGCAATGCGCGTATGTTAGTCACGAAACATCCAGAAATCAGGTAGTCGAGATATTTAGGCTCTTACGAGACTCTTCTTCAACTTTGACCGCTCGTCTACTGGGTCGTTGAATCCAGATTGAATTTTTGTCCACCACGCCTTGAATTCGTGAAGGGCATCGTCGTCGCCGCCAAACTCCGCGAGGATCTCGAGCGCTGTTACGGGGCCAACGTTCGGGAGACCTTCCGTATAGTCACTACCCAGCAGATGTGCTAGTCGGATCAACTTTTTCCGATCAAGGCTGTACTCGTTCTCCAGGTCTGTTGCAAGATAGCACTCAACAAACTTGGCTTGGTTGAACATATTCTTGTATACGCGGGTGCCGCCGAACAGAAATATATCGCTATCATCAGTCACAATCCCATCGACAAGTCCTAGGTGGACTAGTTCCGCACACTGCGCTTCGGCTTCCATAGGTGCGGTAATGTACGGGATGCCGAACATCTGAAGAAGTTGCTGGCACTCTTGGATCATGATCTGGGTGACTTCGTCGGCGTCGCGGCGGTCTTTCTTCTGCTGATCTCGCAGGGCACGGAGCTCACGATCATAGTCAACGGCGTTTTCAGCAGCGGATCTCAGGTTGAAAGTGGATGCGAAGCGCGCGTGTTCCGCGTTTTCAGCTTCGAGTTGGTGGAGAAGTTGCTCTTCTTCGGAGTCGAGTCCTGCGTCATATTCCATATCCGCGTCGAGTTGCGCTGAGGTGTCTCCAGGAGCAGCAGGCTGTTGAGTTTCATTGTCGCTAAGTTCCCACTCTATCTCCTCGTCTTCATCTTGTTCATCCAATCGGGTGGAAACTTGCTCCATACGATCTAGACGTTCCTCGGGGAAGTTGCTCGTCGCAGACGCTGACGTCACCGGCTCTTTCGGGTTGAGAACGATATCTACCATTGGAACATCATCATTCTCCTCATCAGACAAGACTACCACATTTGTCGTAACCGGTTGAATAGTAGTTCTCTCATGGAGCGGTTTAAGATGCTCGGGTATTTGTGCCTTGTTTTTCTCGGCTTCATCATCGCGATCGTAGTCATCTCGTCGGTATCCAGCACTGCCAGCTTTGAAAGCCGCGTTCTCCTGTGCTGAAAACCAGGGAGGTAGTGTTTCCTCACGCTTCTCGGTTTCGCTCGTTTTGTCTTGTTCACCATTTCGTGACCTTTCCTCCTGCAAACGTTTTTCTAGACCTGCAAAGCCGCCTAACTTCATACTTTCGAATGGCAGCAGATTGCTGTCTAGGCTGAAGTCGGTATGTTTCTCGGATGCCGCGGGGCCGGTGGTGGAGGTTCCTGTGATCGCGTCTTCTAATGTGAACCCCCCATCCTCGAATATGAATGGGTTTGCGGGCTCGACCATGTCAATCTCCGTAAATTTCGACTTGGCTCTATTCAACGGTTTCACGCTGCCAGAATCATCAGCTGGCAAGACTTGTGCCTTGGGTTGAGCCGGCAGACTTGACGGTCTTGCAGAGGAACTTCCTAGGACACTGGAGGACTCGCCAAATTCTGAAAATCGTGGCTTTGAAGGGTTCAAGGGCTGTTCGATAAATTTTGGTTTGGCTGGGTTCAAGGGCCTTGAGGACAAGCCTGCTTCGTGACCTTCACTTTCCTGCTGCAGCGACGTCCTGATTGCCAATTCGAGGGCCTTCTCTTCTTCTTCGCCTTCTTTCTTGTCTTTCTCGAGTGACATGGCAATAGCTTTTCGTAGATCATCCTCATCGTCAACAGGATGCTCAAGATCCTGCTCGAATTTGTCGAGATCTTCGAATAGTTCGTCATATTCGTTGACGGCATCTTCGAATTCGCTAAGTTCATCGTCCTGGATGAAGACTGGCGCTTTGTCTGAGCCCTTCAGGGCATTTTTCTGCTGTTCTTGCTTTGACAGTTTTATCGCTCGTTGGATTTCCCGCTCTTCCGAGGTCTGCCGTCTTTGAGGAAAATTGGAATATGGAGCTCGTGTCCTCGGCTTCGGCAGTCGATTGAGACCCTCAATCGGAATATCCTCAAACTCGTCCATTTCATCCTCCCAGCCATCGTCATCCTCCTCTTCCTTCTTCTCGTCCTCGTCTAGAACAATAGCTTTATGTGGTGCTTCGCCCTCTCGAACGCCCTTCTGTCCGACGACACCCAACGCCCACCCACCCTCAGCACCCTCGTTCTTTACCAGTACATATTCTCGGTCTTTCTCTCCAGCAACTCGGCGGACACTTATTAGATCGTCGTTCATTCCGTTTAAGTTCATGAGACGCTGAGTCAGCTCGTTTCTTTCACGGACCCGCTCAATTTGGAAACGAGAGAACTCCAGACGGTTTGGAAACATTTGCTCCAGTTGATCCTTCGACAGACCCATACGAAGACGAGAGCGAATCCTTGCCGCATTAAGGATATTGTACCGATCCGCCGCTGGGAGTGAGGTGAAAAACGGGGAATCGAAATCAATTTTGGAAAACTAGCGTATAGCATAATTAGCTGCGGGTAGTGGTAATATATTATACGAATACTTACGTCGTATAAGTTGATATCTTCTCCGCCCTCAAACCGGCGAGCGTATTGCTCCAGTTCTTCCATAGACATAATTCGCGGGTCATTGATGCCTCTCATTGACCTGGTTTCCCAAGTTAGATACAGACATGTAGACGAGCAAGAGACACATACTCTAGGTTATGATCCATCTCTGGGAGATGGTATTGATCAGTTTTCCGGAATGTAGTCCTGTTGGCCCTTCTTTCTTCAGGCCGTTGAAATAGCTCCGATGCATATACTGGGTTTTCAGGAACGGGTTCCTCTTCCTGTATCTGGTTCGAATGCCGTTCTGCGGCTTGTCTCCTCTGCTCTACTTCTTCTTTCGCCTTCTTCTGCATCTGCAGCGACAGCAGCTTTCGGGCGGTGTTCGAGGCATCTTCCTTTCTATCCTGCCGGTGAGATTTTCGATTTGCCTAGAGACCGATCGATTCAGCCGACGGAACGACCATATGACAAGTTCATATAACACTCACGATTGTCTGCTTTTTCAGCAGCGGCGCCCCACCGTCGAACACGAAAACGGGGTGAATTCCGTGAAATAATAACTTCACTATCCGGCGAAAGAACCCGACTACATGCGCATTTCTCAGCGCGTTTCCTTCCTTGTCGCGAACAGCCTTAAGGAACTGGTATATCCATATCGAAGCATCGATCGCTAGGCGCCGTTGAGCAAGTGTTTCGAGCTTGACCGGTCGCGCGCACGGCTGGACGACGGTCCAGAGACCGGTGACACCCATTTATGACCGACACAGTGGAGAAATGAGGCTCCCCAGCCTAGTTGATGTAGTATCATGCGAGAAGCTGAGCTGTTACTGGCTGCCTGTTGGAAGTCAAGCGTGTCGACCGGAAGCATGAGTCAAATCGCCGCGGGGCAAGTTGCGCTGCGGCCGCGAGATCACGTTGAATGCAAGTAGATGTGGTCTAACCTCTTGCGGTTAGCGAAATCCAAACCGCCAAGACTTGACTAGTTTAGCGTCGCCTCGAGCAGCACAAAAAAAATTCGGCTCCACGTCTTTCGCTTCACTTCATCCACCAAAATTTCACATCCACCACCACCACATCTTTGAAAGCCTCTGTCCGCCCAAGGCTTTGGGTAGAATACCTTCAATGGGCTCCTTCAAGAAAGAATCCAACCGGCGGGCCCGGAAGATTGAGGCTGCGGGCGGGAGCGATGGCATGCAAAATGTCAAAGTCAAAGGCGAGAACTTTTACAGGTAATGAACCGAAACACCAACATTACTTATCAGCGAGTCTCTAATACCCCCATGTGACACCTCAGAGATGCGAAGAAACTGAAACGACTATCGATGTACAAGGAGGGGAAGGCACAGAGGGATGCACAAGGGAATATCACAAAGGCCGCCAGCTATCAATCCAGAGACGTCCCTTCCGCTCGGATAGAGCCTAATCGAAAATGGTTCGGTACGGAGCCTACCACAATGCCTTCCCGAGTGATCAATCGTCTAACTTGCCGTGCGATGTACAGGAAACACTCGGACGATTTCACAGGAGGCTCTGTCGGCTTTCCAGGCTGCCATGAAGGAGCAAGCCAAAGACCCGCGCTCTGTTCTTCTCAAGCGGAACAAGCTACCTATGTCGCTTATCGAGGATCCCGATAAGAAGGCTTCCAATAAAGAGGCAAACAAGATCAAAGTTGAGACAGAGCCATTCGCACAAACCTTCGGTCCAAAGGCTCAGCGGAAAAAACCAAAGCTTGCCGTAGAAAGCATGGCGGCCTTGATGGAAGAAACAGAGAAGAACAGAACACAATATGATGATAAGATCCAAGACGCGATCGAGAACGGAACAGCACAAGATGGTTGGGTGCAGGAGGCCAAAGAAGCCGTTTTCTCGAAAGGCCAGAGCAAACGTATTTGGAACGAATTGTACAAGGTGAGCTCAGCTCTTGCGCACAGTTTCCACCGACCTTCGCTAATATTCACTAGGTCATCGATTCATCTGATGTGATTCTACATGTTCTGGACGCCCGAGATCCACTCGGAACAAGATGCAGATCCGTCGAACAATACATGTCGAAGGAGTGTCCGCACAAGCACTTAGTATTCGTCTTGAACAAGTGTGATCTCGTCCCTACAGGCGTTGCTGTAAGTTTCTCATCCGCGCGTCAAGTTCATTTTCTTCTTTTGCTTTTGGTTTGGGTGCATTCGATTCCATCGTTTCCTGTCAGGATGTCTTCTCTAGCGATTATTATTGTCGCAGTCTACGAAGAGGTCTGTTACAACTTTGGTAGATTAAGTTATCCCGCTCTTGATTTCAGCGCGTTTTGTGCCGAATATCTTCGTCCATTTTGTCGTTTTGGCAAAGGACACCAATGGGATTTTGTGTTTCGTTTTGAGTTGAAAGTCGAGGATGGAATAAGTTAGAGTCCATCACAACAGTGTCTCGACTTTCTTAGTTACGCTTCATACAGTTTTTAGCATTATCTTCGGTCAGTCTGATAGCTGGTTCCTAACGCTTTTTCAACTGACAGGCATCATGGGTACGGCTCTTGTCAAAAGAATATCCGACCCTCGCGTTCCACGCGTCAATAAACAACTCTTTCGGCAAGGGATCTTTAATTGCAATACTGCAACAGTTCCAGGGTCTCCATTCGGATAGAAAGCAAATATCTGTCGGATTGATAGGGTATCCTAATAGTGGAAAATCCTCCATCATCAATACCCTCCGGAAAAAGAAAGTCTGCACCGTCGCTCCCATTCCTGGCGAGACGAAGGTGTGGCAGTATGTCACCTTGACGAAGAAGATCTTCCTAATTGATTGTCCTGGGATCGTACCTCCTTCGCAGAGTGACACCACTACAGATATTTTGCTGCGTGGTGTTGTGCGGGCAGAGAAGGTAGAAAATCCAGCTCAATACATCTCCGCGTTACTGGAGAAGTGCAAGCAACACCACGTAGAAAGGACATACGAAATCAAGGGCTGGAAGGATACCAATGAGTTTCTAGAAATGCTGGCGAGGAAAGGCGGTAGATTGCTGAAAGGTGGTGAGCCTGACTACGATGGTGTTGCCATCATGATCATCAATGACTTCCTGAGAGGGAAGTTACCCTGGTTCACACCTTGCGAAACAGAGTCTAGCGGAGGAGATGGCGTCGAAAGCGGCGAGGGAAAATCCAACAAAAAACTGAACAGGAAACGGAAAGCAGGAGAAATGGACGACGTCGCTGAAGCCTCGGCCAGTGAGGTTGATAGCGATGCTTTCGAAGAGGACGGGGAGGAGGAATGGGGCGGTCTATCAGCATCGGATGACTCCGATGAGGAAGAGTCGTAGCCGTTCGTTCCATTGACCAGTTACGTTTGGCATTCTACACTGCACACCAGCTATCTCTTTTATCGACGGAACGGCGAGCGATGTTTAGACCATCAAGACTTGTGCATTTGTCTTCAACCTCAAGATACCCAGGGCATTCAACAATGTTCAACAATGTATAATATTACTACATCATACAATCCACCTCAAAGGATCTCATATATCCTCAATGGGCTTACCCATGCTTTTCACGTTTTCGACGCCGTTCAGCCTTTACCCATGCGTGCACGTGTATACGTCCTTGAAACTTCCAACAAGGCGGGACTGGAGCATAGCATGCCGCAATGAAGCCTCTGGATCGAACCGCATTCATTGTCGCGATATACAGTGTTTGCGGCCTCGCTGCCCGAGTCGATATCCAATGGGGTACCGCCAACCCCCTCACGTCAGATCTCCGTTCCTTCCTCCCTGAGTCCGAATTCTGGAACAAGAACCCGAACGGCCCGCGCTTCCAACAATCCTTCAATATAAACACAGACCGAACGCATAACCGTATGAAAAAGGCATGCAAAAAGATAGCTCAGCCATGGGATTCCGTGAAAGATCGAGAGACTCGCGACTATCTCCGCCGCCAAGCTTACGTCAAAGCCGTCCGGATCACGCAGAGCCCTCCACCTGAGCCTGTGAATGCACAGACGCCTATCCCGCATCCCTATCCGCGCCCCGTACGCGGAATTGCCTTCTTCAGTAATAACATTTGCGACGGCGAGCCCAAGCTGATAATATGGCCGAAGCTGACAGCGGATATGGACTATGCGACCTCGAAGCGATTTGCACTCGCTCAGCAAGGGAACGTATTGGAGGGAACATACTACAAATGGGACCAAACATTCGAGTTTGCAGATTTTGACATCAAGAAAGACCCCTACTCGCACTATAATCGAGCGAGGCCCGAAGTTTGGCAGTACATGAACCCCGAGTCTGACCCGAACGAGGTCATGGCCTTTATGGAAAGATACCAAGAAAGGGTCTATCTGACCAGAGGCACGGTTGGAAGTCCAATTGGCTCGCCGTACCACCAGCCGTTCGGCAGCTTCAGAGAGATCTTTGCGACGAGGTCGGATGCGATATGGCGACAGGTTGTTAGTCCGACTGCGCCAGATTATTCATACTGGGATATCCCAATGATCAATGTGCAGTTGGATCATAGAAATGGAGGAGGGGAGCAGAAGGTGGATCCGTTCACGAGCTTTGTTCCATATGGGCTGCTCGAGAGCTCAAGAGCTACCGTGTTCGAGGTCATCGAGCGAGAGTACGCACGGTTCTACAAGCTCATGGTCGACCTACTCGGTATTCCAGGCAGGTCGCCCACAAAACGGCTGAGCTGGAGAACGAAACGGCAGGCAGCAGCACTGAATCAAATAGCGCCATATCTCGACCCGGTAACCTATGTACCGCTCTACCAACAAGCATTGCAAGTGCCGCTGCAGAGACGCAAGGATTTCCTCAGAGACCCAGATGTGTGGAGTCTACAGCCGTGGCAAATGTATACGACTTCTCCGGATGTACCGGATCCCAGGGAATGGACGCTGCCGCCATCGTGGCTCAAGTCTCCGGTGTGGAATCCACGGATCAGGGAAGTCAGAAACGAGCGTGGTCAAGTTGGCACCGTGGCTGGATATCAAATGCAGCGAAATCCGAATAGGGTGATATATAGCAGTGTTCAAATCAACTATGACCCTAAGGGAGAATTCACAGTTCAGACAGTTCCTGTTGTCAGCAACCCGGTCTTGGCTCTAGAGAAGGAAGCAGTCGTGCTATTAGAACAGCTGCCGGAGACGCAATGGGTCGAGGAGGGACCGGGCGGGACAATAGTACAACCCGATTACGCAAGACCTCAAAGCCTTGGGCCATCCGGTCAGTTGTATCAGGGCTCGGCTGTAGGCGGAGGTACCCTAGAGCAGTTTACGACAGCGACTCGTCCACGGAGCGGCAGGGTGCAGTATATGCAAAGACCCCAGCCTGGTGTATCTCGTCCACCGCAGGACGAGAGATCTCAGGCTGTGATCGAGGCACCCATTCAAAACGTTAACGTTAATGTCAACCAGCCAGAGGGAATTGACATCGAAGAAGAGCCCGTAATCGAGAATCGGCCGAGAGCCAGCGGGCAGTACATCCGCCGGCCGTCTTTCGAAGAATCGAATGATCGAGAAAGAACATATACCACCCTGACTCGCCCGCTGCAGAATAATAATGCTGGTCGACCGCAGCTGCAAATCAACACCGGGGTAGACATTCAGAACGGTCAGCGACCCGAGGCTATGGAGGCCGAAGTCTCATCGCCCCTAGGTGTTGGTAGTGACTCCCGCGGCAGCAGCATCGAGAACCTACTCATCGAAGAAGAACCTCCATCGTTGGAAGGAACGGCAGCTGGGCTCTCCAGCCTCGCTCAGAGCGTTGTGGATGAAGCGGACGCAGCAGTACGCCTAAGGGAAGAAGCAATTCGAAACGGCATCCGGATACCAGGAAGTGAGATGGAGGTTGAACCGCCCATCGGCTTCGGAGACCTTGTTGAAAGCATGCAAATAACTCGTCCGCGTCGTACATCGCAGCGGCTGCAGATCCAGTCACTACCAGGGAGCCAGGTCTCGTACAGGCCATCACTAGAGGCGCTCGAGACCACAAATGCCCTTCTCCAATCAGGACGTATACCAAGAGGAAGGGAACTTAATGCCGTCAGGCAAACCGCTGCGAACTACCGGCCACCGCAACTCCAGAATCTGAGGGAGGACATACTCGCAGCGAGCCAGGCCCTGAATAGGAACGGAGATATCGTTGTTCCCGTAGGTGAAGACGCTGACAGACTTCAAGAAAGCATCGTAATCAACGTTCGACCACGAGCCGCAGGTCCTGGTGGGAACGCAAATCAGCAACCTGCGGCTTCGCGCAGCAGTGGAACCGGAAAGAAGAGACTCTGTATCCCGCGTGACCCAGGACCGTTCCAAGAAGGAACATGCCACGGCTTGGTTTGTTGTCGCTCGTGAGACTTGAAGATATATTGTGCTTTGGCGTATACGGTATCCTTGTATTGGGGTTGTTTGGGATTTCCGCATCCAACGGCTATCTCAAGAGACGATTCATGAGCGGCCGTTGATATATTGGCATTAGATGTATGTTGTCCTAGGTGTAGGCTTTCGTTTGGGAGTTTCTCTCATATATGTACAAGTTGATCTGTCAATTGATCAATTTCAAATTATGGCTAAGTCTCGACCTGTTCCTGGTCTGATCTCTCGAGGATATCTTCAAATATCGTACAGGTCTGCTAAAAAAAGAATATATCAGCACGCACGGAACCAGCCTAGATGGCAACAAATCCCACTGAGAAATACCGACTCTCCAATCTCATAGTCTCGGGTCTGGCACCGAGACTAAGTCTCAAGAACATACCCTCTAGTTTGATGTTTAAGCCTTCGAATCCGGCTTCAGCTTGACTGCTCATTCGTGGGATTCCGAGCTGCTGATTGTGAAGCAAAGTCGGCTTTGATTCTGGCCACTGCTTCTTCCACACTACGGCCCTCCTTCACTGCCGACTTGGTCGCGGCATCAAGTGCCTGCTGCTGGCGGTACAATCTATCCGCATGCATCTGCATCTTTTCCGTAAGTGCCGGATCTCTCCAGGGATCTGCCAGGTAACCCAGAGCTTTCAAGAATTCCTATATCATTCGGAGACGTATTAGTGGTCACAATCACAGTCAAAACTGTATCTTTACACGACGGGTATAGCAAGCGTACAGTCTGCTGCGTGATGCACTTGGACAGCCTCTGGTTTTCTTCAGTACACATGCGCATCTTTTGCCACATACTGCCATGATTGTAGCAATGGTGCAGCTCAATTTCCTCGATGGAACAGTTCTCCGCCGCCGCAGCCTTCATGTCCTTGACCATTTGCTTGTACCCAGCCAGGTATTCTTTTATTCGTACATCCGGAGAGTCTATCTTGTTGGCATCAGGACCTTTATAGCTTGCCCAGTAGTCCGCGTATCGATCGCCATAAGCAGATTGAGAGTGAGGGGCAGGCTGCTCGCCATATTCTCTAGCTACCGACTCTCGTGGTTTGCTCTTTTCCACCTGGCTAACAACTTTCAACACCGGCTTTTCTATCTCCGGCACTGGGGCTGTCGGCTGGATGTCCTGGGGTGTCGAGCTCTTGAGGTATTCTTCCAGGGATCGATCGAGGTTCGAAAAGTCCTTCGTCTCGGACGAGGACGAGCTCTTATCGCCGTCGGGAGCCTTCGACGAAGACCACAGCCAGCCCATGGCGTTCAATGGCAAGCGGCGACCGCTGTCCTCTTTCGTGGGGTCGAGTGGATGATTCGTCGTCAGTGGAGCGCGGGATGCATCATGTTGTCGGCGAAAGGACCCACTGCGGGCGCCGGCTTGGCTTGGCTGCCGGCATTTTTTGTTTGCGCCGCGAAACGGAAAGGCTCGCGACCAACAACAACGCGACATCCCACCAAGCTCGGAACCAACCATCCATCATCGTGCATTAGCCATCGCATCGGCATTCTATTCTGCATACAACAAGCACACAATGACCGGGCAGTATACATCAGCGGTGCTATCCTTGTAGGTCTCGTAGCACCTGTTCGCTCCTTTACAAGCCGGTTATCTTGGGGGCTAGTGGATTCGCGATGTCTGGTATGGCTGCCTCCCTGTTGTCCAATATGTCGTGGCGCCCACGTCTGACAGTTACGAATCTAGAAATTACGAGGCAGCGACATGAAGAGCGCATGGCAGAGCGCCGCCGGGGTGCAGGGTAATGATATCACTCATCTCTTCAATTTGCGCATAGCAGCCAAGCTTCTAACATCTCAACCGCGATACGTAGTAATCGAGTGGTCACTCAAACCTTCGGCTTCGATCTCCCCTTAATCATCGCGACGCCGCCCGGAGTGCGTGCCCAAAAGGCGGCTCAGAACGCAGACGCGGCCAAACCTATCGTCGAACAGCCCGTTACCGTCACCAGCGCTCTGGAGCCAATTGCTGAAGCACCGCAACGACGGCAATCTGCTCGACGGTCAAGAGGAAGCTCGGTTCCGTCTGGAACTCCTGTGAAGGATGTCGTCGTTGAAAGCGAGGGAAGTTCGAGGAAGCGCCGGAGGTTGGATTCTCGCAGCCCGGCAGGTACCGCGTCGTCGAGGAGAAGTGCCTCGATGATAATCGAGGCGACACCCGATATCGAGAGCAATAGTAAGCCAGCCCCGGAAATCACGACTACGGAAGCCGATCCTAGCCCGATTCCTTCGGAGCCGACGCGAAATACACCAGGTAAGACACTATTGCCCAAATTCGAGGCACGACGACATAGATGCTTACATTCGCAGTACTCCGATCCACCCCACGGGTCTCGCCCCGGCGAAGTCTAGCCCCGCCAACATCCTCTGTGGGCCTCTCGTCGCCATCACCACTGTCAGCAGAATCCCTCCATCCGCTCGCGAACTCGTCTGTCTCTCCAGAACCGCTACGCTTTATACCCGATCCGCCCGATAGCAAGATTGCGATCACGCCGGAGACAGCGAAGACCCCAATTGACATGACAATTCTATCTACGCCTCTCGCAGCCGCTACTGGTTTGCGGGCTACGAGAAGGAAGGTTTCGAAGCCTGCTGTGGCTGCCGTAACGCCTGTTCCTCGGGGGAAGCGCAGGCGCCAACCTAGCCCCGATAAATTCCTGACACCGCCAAAAGGTACAAATCTACAGCACGAAGGTCTTGAGGACGATCAGGATCCCAATCTCAGCGTAGAGCAGATTGGACGGCATGGTGCCGACGTATCGCAACTCGCAAATGGGCACTCTGGGGTCGAACCAGACGTCTCAACCGGGGTAATGGAAGTTGCTGCGTCAGTCCCCAAAAGGAGAGGGAGGAAACCAAAGGCTAAAAAGCCATCGATGGAAATTCCGGTTGAAGATATACCTATTCAAGAGGAAGAGCCTGTGCTAAGCGACGTCGAGCCCGAAGCCGCAGCAGAGGAGAGTTATGACCAAGTCGTGATAAGTGGGCGGCTGGAAGAAGCCGGAGAAGATGAAGCTTATGAAGAAGTGGTCGAAGAAGAAGAGGAGGAGGAGCCCATGGATGAAGTCGAAGAGGTCATTGATGAGCCATCTACGTCGAGACGACCGCGAAAGCGAAATGCGAACGCTCCACGACGGCCTCGACCACCGGGACCATCAAAACGCCGAAATGAAAACGGAGAACCGAAAGAAACTTTCGATATCACTGTCTACCGTATCCCCAAAGGCGGAGATCTCAGTTTCAAGTTCCCGAATAACCCCAACAATATCGATATTATCAACGAGTTCCTCCTAGAGATCATCGACAAGCAGCTCAATTCGCTTTCTCTCCGTAAGAACGATGAGAAAAATCGTGAAGAGAAAGCTAGGGTGAAGATTCGTGAGGCCGTTGTGACAAGCTTCTCAAGCGAGCTAGAGAACCGGATGATTGGCATGGTACAGCAATATCTTATTATCCTCAATCTACGGTCAAGTACTAATAATTCTCGTTTTCTACAGGCTAGCAAAGCGGATAACATTAAAATGAAGTCTGTCGAGCTGCGACGCTTGCAACGCGAGAAACTGCAACTACGGGACGAGTTGATGCAGATACGAGAGTCACGTGAAGACGTAGCGCGCCAAATGGACGCAGTCCGCAAGAAACACGAAGAAGGCTCTGAGAAGGCTAATGTAAGCATTTCCTTAACCATTGTCATAGTCCAAAAAAATGCTAATACCTTAATAGAGGCAGCAATTCCTCAACGACACTCTAAAACAAATCGGGGCAGCTTTAGAACAAGGGCGTACGCGGCCTTCCGCTCGTAAGGAAGAAATAATGCCAGCTGCAACTAGTTTAGATGCACTCCTAGCCTCAGTTTCTGAAGATCTCTGTGGTCCCGGAGAAGATCTATCGGGTGGTGGCGGCAAGGGTATACTAGAGCAAGTAAAGGAGATGAACAGGTTTTTGGAAGCCGCCACAGAAGCACTGCGCAAAGGCCGATGACACCATCTTGTTTCTCGTTGTATGTTTTCCTGCGGATATCTGCAGAAACAAACGGTTTATGCATATACTGGGAGTTTGATACGGATTACGCATGATCATGTGAAGGGCATTTTTGTCTATCGGGTTTCTCGTTGAGCGTATCGCATTTTTTTTTCTTTCCTTGTTCCTTGCATCGATGGTCTTGCATGCAGGGTATAGCTACCTAGTTGTTCGGCGAAGTTGGCCGTAGCATAGCCCCTGTCGGGATCTAGATCACAAAAATCCGTGGCGATAGCCTGTGATTCCTTGTATGCATGTCCTGCGGGCCTCGGTAATAGCTCCAGAATAGGATCTACGTTCGTGATTCTGAATATTACGCCAGGCTACGACGAATAATTATATAATGGCAGATACATGCAGTTGACACCGTTGTAGACGTCCACGTGCTTACGCGATACGTCGACTTTGAGCTAGATTCCGTCGGATAATACCGAGCGAAAAGAATGCGGCTACAACTTGATCGTGAAATCTTAACATGACCGGAATACCTGCTTAACAGAAACCTCGAAACCAGCCTTGCTATGAACTCCGAGGTCCGACCAAATTGCAATATTGACGTCAGCATTAGCGTATCGATGGGTTCGATCGATTGGTTTTGCATACGAGATCATTCGAATCTACGGGCAGTCCATAGCACGCAAGAAACGTTGCAACAGTTGCAACGCGCAGCGTAGCATTTCAAATTCCAACTACTCGGCCTCCCGTCGGCCTCTTCGACAGTCGGGTCTGCAACGTATACCGTCCGAGAGTAAAGCACCGACGTTGATAAAGGGTCGCCTAGACAACCTGCAAGTTTGGTAAGCCTATCGTAGACCTCACCTCGTACCGAGTCACACATGCACGGGTGCTTGCTGAAGCGAATGGCAACGGACATATGTATAGATGCATACATGACTCGACTCGCAATGTACCGCAGCGCAGCATCTACATCAATAGATGGCTGTAGGCGTGACTCCGAGGTAAACTCTGCAGTTTCTCCGACAGCTAGCCCTTCGCTCCATGCTTGGGAGACGCAATCACGGATCCTGGAGCGTCATAGACGCATATGCATGATGTTCGCATCTGCATATGAGATGCCGAGTCCGTCCAAGAGCAGCGTGTATCCATGGCACAGGATCTGTTTCGGGGAGATTATAGATTCATAGATCGATCGCCGAGCCGTCGAGATAGGCATGCGAATACGGAGCCTACGAGCCAAGGCAAGATTGGTCTAAATTTGTGATACTATGCTATCAACGGCACCTAGGTAGCTAGCTGATATCAACGACTAGAGATTTGCAGAGGCAGTTAGTTAGAGGCTTGTGATTTATCGCGGCCTGCGTTCGGTTCGGCTGATATGATGCATGCGCAGTCTGTCCCCCCCGTCGGCCATTCATATGCTTGCATGTCGACATCGTATTATATGTAAAGTTAATTTCGATGTGCGCGTACGGAAGGATCGCGATTCCGATCGCTGCTGACTCGTTCAGGAATTTATATTCCCATAGAAGAGCGTCGACAAAGATGCCGAGGTAAATATCCTTCAGCGACGAGCTGGACATTGTCCGCCACCGACGATGAGTCTGCCGTGGCCAGATCGAGCGCAGGGGGTCTAGAAACGTAACCCACACGAGGCGGGATCGACATCGACCATACGACTCAGCCCGAGCGCTCCTTTCTACTTGCCCTTTATTTTCTTTTGCTCGGCTCGTTTCCTGTCTTTCGTGAATCTCATAATTCGAAGGTTACACATACACGATTGTGAGTCGCACAAGATCAAATCTGACGTACGTTACGGCCTGGCGACAGCCTGGTATAGTGCTCACAAGCTGGCGAATAAGTAGCAAGGGGGAAAGACCGGGGGGACGGTACAAGCGAGGCAACCGACGTACGGCCGGAGAGTACACCCGAATAGTAGCAGCAGCGAGTCTCGCTTGATGATGCCGGAGGCCTGGGAGTGGTTGCATCTGCAGGAGGCGACGGCGGAGTAGCACGTTGAACAGTGGGGTTAAGTAGGTATACAGCAGGCGGTCCGGCGGGGTTATTTGCGCCAGTCAAATGAGCAGAGCTAACATAAGCTTGTTTGCCCTACTGCTCACTTGGTCCCCGAGCAGGCCGGCTGACTGAGGAAGCACAAGACTTTAGGCTCTGGGTCAGAAAAGGAGATCTCGCAGATTGCAGCATGGCAGTCTCGGGGGCGGCATGCAGTCAAAGGTTGGGCCAAACGTTTCCCATTTTGTGTCCTATACCGGGTCCGCACACATAGTCTCTGGGACTTTGATGTATACCCGGGTAGAACGACGGAGTATCCTAGGAGGAGAGCTGAATGGATGTAGATCCCGGAATTGCATGATCATGGGATATCCTAAGTTTGCTCTACATGGGTCAAGATGCATATGCGCATATGTTCAAAGTATAGATTGTGCAAAAGACATGCGTTATGCGATACGCACCCGGGGTCGTGTAAAAGTCGGCATATGCATCTTCTAAATGCCTAGGCTGTAATTGATGATCACGCTCCAGATATTTTTCCATTCAGACGAATAGGAAAACTGCCGAATTTAGAACAGCGTCAATGTTTGCAGTCCGTCAGCCGGACTTGAGACGCAGCAGCCTCGCTGGCAGCTTGCTTGGCCATTGAAGTAAGTTCAGGGCCCTGTCAATATAACGTTAGTCAGTCCTTTACAATTGGCGCCCGCATCCGCACATGATGTTAAGTAGATGTGACTAACTTGCATTTTTGCTGCTTCACTTGGGCTGGAATTCAGCAAGTTCGGAGCTCGTGTGAACGTCGGCGTGTCGTGACGAGCTCCCGGATCCCGGCGCTGCTGCATGTTTTGATGAATGTGAAGACCGAAACGTTAACGTTCAAACTCTCATATGATAATAAGGGGCCTTCGACAGGCCCGTGCGTATATGTCTTAATGTAGATGCGTGTAACTATAGCTTCCTAGAGGTGGCGAATGCTGTAGCGAGCTGATAGTCTCCAGGATCGCGTGTCTGAATCAATGCACGCAGTAAAGTGCAGCGCAGTGCAATTGGCTAATCCATCGCCGCGCTACTTCACCCAGTGAAATCCATAGGATACTAATATTACGTAAGGATGTAGTTTCTCGGATATAATTTTGCAGTGTTGAGAAACATTCATCTACAGACTTGTCGACATTATTGTATAGACAACCATGGCAAACGCCACACATGTTAACAGAGAATATGTAACTCGGATAAATTAATTTGCCAAGCTGAATCAAATTGTAAAGGAAACGAAAGACAATGTAGTACATATCAATACATCTCCATCGAATTATATATACGCATCTTCGATGTGTCCGTCCGTCCGCGCATAACTAGGTTATAACGTTTGCAAATATACAGCTGGAAATCAGGGGAGGGTTCAGCTGCCTAGATGAGGCATCACGGACGCACCTCGGCATAAGCTATTCAGATACCATAATATCCTGTCGGTCGAACGGGCGGACGGATAGGTGTAGATGCAAGAATATTGATGCTGTGACGTCCATTTCGCGACATCATGATCAACATAGACGGCATCGGATTCAGATTCAGCGGTGGACAGCGGCGTGCCCGACTTCACAGCCCCGCGAGGTCCTTGAGAGCGCTTAGGCGAGTCTCGGCCACTGACTGCACCCTGGTCAAATGCGCGCTCAAAGTCCACTCGGTACCACGGTTCATGTCTGTATGTCCGAATTTACAAACGTACGTGTAGCGAGGCACGTATACCCGGATCCTCGCAGGGGATAGATTAATTCGTGGATATATCAGATCGTGGTATAGCTATACAGTCAATCCATGCTTGCGTTACATGGGAAAGAAAAGCGTAAAAACAAAAGGACAGGGCAGGACGTAAGTTTCGCAGCGATAGCTCAAGGTGGTATTTGGCGTTATGTATCGGATTGTAAGGCAAAAAATGGCTGGTCGACCGTTTGTTGTGCTACGTGCACCGTACGATTTGGCAGGCGAAAATGCGTCTAGTCCATCGAAGTGCATGCAGCCCTACCAAGAGATCTTGACTGCTATCCCGCAAATTGGTTCTAAAAATGTAAAAGGAACTGCATGCGTGAATATTACAATTCGTGGGCATTCCTCGCGCGTTTTGAATATAGTCTCGGGACGCTGGCCCTGCCAACTGGACTATCTCCAACTAATTTGCAGTGCGAGGTACCGGTTGAAACAACTTATTTCAGCCCATCACTTTTTGAAAATTGGCACTGACTCGTGGTTTGGTCAGCAGTTGCGATAATTTATCCTGCGGCAAGTTCCTTCCAGATGGACCGGGCACCAAAGAGGTCTAGTTGCATTCTGTTAGCTTCGTGCCCATCAAGGAATTCTGGCCGTTTCGGACTGCCGGAGAAGCTCGTACTTACCAGTCGCCGGGTTTCTCGCGAATCTAAATTCTCCGTCCAATGCGTTAGTCATGCAGATATCTTTGATCTTCTGCGTGTTTGATTCGACGAGCTGCCCTAAGCTTCCGGGCTCAACACCAGCGAGCTAGGGATATCACATTTTGTCTCCTGTTTCAAATGTGGTTGAGAGCCTAGTAAAGCCAATAAATGAAGTAGATACGCGTACCCGAAGGTTTTTCTCCTCGGGAATTTCAAGCGGCCGCCTTATTCGAGAAAAATCAGGATGCTTGAGGTCAGGGAGGGATGATATCGAGGCTTGTGGAAAAATTTGGGCATCCGGGGGGCAGGGAAATGATGTCAAAGCTGAAAACTTCTCACAGAAGCAATCATTTGTGGTAGGCATTATTAATTCGGACTATGCATTTGCGGACAATGGCTACTTAGTTATGCGTACTCGGTACGGGTAGGTACAATTTAGTGCTATCTTGCGTCCAGTTCGCAAAAGGCAGCATCCTTGTCGAGGGTCGGGTCGAGTCTACCTGTAAACCACAATGACCAATCCGCCCACGGCCGCAAAAGCAATGAGACAAGAAAAAAATTGCCCCGCCATTCGGTCCTGGGATGTTTCCCGACCTTGTCACTCGTTGTCGTTTATGAAATCCTATGCTTGGTGCGGTATATGGTTGCACAAAACAGTCCTGTCCGCCAATTACCCGGATCCTGCAAACTCTGGGCCCAGAACACCGATAGAGCTCCGAATTCTGGCGAAAAGGTGTTGAGATCTGAAAATTTTGCAACTGATAACCAAGTGGGCCCGATTTTGCGATAGAAGCAGGAGCTGTCTTCGATTGATATTCTCGACGGCGAAAGACAATGACATGGTTTATGAGTGGGTCTTCTCCGTGTGAGAGAAACTTTAAATCCGACAGCCTCGAGCTAACCTGACACGGGCTCTGCGAGAATGGATCTGGAGATCTCGATTGCACTGTGCTCCCCGGTCCTCCATAGTCTCATGAGCCAGCTCGGGCTGGTGCTGCATCTCGGTCAGATAATGAACGAAGGAGCGAGTGTTTGTGGGCAAACAATTCAGCTGAGTGAATGCGAATGCCTGTGCGTCCAGAGGCAAGTAACCACATGTCTGAGGCGTGCCCGAGGGAGCATATATAAAGGTCTGCTAAGAATCGCAGTTTAGCGGCCTGGCTGTTGAATGGTTCTCGGAAAGGCCTCGCCGCTCATCCTGACCCACCAGACTCGCCGTCGCTGCCTCCGATTCACGGCTTCGACCTTCGCAAAGAGGGAGAGTATCCTGCTGACAGGGTCCGGAAGCTCCATCCCCGTCTGGTGCATGCATTCATGCACGCCGTCCTGTGGGGAGTGGCAAGGACCCAGAGAAATCCACATCCGTTCTGATTCGATTTCCAGTTCCATGCACCTCGCTGCACCGCACCGCACCGCACCTGCCCAAGCACTGTCCAGCACTGGGCACTAGTTATCCTGTCTCCGTGCCTTGTCCCGCACGAGCAAGTCTGTCCAGCGGTATTATTACTACGAGCATCCAGCGCGCCTACGTCAGCAGCCGCAAGTGCCTCTCGTGCAGACTAATTTTCTTTTCCTTTCCTCACAGACGCATATTAAATCATAAAATTAGCTTGCTTGCTTACCGGTGCACGCTTCATTCCGATAACCCGGGTTCTTCTTCCTGCACAACTTCATCATCGCGTTCCACGTCGTCCGCTCTTTGCCTAGGGCCTGGAATACAGTCGGGACGGTACCAATAGACGTCCGATGTGATATATAATCGCAGTGCTGCAGACACATCAAGCTCGCGTTCGATCGATTGTTGGGAGAAGGTTGCGGCAAGCGGAGAGAATCAATTGCAGACCAGGCTGCATGCCCACGTTGGATCGCCCGGTCGAATTGAACCAACCGCACAACACCACGCAAACCGCTCGCCATGTCCCAGGTCACCCGCCATGTGCGCACCCGCACCGGTACGTTACGTCTGTTGGAATGCTGAATAATGTTGGAACGTTGGTTTAGCCTTATGGCTCTGTCGTGGCGTTTTTCTGTACCCAAAGTTTCTGCGAGCCATATGGTGTTCGTCCTGTTCGGCTTCAGCGATTGCTAACGCCCTCTTAACTTTTGTGCACAGGGTGCTGGACATGTCGCTTCCGCAAAAAGAAGTGCGACGAAGCCCGCCCGGCCTGCGAGCAGTGCTCTCACCTGCGGCTGATATGCGACGGCTACGATGCCCAGCCCATCTGGATGAAAGATCAAGCCAAGGCGACTGAGAAGAAGAAGGAGATCAAGACTCAGATGGTTAGGCGCAGTAGGAGGAGAAAGAAGAGCCAGCTGACGTCGAATAAGGCGGAGATACCCTCGCAGAAGCCCAAGTCGCCCCCGAAAACATCGCCAACTCAGCCGACCGGCGGCAACAGTAGCCAAGATGGCGCTTTCGGGTCAGCGAAACACCTTCCCGCCCTTCCTATCCCCATGAGCGTGGACGACCATGACTTCACGGGGAGATTCCAAACATCGTCGCCGGAGGATTCCGGTTCTTCGGAACTTTCGTCCTTCAATATGACGAGAATGCATTGGGCCGTGAACTTGCCAAGTTCGCACCCCACAAGTCACGCGTCGCCGCGTACAAACTGCACTCTCACATCGAAGGAATCCACTCGAGCGACTTCGGTCGAGGACACCATAAAAGAGGAGGATGAATACGACGACCAAGAGATGGACGTTCCGGACTCAGCCGACTCGTCGACCGATACCGAACTAGTGCCCTACGCAGCCCAGATACCTATCATCTCCACCTTCCGCTTCAATGACCTGCAGATACAAACCGACAAGAAACTAGATATAAATCTCGCAAGCTTATACCTGCGAAGTATCTTCGGCGTCACATATCGGGCACTATCCGATGAACAGGTGTTCCGGTACAACGATGCTCTCATCCTGCCAATGTTCAAGGATAACAAATCCTTCCTACACGGCTGCCTCAGCAGCACGGCTCTTCATTTGACGGCGACAAACATCTCTGAGACACAACGGAAAGGTCTTGTCACCGAAGTTTACCGTCATCGACAGAAGAGTCTAAAGTCGCTCAAGGCGCAGGTTGCAAATAGCGCCAACGACGAAGAACGTATCAAGATCGCTGCTACAGTCTGCGCCCTCATCTCATTCGACGTCTTTTCGCGGAGAACGGACTGGCGAGTCCACGTTAAGGCGGCAACGGACTGTATTGTCCTTTTGAACTGGTGCCAGCGGCGGCCAACCCATCCTGGCCAATGGTTCATCTATTCTCGCGTCCTATGGCTGGACATCTTGTCTTCGCTTACCACGGGCGAGAAACCGGTTTTCTCAGACTTCTACCGGAGCATTTTATTCCTTCCACCCGAGGCGCGGAGCAGCGTCAATGGTCTCGGGCAGATGATGGGATGTGAAGATTCCGTGCTATATTTGATATCCGAAATCACGTGCTTGGAACACTGGAAGTTCGAGAATCTGTCATCTAAGCCATGGCTGGAGGTGCATGAGGAACTTGTTCGCCGAGCCATCGCCTTGGATAAAGAGCTTAAACGACTGACAATCACCGACCTGTCGAACCAAAAGTCCCACCGTCGCTCGGAATACGGATGCTGGAGCTACAATTCTGTCGATGCGTCCCCGCAAGACGACAACGACATGGACTCGGTAGGCACTGATTTCGGCGACGACACTGACCTGGACTCGGACTTTGGCGAAGATGGCGATGACGATGACATCTCATACGTCGACGAGGACCCTCCCGAGGAAATCGACGAAGTCGTCGATGAAATCGTCCGACGAAATTCCAACTTCGCAGGTCCCGAAAGGCTGTATCGACAAAGCCCGAAGCCAGCTCCCACACAGCACGAAACCGATGGGACTGAAGTGTTCGCTGCAGAAAGTACGAACAAGTTGATTGAAGATCGCGGAACGTTTAAGAAGGCAGTGACGGAGGCGTTCAGAATCATGGCAAGAGTATATCTGCGCGTTGTGACGTATGGCTTCAACTCGTACGATGCAGACTCACAGGCTCTCTTGCAAGAACTCCTAGCCGTGATCGATTTCATCCCGAATCTATACATGGGCTTTGAGCGCTCTATCATCTCTCCCCTGTTAATCGTCGGTTCGCTTGCGATCAATCCTGGCCATCAGCAGATTTTATCGACGCGATTAAAGAAGACACCGCACATGGCAAAGTACGGCAACTTGGGCAACGTGGACAAAATTCTGACAGAGATCTGGTCTCGTCCTTGGGCACCAGATCCTCGGCAACCCGTGCCTTGGCGTCAAGTCATGGTGGAGAAGGGCTGGGAATACCTGATGGTTTGATGCCTTGCCCTTGGTCTAGCATGTGATTATTCACGCCCTCGGCGCATCTACGACGACGGGGGGGATCGGGTCTGGTTCACGAGACAATGTGATTAACGTGCACCGGGTGTTCTACACTCATAGCTATATCATGTCAGCGTCCCGAAAGAGAACAAGCGGCCAACGAAGCCGTTGCATTCAGCTTACAGCCGTTTTCGTCTGGGCCTCGCTTCTTTTACCTTTACTTTATTTTAATATTTTTTTCTCCCGAGCGATGTCTCGTTTATTTGCACGGTGGGAAACTCATAATACCCTGGCGTAATTACTTGGACTGCTAGCTGTACTTTGCTATTGCTATTTCTTTTTACTATGTTGCCCATACAATCATCCTTTGTTCACACCTCTCCTCCCTTTTGTCTTAGTATCAGTGCACTGGAGACGAGAGGTTGATATCTCTTTCGGTGCCAATTGTGCACGCATCCACCTGCTACGTTCCTCTGCACCTATGCAGCGGGACCGTGAGCAGCTATACCTGCATACGATTGGTCTCGCAACCACATACGATCGATTAGTATAGATGTAACTGTTGCGCATGCATGTGAAAAGCCTGATTCGCGCATGTTGAATATTCTACCTCTTACAGGAATTACGAAAAATTTCATAAGTCACCGTGGTACCGCCGTAGATAGAGTAGGCTCGCACAACTACCACCCTGCGCATAATACATGGGACTATATATAATACACTGACATATAATGTCTTTGATTGGTTTAGGCGGAGGGCTCCCTAGTCTGTTGACAAAAACAGAAGTTGCATGCGAGATTTAAACACTGTCTGAGCGCCACGCGACAGATGGCGAGCTAGACAATTCAATTCAACGAAAAGATGAACTCGGAACTTCCTATACATGGAAGTCAGAAGCATAATGCAGCTGGAAAGCGGATAGGGCTACAAGACGGGTAGACCACTATTTTTGGTAACAGGGGGTGGTGGACCATATATAATCTAGAGTCAGCCGCGGGGTTCGCGAAATTTCGAAAAGTCTTGGAACGAAATATCACAAAAACAACACAGACGGCCGATTACTGGATCTAGATAGTTCTAGGTATGAGCTCAAGGGGTGACATGAAAACGGTAATCAGAAATGGCAGTCACTTGAATCCTATGTCCTCGCGATCAATGGAGAGATAAAGGAAAGTAGTAGCCATCGCATATATGATTGTGACTAATCCCGCCTGTCAATAGACGTTCAGATCTTATCCGCATATTTCCATGCAAACAGCAAGAGCAGACGCAGATATTTTTTAGCCGACGAAAAGCGTCTTCGAAGTCGACGCTGTAGTGGAGCCGATCGACCAGTGCGTCAAAATTTTGTGCGACAACCTGTCTAAGCAACTTCCCAAGACTCTCCGGCTGGGAGACCTGCCATATTCCTGATAACGGTGCTGATAACATTGGCGACTTCTTGCGACACTTCCTCCCTAGGGGCTTTCTCCTCGGACCTCTTGGGCGCTGCAACGGCGCCATCTTCCTCGGCGTCTGGGCCTAGTGCGACGTGAACTTAGCAAATTTCGTTCTTCGCGTTCATAGAAACCCAAACCTTGGAGACTTTGGTTTTGCTGTTTGTCGCAAGTGGAGACAGTTAGCGGCTTGTGCAGGATATTCACGGGCTACGGTGTATCGAGACACCTACTATATTGAGCCGTCATATTTAACGATCTATAGGTGCATGAACGGCCCGGTGAGCTCATCACTCGCAAATGTCAACGGCCCGAGTGCTGCGCTGCCGGATCGCGGCGAGAAGCACACTCCTAGGCGTTTCTGTCACAATTGGCAGACTGCAAGTTACGATCGCATCAACCCATAATGCGACCCTGGTACTGCCCTTCAAAGGCGCTGTAACAATGCTATCCACATTATACGGGATGGTGTCCTTATACACACCCGTTAATTGATCATACCTTATTGGCCTGATAGATGGTGGTGGCAAATTTGATGTGACCGAAGCCAGCGCCAGGAGCGTAGAAGCCGTAACAACCGGAGATTGTGCTGATGAAGTTGAATTCGATAACATCTCCTGCCTCCGCGTCACCTATACTAACGTAGAAGCGAACGACCGGGGCGATGTTATAGAATCATTCCAGGTTTTGCTTTGACCTGAACGGTATCGACTGCATTGGCCATGTCACTTATTCGTTATAATGAATAGGGTTGACCCTGTTAGAATACGGTGTGCTCTATATGTATGCTTACCTATGAAGCCTGTACGTACGATGCCAACCGGGACCGGCATTTCAGCGCCTCCTGCTGTAAATGTAGCCAAGCCGAGGATCAACCGGTCAGTGGGCGTGAAGTGAGTATGAGTATCAATGGAATAGCAGCCAACCTTCGCCTTCGGGTCGATATGAGAGCCAAATCCATGATGCTGGCTTGACTAATTGAACAGGGTTTTGTAAGAAGTCAATTGGGAGTCAGCATGTCCGCGGGACCGCTATCCGTAGTCTGACATCACGAGCTTGAGACTATGTACATGTACTTCCTGGGACGCCGGCCAGTGGAAGTGCCGAGGGTCATCGGTTCAATTGTAAGTACTCTAGCTTACTGTAGTCGGCTTGCTATTGTCCTCAATTGAGGCACCGCACTCTTCGCTTTCAATTACTGTTAAAGTATAGCTGCTCAACATCGGGAAGTACTTTCCGCGAGCTAGTTGACAAGCATAAAAGCCAAGAGTGGTCTTGGTGTTGGTTCCTTCGCTGTCATCAGCTATGCGACTGATCCAGGCGTTACTATAGACATCCGCGACACCGGAAACCATGGTGGGAGGAGCAGTGAAGAAGTAGAAACTGCTCTGTTGGTCAGATCTATTGATGAGCCGGATGCCGTATTGGGTCGTATAATTTTGGAGCGAATTGCGAGTAAAAATTTAGATGTGACCATGTTATACAGTAGACTATAGCTTGATATTAGCCAACTAGCTCCCCAAGGTTAACCATGCTATGAAGCCTCTGATTAGCTGGAAATTGCGATATATTGTCCTGGATGATCTATAGAGAGCTCGAGCTACCTCGAGGGGAACCAGGAACTGTCTCGTAAACCAAACTGCGACGGCGAACTAGGAACGTGATCTTTTATACGGCTTCAAAATCAAAATGCGCTACAAAACCGGTCTCATGGCATGAACTCTTCGTTACTGCTGTATACCTCAAAATCATATAAAATTTCATTGCGTATTATGACATCGCGCGCTGTGGTGCGCCTCGGTCCCTAGCTGTAATATAATATCCATGCTGAAATTATATTCGCCAACATGCAACAGCCCATCCTTATATGTTGAACCTGCAGCAATATGATGGTTGCGGAAAGTTGTAGAAGTATCTAACTGCATCTACAGTCAAGTCAGACTGTCGACTGTGCAGGAAGGTGTTGTTAGGCCAAAATCAAACAAGGCACGTCTACTGCGGCGAAGAATTGCTGCGATAGCACCGCAAGGATCCTAGGACTAATTGGCCTGCGAACACCAACTATTCGAACTTCACGCTACTGCTAGCTACACTTCGCGGTTGATGTCCCGAGACTAGGTGGATGTACCTAAATTCAAATTACGCATCTAGTTAGCCTGGTACTCGGGGTTGCTAGGATCATGATTTCTCAGCATGAATCCAACAGTTCCTTGCCCAAGAACCAATAACCTCGTTTCCACCACTGTAGTGTCTGACTCCCATTCAGGCTTCGGGGGAGAATGCTGCAGGCAGCGCTTAAGAGCACACCAATTCTTAGCAGGTGAGTATCAGTGGTCAGGCAAGCGTACCTCGCTGTTGAGATATTGTTATCGGACCTGAGAGAGCTGCATGCATTCTAACGTAATGACTGTAGCGATCACTGGACTTTCGGGAATGCAAAAGACAAGTGTATAGTGAAATCATGGAGTTATAGTATATACAGTAACGTCGTTGTTTGCAGATTACTATGTAGTGTCATGATTCGTAGAGATAGGCATACGTGTGGAAACAAGTGGCGGAAATAATTGACGAACATGACGACGAAGTGGGTCGGTTGAAATTTGTGTCAGACTACTGCTGCATCATGGCACAAACTCAGCATCTCAAATGAAACCTATAGCGATGCACGTTCACGAGCACCTCGAATCTAACAAATGTTTGGCGTGAAACGAATTGTAAGCCCCACGAAAACCAAAGAGGTATACATCAGAGAGCGCCAATGAAACTACTGCTAAAATATTACTCTAGGAGCTTTGCAAAATGCGAAGGATGAGTGAGGCGCAATGATGCTCCCCGGTCACCCCCATAGTTCCAAGGTACCACCAGTCAAGCGCGTGAAGACCAAATGACAGATGGTACAGCTCCCTTTGTATAATGCGATTGAGCATTTCCCTTTGATCAATCACGAGACCGCGGTATAACGTAGTATAGGAAATAGTAGGCAAAGCCAAACAATGGCTCCGCATTGGAAAATCTAAGTGTATTTCGTCGATATCGTACAAACCTCTATGAATATACTAACGCGCAGACGCTGCTGGGTGTTTCGGCCAAGAAGAATTTGAAGCTATGGGAGCTGACTCTTCACTCTCCCAGCTTTAAACCTGCTGACCTTTTTCTTGTCCATATTCTCATCAATGGGCACGATGCTCTTCTCTTCTTCGGTTTCGACAAATCCACCTTGTCGCTGAATCAACTTGTTTCGCATCGCGAAATACGCATCCGTTACTTCCCGTTGGTGAAACTCAGGGTCAAGCTCGTCTGGAGGTTTGGGTGCTCGCTGAGCTGACGGCGATGCCACAGATGCAGTAGACGCTTGCCATGTTGGGGCACGCTCAATAATGGATGAGGCCATGATTGGACGATCTTCGTCCGAAAGCTCATCACCGAGAGGATCGAGAGTGGGAGCTGGCGCATTTTCGGATTTGCCTGTTTTGTTCGTGGGCGTCGTGTCTTTCGGTCGGCTGGGGGCTTTGCTACGCACCGGCAGCTTCCCTGTAGGTTTTGGCGGTGCAGGAGCGGATGCCGACGGTGTACGCTCGATGATGTCGTAGGAGCCGGGAAGCTTTGCTGCACTTTTCCCGGGCACGACGGAATCGGCGGACGAGGCTGGCTGCGGATTCGGAGCTGGGACAGCCTTTTCAGCAGCCAGCTGTTCCTTTGCTTTTTGCACCTGCCTAGCAGCCCTGAATAAAGAGGGTAGCTTTTTCTTAGGCTCCTCTATTGTGTTTTGGAAGTATCTTTCCTCCTGGTCTTTCGTGCCCGGACCAAATATCATATCCAGGATACTTGGGTCGATGTCCTCATCGTCGAACTCGTTCTTGACTAGCTCTGACGCATTGGATGGGGGTTTCGATATCGGCACCGGGGCTGGGGCTATGTCCAGATCCTCCGCGAAACGCACTCCTTTCTTCTCCGAAGACTTTTTCTTCTCCTTCTTCGCTGGCTCTTTAGGTATCGCCTTATCTTGGACTGAAGCCTGCTCACTTAGACTTGCTGTGGTAACGGAAACTATTGGTGTCGTGGATTCCGCGACTTCATTTGCGACCTGCTCGGCCTTCTCTCTTGCTTCCATCTTCTTTTGCAGCTTCGTCATTTCCCGGCGTATTCTGTCAGACACCAACTGACCCTTAGATCTGCCCCACTGATCTTCGTCCTCTTCTTCGTCCGTTTCCTCATCTCCACTCTCATCGTAATCTTCATCATCCGACTGATTATCCTCAAGGTCGATTTCCGCAACAATGTTGTTCATGTTTCTCATGTTATACCGTATCATCTCTTCCCGAAGCCGTGCGTCCTCTTCTGACTCCTCTACTTCCGGCAGGTTCTCGAAAGGGTCATCGGATGCGTCCGAATCTTCATCTTCGTCTTCATCGTCGTCCAGCACCCTTATTCTCGCGACTCCCTCCTTCGCCATCTGCTTCAGTTGTTCGTCGTTGGTTATGAACTGCGTTGGCTCCGGGGGTGTTGCGACGATCTCTTTGACGGATGGGGTGTCCGGAACAGCAGGCTTGGGTAGCTCTTCTTTGACATCAGGAACCAGCTTTGCCTTCACCCTCTTTTCAGTCAGGATCATGCCTGACTGCGGTGCATATTCCTTTTCCGTCGCCTGAATCCGTTTGGGTGTCCGGGGCTGGGTTTTCGGAGCTGGTTTCTCTTTTTGCTGAATCTGCTCTTTCGTCGGGGGTTGGCTCGGGCGTTTTGTGCTAGCAGATTTGGGGGCCGAGCTCGTCGATTTTGTAGAGGACCCTCCTTGGGCAGGTTTCTGCACAGATTTTGCGGCATCCTCCTTTTGCTGTTGCTTCTTCGCCAAGGTATCCACCAAAGGCTGGAAGCTTTCTATCGCGGACTGGACGTTGAATGGCTTCGCCGAGCCGGCGCCGGGGGTAACATCCGATCCTACAATCCCGTTAGCCAGCCTGCCCCCTTGAAGAACGACCCCGGAGTGCATACTGATCACATCGCCCCGATCATCTAGCTCTTCTTTGATATCCATCACGGGCAGCCCCTCCTCGTTCGTGAGCTGCCCAGAGTTCTCGATTATCCGCACATTGTCGAGCGTCGTTTCGCCGAGTTCGAGGTGTTTTTCGAGCTTGTCGATGTTTCCTTGAATATCTAGAAGCATAAGCCTAGGGACAGACGATAGCCGTAGGGTGAGGTCAACTAACAATCTATCCGGTGCCGAACCGCCTCTGCGACTTGCACGGGCGTTCGCGTTATTCCCTCTTTATCGCCTAGGAAGGAGCTGATCTCGGTCCTCGTGATTACATCGCCGCCGAAGTCGTCTGCGATCGCTAGCTGTGATGAACGGATGCGTTAGAAGGGATTCTACGGGCCTTGCGAGCGAAAGATCTGGGTACCATTTGAGTGCGCCCGGCCTTCTTGGGTAGCGCGAGAAGCTCCTCCTTCAGGCCCTCGTATTCGGCGGAGTGGACCTGCCAGTGCTTGAGGCCCTTCCGCAGCTTGGAAATAGACTCCTCAAGCTGGAGGCGCTGCTTCTCGGTGACTTCTATCGTGTCCATCTTGTCCGTGTCGGTTGATCGTGGTTAGATCCTTGTGTATGGAAGAGAGTGTGGAGAACGTGGGGAGGAAGAAAATTTAAAGTCCGGGTTGACTCAGCAGCGGCTTAAAACCGTTCTAGGGCTCGTTTGGTGTCGCGGGATGTTACTAACTCACCCGCGTCCGTATCCTTAAAGCTCCCGCCACCACATCACGACAATATCCCGACATGTCCACCGTCTTCACGAGTCTTTAACCCCACAGCCGCTCACTCGTCCAGCCCGCCATGCCGTCGTTAACTTCCTCGGCGGCCACCTCCGCCGCGATCGCGCGCGCGCGCGAAAACGCGATAAACCGCGGCAGCGTCGACGCCGACGAGATATGCCCCGTCTGCAAATCCTCGAGATACCTGAATCCGAACATGCGATTCTTGGTCAACCCGGAATGCTACCATAAAATGTGCGAATCCTGCGTGGACCGGATATTCTCACAAGGACCGTCGCAATGCCCCGTTGTCGGATGCGACAAGATCCTGCGGAAGCAGAAGTTTCGGAAGCAGACGTTCGAGGACATTCAGGTCGAGCGGGAGGTGGATGTGCGGAAGCGAATCGCAAAAACGTACGTGACACACCCGCTCACTCAAACGTACTCCCAGACTTCTTTATATCATCCTGCCGTACGTCGACCTGTGGCTAACGTCGCTCCGTTGGTGTATGGATATAGCTTCAACAAACGCCAGGAAGACTTCCCCTCCCTCAAGGAGTTCAACGATTACCTAGAAGAGGTCGAAACCGTCACATTCAACCTCATCAACAGCGTCGACATCGCGGCCACGGAAGCTAAGATCTCCGCCTTCGAGCAATCGAACAAGGCCACCATCCTGCAAAACGCCGCCAAAGCCGCCCAGGAAGCACAGTTCGTCCAGGCCCAACGCGACTTCGAACGCGAGCAGCACCGGCGCGCCCGCGAGCTTGAGGAAGAAGCCGTAGCAGAGGAAAAGCGCGACAAGCTCGAGCACCGTGCCAACCTCCTCAAGGCGCTGCAAGCCGACGACGCGGATTTCGAAGTCGCAAAGGTCAACAAGATGGCGCGCAAGAAGAGCTCCATGCGTAAGGAAAACCAGGAGCGGCGAGCGAAGGAGCTGGAGGCCGCGAGAAACGCGCCGGCCTTCCAGTTCTTGGCCAACCTGAACAAGCCGATAAGCGAAGAGCCGCAGAAGCCGTACGATCCGCTGGACGGATACGACGAGACGAACAAGTACTTTGTCTATCGCGACAAGTACGAGAATCCGTACGCCTCACTACATCTATTCTCAATCGTCTATTGAGATATGAAACTAACCGATGTTTTCACGTGTAGATGGCTGGAGGACGCGCTAAACAGCAAGTCGATGATGGCCGGTGGATACCTTGTGCAGCAGTACTGCGAGCGCGCTGTCTTCGAAGCGTTCTCGGGTGTCGGTTGCTTCATCGAGGATCCACCGCTGTCGGACGATACATCGCCCTCGTTCGACACGCCGATGGCAGATGCGATCGCTACTTAACATGAGGCTGGCTGGGCTGGCCCTAATATTTATTTCTCACGACCGGAATATATAGGTGACTCCTTTGGCGTTTTGGGCGTCTGAATACACGACATGAGCGTTGGGGATGGCGCTTTTTGGATACATGCGTACAGCTTTGATCTTCTATCTTACATGAGCCTCCGCATATATGGTATATAGTGATATATGTGTGCGTTTTGCCGGGCCTTCGGTAGCCTGATTCTGATATATTAGCGTTGCGCTTTTCGTGGCATCACAACGGCTCCTATTTATTGTCCTTTCTCAAAGTCGGCTGCACCTAATCTCGAGGCTGGGCCGCACCGCAGCAAGTAACCGTGTAACAAATAAAATGCGTAGCGTTGCCAAAATCTATCGATTCGTGAATATAATAGTATGACTCGTTGCAAGTATAATGTATACCAGTTGAATGGTAGCCCAAACATGCATATACCATGGCATCTATGATCCCGATTCTCTAGCCCAAAATCTGACAAAAAAACACGAAAACACATACACCCACGGCCCCTCCCTTTACTCTAACGGGCCACATATCCTGAATATCAAGGGTCACTACCCTCTACGAGCTCCAGGAAGCCACCGACAAGATGCAATGAACCAGTGACCAGCACTTGCGTCCGTCCCTCCAACGCGCGGATGGCCTCTACAGTCTCCTGGATTGTTTCCATGACGTTCACTTGCGCGTTACTCCCTGTTTTGGCCCATGCTTTTGCGAGGCCCTTTTGTACGGCGAGGGCGTCGACGGCGGCGGCGTTGACGTTTACACTGATGAGGTCTGGACCGTCCGACAGTATTATAGTCGTGGTTAGCTCGGACACCTATTAGGCTAGTCGGTGAGGCGACAGAGAAGGATGGGGAGGAAGGGAGTTTAGAATCCTGGACTGGCAGGTATACTGACCGAGTTTAGTGGTGTGGTCGCTGTAGGTCCTGTTTGTGGTAAAGTAAACGTGCGTGAAGACGTCGTCGCCGAGCTGCTGCTTCAGGATCTCGTGGAGGTCCTTCGCTAGCTGCTCGGCGTCTCTCGTCTGCTGGTTGAACAGAAGGCAGATGTTCTTGCATTGACTATAAGTAACCATACGCGTCAGTCGTAATCTCCAGTCAAATTTCATGGAGAATTTAGCTACTGGGTGAAAGGGTACGCCTACCTTCTGTCCACGGATGCAAACCATTCGCCGGCCACTGCGATGCTCTCCCTCGTATGCGCCCCGTCGATGCACCATTGTATTCCGCCATTTGCTTCCTGAATGACCTGACACCGCCCCTTCCACACTGCCTTCTCCAGCCCTCGCTGGACCTCCTCCGGCAGGCTCTCGCCATCCTTACCGACGTCCACCACATGTTCGAACCGTCGCATATGTGCCTCGACCATCTTGACCGCCAGCGAGGCGTTCAACTTTTGAAAATCCCCAGCAAGGCCCAGCTTCACATTCTCTACACCTTTCAGCACGGGCACTACCTCCAACTGCACCCCCTTCTCCTTGGCTCTTTCCTCAATCACTGCCATAGCCCCCTCTTCCTGCGGTACTGTGAACGCTGCAGCACCACTCTTCAGAATCCCCGCCTTCTGCCACGCAATCTTTTCGATCGTGTCGCCGAGCACGAAAACGTGATCGATACCAAGGCTAGTTATCCCCGTAACCGTAGGGTGCACAACCACATTCGTCGAATCATACTCCCCGCCCACGCCGACCTCTAGAATGACGGTATCCACGTTCTCGCGAAGATACACGTGAAACGCGAGCATGGTCAGAAAGCGAAAATACATCGGCTTCATACCATCCGTTAGCTCACCGCCCTTCGACGCCTCGAGTCGGTCATACACCTCGAAGAAGTATTTGGCGAATAGCATTTCTGATAACGGCTTCCCGTCGAGTTGGATGCGTTCGCGGACGGCCTTGAGGTGTGGGGAGGTGTAGGTGCCAATTCTGCCGGGGAAGGCGGTGGGCGAGGAGGAGTACTCGCGGAGGATGGAGGTGATGAAGGCGCAGGTTGAGCCTTTGCCCTTAGTGCCTGCGACATGGATGATGTTTAGACGGTCGAAGTCTGACGGCTATCGTGGCGCGCATCGTGTTAGTAGGTGTGTGCATTAATATCCTCCCATGTGTAGGGTATATGTCATTTATCTATGTCATTTATAGCGAGATCAAAATAAGAAAGGTGACCACGACTGCGTTGACTCCGTTGTAGCGTGATAATGCACAATCTTGCACCAAAGAAGCAGCGATATAATTGAGAAAATATAGATTGCATGGACCCACCTCATAGCCGGCCCGCCGCAGCCACTCGATCATCTCCGGCATTGCCAGCGCTGAAGACCTCGCAGGATCCCGGCGCGCGGCCTCCAGCACCGCAAAGTTCGACTGCAGCCCATTCAGCGCAGTAATCGCATCCTATTATCGATTTGACGACCGTATTGTACCCATCAGCATTACTCTATATTACGCCAATATCCGATATCAAATGTCGACCAGGTATCCAATTCGATCTCCTATGAATGCAACGGGTACATTTAGGCACAACTTACAGCATACGTCCGCTCCCCAGGAGCGCCGGCCTTAGCCTCGTCCTTCGACGCCATATCCGCAAACTGTCTCGTGCAGAATATGCAAGGCCCGCTGCGTCTTGCTATCGATATCGCGATATCAGACGGCCGGCGAAGACCGAATCCGGAACGAACGCGAGAAAGACGGGTTGCCGCCTGGACGAAGATGACTGCAGCTTGTCGGAAGAATAGGCCGGTCATAAAGAGCGGAAGAAGAAGCGGCGGTCGCTCGTATCTCTGCAGCGCACGTCACTTGGTTCCATGGGTCGGATTAGCGAAGGTGTGGCTGCAGGCGTGGGTGCGACGTCGGAATCCATGCAGGTGCGAGAGCCAACTCGATCCAGCCAGCCTGTCCAACGCAAAGTTCTACGCCGACGTTGCAAAACGAGCTCAAGTTCGCACACACTTAAGTACTAAGTAAGTACTTACGTGCAACCCGTCAAAGCTGTGGGATTATATCTTTGTCAATATTGACGGATACCGAAGTTTTAATTATTGTATCTTATAAACTCGAATGTCCAATCCTATAATAATGCTACCGCTACATTATAGCTATTTCTTGGCCGAGAGCCTGCAGAGGGTTTGCGGAATTTAACGGAAGATTCGAAATGATTGATATATATACGTGGTCAAAGTGGATTAAATAACGAGGCCCTACCCCTCCTCGTTTGATGTATGTGGCCAATTGTCCACATACGCCCCTTTTGCATAAGACGACTACTTGTTCTGAGTAGCAGTCAGTTGGCTAAAGTTGTATGTGAAGCACGTCACCGCCGTTGCCAGTTTTGACATCTCTACCTTGACTTCGGTTGAATCCTTACGGATGTGATCAAGCTTATCACTAACGATATCGATCCTCGAATTCGCTCTATCGATGCGCGATTCGAGTCGACGGAAGTCGTATCCATCCCAGAACATCTTGAACAGTATCTGATCGCAATAAAGATTTAGCTTCAAGAATCGACCGATTACCAGATTGTGTCCACTTACTGTACCACCGCCTCCAGCGATTAAAATGTCTCTGATATCAACATCTCGACCAAAGAACTGATAAGGAGAACAAAGTCAGCCAAATGTAGCGATTAAAATCTAGTCTCAACTAGAAGCATCAGAGTCAAGGGACCGGTTTGGAACCAGGAAAATGATATGCGTACACGAGATTGTGGATTAGCGGCGGCTAGTTGACGAGCTGGAGCCGTCATGGGCCGCCGGATGTATCAGGCGTACCCGCGAAGGCGCGAGACCTTCATCATTTTGTTGGTTTTGTTCTGGCTCCAGCGGAATCAATATATGGGATGATAGAATGACGCGTCTGATGATAATAGGTCATGTAAACCAGACTGCCGTCCTGGAGCTGGTGGGGTATCTACGAACAGACGTAGGGTGTCGATGGATGAGGAAGGAGGAGGAAAGGGTGAAGCCGAGAGAAGAGAGAAGAGTGAAGAGATATAAGGCTATTATAAAAACAACACCTTTTGTTGCTCGCGCAAAGTTCGGCGACGAGACAAAGTTTCCAGCTGATCACAGATGATGGACCTCGGAAAGCTTCAGCACTAGGTAAACAAACGGCACTATAGATCTAAATCAAACTTAGATGTAGACAACTGGCAGTTGGGGCCTTAATATCTTCCCGCTAGGCACTTATGTATCTACTTACTGACTCACCGTATTATATTTATGTCCACCTACAGCTGTGTCCACCTACAGCTGCACCTACACCTATACTTGCGCCTATCCTTATACTCGTATCTCCGCAATTTGTCTGCGTTTCTACCTAAATCTTTAAAGCTTTGGCGTTTGCTTGTATTTCTGTTTTCTGCCTTGATATCTCCGTCTGCGTTTGAGTCTATATCTAAGTATCGATGCCTACTGCAACTAGGCTGCAAATAACTAATTGTTTGTTCTCGAAATATTAAATTTAGAGCAAAAGTAGTACATCTTGTTTGTATACGCACGCATATGCCTGCCCCTACCCGTCCCTTATCTATTCGTTTATTTTTGGAGGGTATAGGTAATTGTCCTTTAATTAATGCGTCACGTCAGAACTGCAGAAGGTGGGCGTTTCTGGGAAAGAAAACAAAAAGCTACATATTGGATTCGATGTCTACGAGACACCGAAGCTTTTCAACAGACGGTGGGCTAGTATACCTAGAAGTAGCAAAGATCAGGCAGGCGGGGCTAAATCGTTGTGATCGAGACTCCTCGTCTACCTTCCAACCTAGATACAATATATGATCAATGGTCTAGCTAAGGATCCAAATCTAGTCGTAGCCAAGATATATTGAAATGGAAACAGCGAGAAGAGAACTCTAGAAGCTTGTGAGGAAAAGAAAGCTAAAGCATTGGGTATATGTGCTTAGAGACTATACTTACGGATATCGATCGTAAGGCATGCTCATATCAGATATTGCAAACCAAGACGACAACTCGAAACTATCTGCGAGTGCTGTCCTAGGATACCAAAACAACATGGTCAAGCAGATGCAGGTATACGTACTGTAACATAGGTGGAGTCCCCACGAAAGTACCTGAGTATTATATCCCCACGGAATGCACAATTCGTGATTCTATTTCAGTCCGCGATCGGCATATTCTACCAGCATCGGGGCTATTGGCCCAGTCGCCGTGTGTGTGGTGGAGTGGATTCAGGTACTTGCGGTCTCGCAGGCATCTGCAAATTCCCTAGGCTATTAGACCTCCGCCTCCCTGCAGGTATACCCATCTGAAACTTGTCACCATTCAATGTCGTATTCTGAATTGGAATCATAATCTAGCTCTCTTTAGTGCTTATTCTAGTCTTCATGTTGATGTGGGTTCACGTACTGTGTTATTAGATTGTTGGCTTGCTTTTGATTTTGGTGGTTTACTCTTAGTATCTTTGCCGAGTGGTGGACTGTCTGCATGTTGACTGAGCCTTCCTTGGCTACTGAATTTGGGCTGCCAAGTGTCCAGGGCTATAGCTGTCCGAGGTTGCTTATCATTCCGGGTTGTATTCTGAATTGAAGGTATAACTATATTAGCTTTCCGGCTGTAGTGTTTGCTATAGCCCTCAATTTAATCTTTACCAAGTTATGAGATTGTTGGCTTGTTTGTGATGGTTGAGCATAGGCGAAACTCCCGGGCTTGGATTTTCTGGATTTATTAGTTGATTTAGCCTCGGAACCGGGTTGATCATGCGAACCAGACGGCCATCCTTCCGCCGGCGTGCCGTAGGCATCGACCAGCCCGAGATTAGCTTCGTGCGACAAGGCCAAGGGGGATCTATCTACCGTCATGGTCAGTAGATAGATCCTGAAATCAATCCCTGGCTTCTCTTTGAGCTTGCAAATATTGAAACCAGTTCCAATTAGGTTCCTATGATGAATCGGGATTGGGAACAGATCTGCAGACACATTGTATCCATATCTTCTTTCCACCCGAATATTTTTGCCAACTTGGTCCTCGAAATGCAAGTCATAGTTGGGGCTGTCCGGCGCACCGGACTTTGGTGCGGGTGAAGTAACACTCAGATTGAATTGCCAGACATCCGGCCCCCACTGAAACTTTAAGTCTAGTTCCTTCTGCTGGTCATGTAAAAGGCAGCATGTATTTCTTGTTTGAAACTCTTTTACCCATTCCGTAGGTATATGTTGCGCATCATGTGTTCCTGCTTTCCCTAGCTCTTTGAAGCCTTTACGACCTAGCTTTATGTGTGTCGCAGCATTGCCGGAAAGCTTTAACGCCACAAGAAGCATACGAGGTCTGTCAAAAGTGTGGTTAGGACGTATAATGCTCAGGCTTTCCGGTGCGCTGCATTCCTCCCAGGCAGTGCCCGTTAATCCGCTCGTGCGATTAGGGGTCGAAGAGTTTTCAGGACCTTCAGAGCGACGGCTGCTATAGCCCCTGTAACTTGTCCATTTTACTCTTGCGAGTTCGCTACTTCTTGGTTGCCTTTGGTCAACACGCTTGACATATTCTGCTACAGTGCAGCCGAACGTTCGTTTGAAGTCCCTTGGACCTTGTCGCGCGTGGTGGACCATTATCGCGAGCCGATTTCCCAGCTGATCACCTTGATCACCAACTTGCTCTCGACAAGCTAATTCGACCAAATACGTGCCGGGCCTCAACGATGGGTTATGGCTATCTACCGGACGCCAACATTTTCTACCCGTTAATTCAAGCCCCCGATTCGTCAACGAGAACCTTGCAGTTGGGTTGTCAAACGTTCTGACAAGCCTCGATGAATACTTAAAGCATCCAATTGCTGGAGCTAGATAGCTATTGTAACGGAATGCTGAACGTCGAAACCTTCCGAATCTGACATATTGATATTCGAGCTTTTCTCAAGTGTCGTATCTTTATATTCAGCGGCGAGCAACGCGGGGTCTGATCAGCTGATCAGAGATACAAATGAAATCTGTGGTTCGAGGAATTAGCCTTTGTTGCAATTGACAGCAGATGACTTTTTGTCACTGAGAGACATCAAAAAGACCTGGAGCGCGGAGGATGTGTAAATTATATATCCAGACGCGACGCCGGCTCGCTGTTGTGGCCTCCCGCCCCGCCTTAGCTGCGGCCTTACCTTTCTGCCCTACTCGTGCAACGCCTGGATTCAAAGCTACGAATGTTTGCGCGCCACAAAATGTTTGCCTGCATGTGCCGCGGGATGAGACCGGCCCGCAACTTGATTCCATCACGGTCTTGGTGCTGTCAGGCCGGAAGGCCAATACGCCACAGTCCTGATCGATCCTTCGCAGGAGTAGCAATGGTTTTGCATTGCTGGCCACTGCCAATCGCACATTATCCACAGCTAGTATACTGATAAGGGCCCTTGATTGCAAGATATATTCATATCTGTTGTATCTGCGTCTGATGTGACTAAGCAAGTACACTAGAAGTTTACAGAAGAAGAGCAATTTATTCTAGAGACTGTCTACGAAGAAACAATTAGCTTGTGCTTGTAACAGCGCGATATCATTTTCTTACGATTGCTTAAGTACTTCTTATCAGTACTCAAGTGTCAACGTAAAATTACCCCTCCTTGCAGTCGGACATCAGCATCCCCTGCAGCCTTTGCTTAAGCCTCATTAGCGAGTAGTACAGTTAATGTTCTGGGACTTGCATCTGATTGGCGACACGCAAATTCGGCCTCAAGCATGCATGCACTTCGCCGCACTGACTAGGGTAAAGTGTTCTAGCGTACAGCTCGCATGCAAAGTACATGTACCTAAAAACTTAAGCCTTTCCGAGAAATGCGGCTTCAGAGGAACCAGTTGTGTATCGATCGATGCAGGGGAGCTCTAGGGTCTAACAGAAAAGGATCTAGTACCCCTCATTTGACCAGCGCCATTCACTGCTGCTCCAACTTGGTGGAGTTATAAGTATCGATGTAGTCCCCAGATCAATCTTAAGATATTTCCCTCCAGCATTTTCTTCGCACATCTTCGAATCTTTGTGGGACGATACAAGCCGCATCTAACCGTCTAGCTTAATTAAGGTTAACTCGTTCTCTACATCTCTGATACCAGTACGGAACTAGCTAGTCAAGGCTCTACCATCGATCCCAGTGCCAAGACTGACAGGAAGTAGACTTCTGTGTTCCGAAAAATACCACGCACCTTCTACTCGTTCTACTCGTCGGCGACTTTGTACGAGACCCTTCGAAATCTGTTATGCATGTTTCTGACTAGCACTAGCTTTTTGACTCACCAAATATGTCCGGCGTCGGCGAGGCGAGTCTGATCCTGGGTTTAATCTCTTCGATTATTGCAATCATCGAAACTACCAAAAAGGTTTACGAGGCCATTGAGGACGACTCGGGCCTCCCAAAGAATTTCAAGAAGTCAGCGGCGAAACTACCCCTCATTTCTCGTCTCCTCGACGATGCAGAAAAATACATCGAAGGTTCGAATGACGAGTCTCTCAAGGATGCATTCAAACCTACATTGGAAAGCTGCAAAACTCAAGCTGTACAACTCCAGACGTTGTTCGAAAAGGTCATGCCAACAGAGGACGAATCACGGTTCGAGCGATATGTAAAGGCTGCTAGGACAATTGGAAAGGGCGGCCGTGTGGAGGATTTGGTTGGGGGGATTTTAAGCGACATACAACTCCTAGCAACAAGATTTCCAACGACACAGAGAGTGAAACAACAGTTGACAGACGCAATTCAGGAGGTGGAAGCTATGGAGCCTTCCTTGCCGGACGGCTTCGAAGAGAACCCTACGTTTGCACACTACGGAAGCGGCGCCCAAAACAACAATACCGGTAGTGGAACTCAGTACAACAACAATAGTACGGGGAATCAGAACAATGGCCCAGGCCATCAGTACATTGGTCACAATCTGCATATCGGTACGCCTCTTAAGGAGCAAGGGGATCAGCAGTAAATTTATAAAAAGGATTTGTAGTTAATAAACGCTGTAGTTAACATGCAACAAGCCGCAGCCACAACTCTCAGTGACATTCTCCACTCCCTACAATGTCCCGATGCGCAAGATGTCAAGAATCGGCTGAAAGGGAAGGATGCCTTGGTCCCATCTTTCAAGTGGATCCTCGAAGAGCCAGAATATATTCGTTGGCATGATGAAGCCGATGTCGACATCCTCTGGATTAGGGGCGGCGGGGGCAAAGGAAAGACCATGATGTCTATTGGTTTCATTGAAACCCTTCTACCCCGACGTGATGATTCAATTGCCTTGACCTATTTTTTCTGTCAAATTGGCAACAATGAGCTTAACACTGTTGAGGCGATTGTAAAGGGCTTGATTCTGCAATTAGCCCAACAGAGTTCTCTTCAGCTTGAAGAGTATTTGAAGAGCCGGTTGAATATCAGTAACGACAATACTACTCAGATCTTCGCCTCGCCCTCGTGGACAAAGCTCTGGTCTATCTTTCTGGGAATGATAGAGCGCTGCCCCTCGCGGATCCGGACAGTATACGTGATCGTGGATGCTATCGATGAATGCCAAAATGAGGACAAGGCGGAGTTCTTGAAGCATGTTGTTCGAGCGGGAAACCCTTGTCCTTCCAAAACATTCGTCAAGTGGCTTTTAACAAGTCGACCGTTGGAAGCAGCTGAGCTGGAACTGCTAACTGATAGATCCAAACAAGTGCTAATCAGTCTTGACGACAACCCGAAACACGTGCGTAACGGTATAGAGACTTACATCTCTGTCAAGGTGGATGAGCTCCATCGCCGCCGCAGATACGACAATGAAATACGGCAGAAAATACAAACTGAGCTTACAAAAAAGGCTGGGGACTCGTTCTTGTGGGTGAGCTTGGTATGCAAGAGGCTTGAGCTTGTGGATAGGGACAAGGCTTCGGCTACAATCGAAGATTTGCCACTTGGTCTGAATCCGTTTTATGATCGGGTATTCAAGGAGCTTAGCGAAGGCGAGAAAGACTTTGTGGAGGGATGTATGCGACTCCTCACGGTGATGATACTAGCCTATCGACCGCTGAGTATAGAGGAAGTGGGCAGCGTGACAGGTCTGTCGGAAAAGTTTGTCACCTTTCGAGAGCTGGTCGATCGATGCGCTTCAATCGTTGTTCTGCGAGAAAACAAGATTGAGTTCGTTCATAAATCAGCTCGAGATTACTTCACCGAATACAGACGCGGCACCTATGCGCATTATGGGCATGATGAAATTGCACGGAACTGCCTACGCGACTTATCCCAACGTCTTAAGGTTAACCTTGGTGACCTACCGCTGCCCACTTCATCCCCGGAATCGAAGACAAGGAATAAGCTGGTGGCTAGCATGGAATATGCAGCCACCTTCTGGGTGCATCACCTGGAGGACGGCAGTTACAACAAAACAGTACAGGAGGAAGTCCAGGCATTCCTTCATGTCAACCTATTGATGTGGCTGGAATGCTTAAGTTTGTTGGAGGGGCTCCCACGTGCTCTAATTGCATTCGATAAGCTGTCAAGTGTGAGTGCTATATATATTCCGTTTTTTGGAATCATCAGCTAACTTAAATTTATAAAGCTGGTCTGGCTAAAACGGGAACTCCCTTTATCAGAGCTTGTGCAAGATGCTAGGCGCTTCCTATCAAGGCATTATTCGACAATTGCGACCTGGCCGTTACAGATCTACAGTTCAGCGATAGTGTTCAGCCCCCAAACAAGCGTAGTGTGGCAGAGCAATCAAGAGAGGCTTTCAAAATGGCTGAAACAAATTCCTCTGGTGGAAGCTTCGTGGGGTTCTCTAATCCAGACACTCGCCGGCCATCAAGACCCGGTTAGATCTGTAGCATTCTCAAAAGATGGCGAGTATATATTATCAGGATCTGAAGATAATACGATTAGATTATGGGATGCTACCACAGGTAATATTTTATAAGAGAAATACTAATGAGCACTCGAAAGAAAGTATTGATGCTGACGGCCGGGTTCTAACAGGTTATCTTCAGAATACATTTACTGGTCATTCAAAAGGAATTATGCGTGTAGCGTTTTCACCAGACGGTAAACAGATTGCATCGGCTTCCCAGGATAGAACAATTAGGCTGTGGGATACTGCAGCAGGCGAATTGCAAAAGACATTCATAGACAAGACGTCTCCATACAGAATCACCTGTATTGCATTGTCTCCGGACGGTAAACAGATCGCAATAGGATACACGAATGATATAATTAGGCTCTGGGATATCACAACAGACAACATTCAAGTGAGGATGTTCGCTGGCAACTCAAAATATGATATTCCTATATCATTCTCGTCAGACGGCAAGCAGATCAAGTCGGGTCCCCTGAATGAAATAAATGGATTTTGGAATTCTGAAGCAGATGGTCCTCATATTACAACAGTCTTTAGCTATTCGAACGCCGTTAGAGCTATGGCAGGTGATTCTCATACTACAACAGTCGTTAGCTATTCAAACTCCATTAGAGCTATGGCATTCTCACCAAATGGCAAGCAGATTGCGACGACACACGAGTCCAAGAGGGGTATAATCAGGCTACAGGATACCCTAACAGGCGAAGTCCAAAAGGAGTTTACTGGCCATTCGTACGCGCGCACGATTGCTGTCATAGCATTCTCACCAGACGGCAAGTATATGGCATCAGGGTCTGATGATAATACAATCAGGGTGTGGGATATTGTTACAACAGGTGATCCGCATCTTATGACGCTCGCCGGCCACTCTAAGGGCGTTAGAGCTATAGCATTCTCACCAGACGGCAGACACATTGCATCAGGATCCCAAGATACGACAATTAGGCTATGGGATGCTATAACAGGCGAATTTCAAATGGGGTTTAGCGGCCACTTAGGCACGATTCTTACTATAGCATTCTCACCAGACGGAAAGCAGGTCGCCTCGGGATCTAGTGATAAAGCAGCTAAGCTCTGGGATATTACAATCGACAGCACTCACGCAATACCCACCAGCTCGGCCAGCCGTTCACAGGAAATTACAAGCGTCGAATTCTCACCGGATGGCAAGCAGATTGTATCACTATCTGCCGGTCCCAAAATCAAACTGTGGGATGCTACAACCGGCAATTTCCAACAAAAACTTTCTGGCGACATTGACGGCTTGCCTCTCGCAATCGTATTTTCGCCAGACAGCAAGCAGATCGCGACAGGCTCTATGGACCGAACAATCATGTTATGGGATACCACAACAGGCAATCTTCAAAAGACAATTACTAGTGCCCATTCAAGCGCTGTTACTGCTCTCGCATTCTCACCGGACGGCAAGCAAATTGTCTCAACATCCCTTGACGCAAAAATCAAAATATGGGATACAAAACTCAATCTTCAAAAGACGTTCACTGGACACTCACACGAAGTCAGAGCCATAGCATTCTCACTAGATGGTCAGCAGATTGCTTCAGGATCCGAATACGGAACGGTCAAAATATCGGACATCACGACAGGCAGCCAAAGGGCGTTCAAGGGCCCTTCGGGCAGAATCGTCGCTGTAGCGTTCTCACTAGACGGTAAACACCTCGCATGGGAATCCAACGATAAGATCAAGCTGTGCGACATTGCCAGTACCCCGAAGGTCTCGAGAATCCGATGGCCGTTGTGGCAGGAGAAGCCCCAGATCCGCACCTTGCAAAGAGGCAAATCTTTGAGATCCTGTATAGATGCGCGACAGCTGGTCACGGACTTGGCTCAATCTGAAAACGAAAACGCGATGGTTGCGCAAAGATCTACATCCAGGCTACAAGATCTGAATGTTAGTCTTCATTGGATTCACTACGGAGCAGTGCGCATATTTTTTATACCATCAGACTTCAAACCCAGGTCTCATGCTATCAGAGGTGACCAGGTAGCTATCGGGTGTTATAGCGGCCGAGTTTTGAGCTTCAACATCGATCGTGAGCTCTTGGACTCGGAACTTAGAAAATCGGCTTAGATATCGATAGTTTTATCTTGTCTCGCAAGCCAGACGTCTTCAGTTTTAGATATCTGAAAATTGAAATATATTAATATCGAGGAGCTGTCAAAGAAAGGTGTCCTCAATATTGTACATGTGTCTATGAGGCAAACCCATATACGTGGTAGACTTGATCAATCGTCTCGTATTCCAAATTCTGCGAAAAGTGTGGGTTTTGTTTGCGAGACTAGCTTGTATAATTACTCAAGTATACTAGTATTCACTTATTAATATATTTACCTACCGTGCCGGAATTAACATCGGGGTGGATTAGTACGCGGGTTATTTGGATGAAAAGCTGCATCATTACGAGTTATTAATGTGTTACCGAGAGTACGTATTTTCGCCGATAAGACAGTATTACAGCGAATCCTTTGTTAGAGCATGGTATTTAAATCGTGTTCAAAAACAGGTCTCTTCCGGCACAATAGGTATAAGCACCGGTCCGAGATCGATCCGATCGATAGCTACTATCAGCCATTTAGAGCTATATATTTTACACATACTATTTTGCACCCAAGTACACCATACCACCACCCGCTAAATCCACAGACATAGTACCGCGCCAAATGCGAAACAAAAAATTGATAATACGTACACGAAGCTCCGCGTCCCCAGGACCAGCTCATTAAAACCAAAGATATCGTCTTCCTAAACATATTGTATAAAAAGCAGAATAAGACACGTGATGCACTGCCTTTTCACTTATTCACTTCAGTTTCTTCCACACCCTCGACATCTTGCCGCCCTCGCCGCCGGCGACTCTTCCCATCATTGGAATCATCACGTTGCCGCCAAGCGGATTATACCCGCCGCCGTTCTCTTCGGGGATATCATCGTCCCGGCCGAATCTTCTCGTCGCCATATCCCTCTCCCTCTCCCGATCCTCTATCGACCGTACCTCCGGTTCTGGAAGTGGCGCCGGTAGTCCTACGGGGTCGTGCTGCACGGATCCTCGCCTGGCATACTCTCTCACCGGCGTCTGTGGCATCTGCAGCATACTACCAGGCAGTGTACCGCCCATCGACGTCTGTATTGGCGGTGGAAACTTCGCTGACGGCGGTAATCCCGGCGTCATAGGTGTTATCGTCGCCGGAGCCGCCGTGGGAGGGAAGTATGAGGTGCCGTTCGTCAGCGGCGAGGTTGCGGCGACCTTTGCGGGACTCTGGTATGGCGCTGCAGAGACGCTGCCGTTAGACAGTGCCGGCGAGGCGAATGCGTTAAGCGGGAACGAGGAGAGTCCCGTTGGCGAAAGCGGGTTCGGTGGTGTCGACTGGAAGAGCGGGCTGTGGATGCTGGCGGGGATGTATGTGGCCGGCTGAGTGTGGGGTGGGAATATGCCCAGTGGCGGCGGCCGGTTGAGGTGAACGGATTGAGAGTGGTTTAGTGTGTATTGCTGGAAGGTCGGTTGATGTGGCCCTGGGGATTGTGGGGAGACGGGGAACTGCGTCGGTGGGGATATGGGCGGCAGTGGAACGGCGGTGGTGGACGAGGACATGGAGCGGGTGTGTCGCAGTCCCGTAGGTGGGGGTGGAGGTGGGTATTTAGGGTCTGTAGGCTCAGCGGAGCGTGATGCTATGCGAGCGATATCTGGGAATAGAATGGCGGTTGCATCGCGATGTCGGAGCACGGAGTCGCGGAAAGCTGCGACATCTAGATGTAAGACGTGTTAGCAGAGCATTCTACAATTTAGATTTGCTGATGATATACGATACGCACTTTCTGGATTGGCAAATCTGAGCTTCAGGGCCGCCGGCGTTCCACCGCTCTTCCACGGCTCTTTCGAGTCCATATCTGGCGACTTCTGCAACTTGCGAACCTTGATTCCGGATACCTTCAACGTCGTCGCCCCAGCCCCTGGCTCTATCTGCGTCGTTGGAGAAACTACACCACACCACAACATTAGCACCCCGTCCATAAACTAGCGCCTGCCCTCCCATCTGAAGACGAGAGACTTACTGAACGCCGACACGAGGTGGAATTGCCGGTGGAAAACAATATTGATAAACCCAAGCTCGTTCTCCCACAACTGCACCCGCCGGTCATCCTCACATGTGAAGTTCGTCATGTTCGTATTCGTCTTAGTGTCGTCCTTCACGGCCGTCGCTTCACATGTACACCGTACCCAGTCCACGATGCTGTTCAACAGCAGCTGCTCGCCTCGCAGGCACTCGAGGAATATCTGCGCGTGTTCTTCGAGCTCGAACTGGAAAATCGGGCTGTCGAGCGGCGTCGCATTGGCGAGGTCGGAGAGAGCGGCGCTGGCGCCCGGGTGCAGGGTTAACGATTTTTCAACGAGCATGAAGCGGACTTGGACGGTGGAGTCGGGAAGCTGGTAGGGGAAGCTTCGATCGGTTACTGAGGAAATAAAGTATACGGTTAGTTGGGTCCGAGCATTAACTTGACTGAAGCATTGCGAATGGGCATACATGTGTAGCAAAGTTTGATGTTGCCGCCGTCAATCGGCGCTGATACCAGGATCTTTGTCGTTTTCTTCATCTGATTTTTTATCACGCGGCATTCCATTATGCTGCCTGCCGCGGGGAATATTTCGCCGCTACTGCAGTCCAAGCAATCCAATGAGGTGATGTTTCTGCCAGATACACCACAACGATGATTAGTCCGTGTTAATCATGGAGTGGCAGACAAATTAGCGGGAGGAGGTCTGTACTTTTTGAACATTTCCTCCTCATCTTCATCTTCTATCCTTCTCGTCTCCACGGGCTCGGGTGTTCGCGCCGGTACATCGCCGTTTGTAGTCGGAGTAGCGGCACGGCCGTTCAGGACAGCGGACCGCTCTGCTATGCTCGCTTTCCGCTTGGCTTCGAGTTCTGCCTCCAGTCGCTTCTGGTACTCGTCCACGATCCGGACAAAATAATCCGCCACTGTTCGAATCAAATGCGCACATAAGCGGCTGCCTTATAGATATCGGCACGAATGAACGTACTCGAGTGCTTCCAAAAGTAGATATCCACACAGAAGGGCCGCCAGTTGTGCATGCCCTCATTGCGCTCGTCCGGTGCCACTACCATCCAATCGCTACCAAAGCTGACGCCTTGGTCCTCGCCATAGTCGATTTCCGCACGGACGAAGCACTCCTGCTCGTTTCCGTATCCAAGACGTAGGACCGATATATCTAGTGTATAGGCGCATTAGTCCATGAACACCGAAATTGACGCCCGCGAACAATTGTGTAACGCTAACTGAGCGAGAATAGGATAGGGTGGGTTGCTAGCTGACCTCCACTGAGCGCAAATCCCTTCGGGTTTACGGCGTCGATGAAGCGGATGCGTATTCGTCCGGTATCTTCCTTGAGGAACAGTCCGACCTTTGTCCCCTTTTCGAAAGTGGAGTGTAGTGGGCGTTCCTCGGGTATCGAGATGAAGTAGTGTACGTCAGCGATGGCGTCCAGCCTGTCGATAATACAACGAGTTAGTCATGCGGATAGGCGCATTCGGCTGACGAACGATATAGACAACTGTAGTAATAGTGCGTCTTGATCGTATCGGGGATGATGTCGGTACGTACAGCTGGCGCCCATCTTTACCGCTGTTTGCGCGGGTGATGTTGCTTTGCAGCCGGATGCTCGACGTTTGCTTCGTCGCCATTCCGGCTGGGAGTTTGATGGCCGTAGGTGGATGGTACCGAGAGTATAATCCTCATGCGACGAGTTTAAGCGGGCGGTCGATGACGCCAGCGACGACGGTGTCCAGTCCCTAGCTGTGCCGCAAGCTCCAAATTCGCTTTGAGTCGATGTCGTCTGTTCAGGAGTTCGCCTACAACGTTGTTTGGTGTAATTTTGGACGCTGCGCAAGATATTCAATCGTGAGCTTGACGGTTGCTGAAGTGTAAATACCAACTGGATCGGTAGTTGAGCGAACGCGCGGATGTATGAATATTCCAGGTAGAAGATGTTGTAATGAGGGGAGTTCGGAGCAGTTGGCTTACGTCGCTGTCTGCATCCTGGTAGAGGTGAGAGGAAGGGAGGTACAAAGTAATACGGCCGAATCGCTTTCAAACAGCCCGAACCAGCCCTTCTTTCCGTTCTGGTCATATGCCGCCGCACAAATTCGATCTGCCTGCCTGACAAATTGGCTTACCACAGCTGCAAGTTCCCCCGCATCGAACCAGGGGCGGAGTCGCCAATAGGATGCCCGAAAATGCAACCAATCGCTGCGCGGGATCCAACCGCCGTGCTTTTTGTGGGTGGGGACCGGCTGGTTCCTGCTGCGGAAGAGCGATCGAGTGGATGGCAGGGGCCCGGGACCCGGGTACGGCTGCTCCCACACCACAGTTCGCACTCCTGGACAAAGACAGGATTTCGAGCTGCAGGAATGGGATGGCCCCTGGAAGGCAGCGGTGTAGCCGCCGTGCTACGGTGGCTGCTGGGCCGTGATTGGACGGTGGATAGACGAGCAGGCTGCTGGCCAATCAGCGCTGGGCTGGCTGCCGGTGTGCGTTGCCACGGGCGGGAAGCTGTCGAAGTCGTCCCGGAGCGAGTTGGAATCTGCCGGTTTCGTGCTGGCATTGCGCCGGATTGCATGCAGAGGTGGATTGATATGGGATGATAATGCATGCGATAACGGCATTACAATTGAATTGACGTTATTGTCGTCGAGCCGTCCCTGCGGTGGGGAATGGGCGGGATGCATTTCAAGTATGAAGACTGGCTGGATGATCGAAATAAAGTCAGCGCCACTTCAGGTCTCGCGTATCGCTGTATCTCGTATTCGAGGAATTGAGTATTCGGGCACCAACCGGATGAAGTTCAATGTATGCTAAAGTTGTGCTCGTTCAATAGCTAGATGCCGTCCGATATCTTCTGATGATGAGCCGTATGAATCTGCGCTCCGTCCGGTCATGCCATATGGTCATGATTGTACTCGATAGCATTTTGAACAGAAGTATTATCAGATGCTGGATTTCGATGCAAGCCTCGCGGCATGCATATGGACGAGCGCCCCATCAGCTAGCGCAAAGGACTAGCCAATTGATCTCGGCCTCGTAAACCGGTATCGATGTAAATGGTCCGCTGACATCTCGGGACCGCATTAGGCCCGACCTAGCGACCCCGTCCGTCGAGTATAATTGGCCGCGATAGCAAGCCATTCACTAAGGCGATAACGCTGGGTGTAGAGTGAATGCCGAACTGAGACGCCGGATCGAAGTTCGAGCATTGTGAAGATGCAGCCGTCGATGGCACTCACGATGTTAATTTCTGAACCGGCTAGTCTGGCGAGGAAGCAGTCGAGAGAGGAGGGGAATAAAGTGCGCGTGCAGGCGTGTTAAAAACGTGGCCAGCGCAATTGCGTGTTTTTGAGAGTTTCCCTGGCTGGCCGGGTGGGATCAAAACGGCGACGTCCCACCCAGCCGGCCGGCCCTCCGTTTCTTCTTCTTCCTCCACCAACTCTCTCGGCGCCGTTTCAAGACGCTCAATCGCCCCCCAGGCTAGCACCCTCCCACCACATTCGGTCCCTCATAGCTCACAGCTCCTTCTTCTGACTAGCCACTCCTTGCAACCGTAAGAACTGTTTTCATTGGCCGGCACCCGCTGACCAAGCACCATGCCTCCTGTAAGTTTCCTGCCTCCAGTTGCGATTGATGTGGTCTTCTCTGCCTCTGCGCCTTCTGGGTGCGTTGTCCTGCGGGCGTGTTGTGGTGTTGTGCGTTTGTTGCGTTTGTCTGGCTGCCGGCCATCGCGCAGGAGCGTGCTGTTTGTTGTCTGTCGGCCGAAACTGCACGCATTTGCGCCAGAAACACCAGAAACACCAAAGAAGCCCGCCATCGCGATGTCCCGTCGGCTCGCATGGCATGGGCGTATGTCTTTCGTAGAGGAATGCCGTTTGTGTCTATACGTCCAGGATGCTGACTTCCGGGTGTGCCATCGCAGAGAAGAAAACCGGCTCGTTCCGCGTCTCCTCCGTCGCGCCGTGCCAACCTGAGAATGGTTGCGCCTGACCGCGTCGCCAACGGCGGCGCAGAGGAGGAGTCGTATGGTCATCGCCGCGAACACCGACACTTTACACCGAAGAAGGTGTACAACTTCGATCGGCTCCAGCCTAGCGGGCTAAGTTCGCATCCGGAGTCGGTGAAGAGAAGGGCCATCGTCGGGAAGAAGACGGGTCTCGACGCGGCTAAGTTCACGATCCGAGAGACCGCTCGTTCGCGTCGTCGCCATCGTAAAGATGCGCTTCGAAAGACCCGCAAGTACCAGGAGATGACGGAGGCCGAGCAGCACACGGCGTTGACAGAAATTGACGATGTGATCCAGAAGGAGGTTGCTGCATCGGACAAGGAGGCAGAGCTTGCATGGGCAGCAAAGCTTTCAGAAGAAGGTCAGCGCCCTATTGCCGTCGCCGTCGCCGACGCTGACAAGCCCGATCATAAAGCCAAAGGTGAGCGCAATACCCCGATTTCCCCCTCTCGGCGTGTTTCCCACGAATTTAAAGACCCGGGAAGCTGCTCCGGAAGAAATTATTCCATCTCCCGCAAACCTCTCCATCATCCCTTTCGTCCTCATCTCTATCGTATCGATCCCTCTGCTCACGATATGTCTAAATCTCAAGCTGTCTCTGCCACCTCCGGCACGGCCGCTGTCACTTCCATGTCTAAAGAAAACGAGCCTCTGGCACCTGCTGGCGGGGCAGCTCTGGCTGCTTCCGCGACCACGAACGGTCAACCCTCTGCTCCGGGAGCAAAGCCCACGAAGTCTTTCAGGCTTCTGAGGCATCGGCTCCTACAGGATGAATCCGCCCGCTTCCAGGCTCGTCTCAGGGCATTGAGAGCACAGCCAAAGTTTCAAGCTCTCAATAAAAAGAAACGCGAGGTCAAAATCCGGGCTATCGAAAGGGAGATCAAGGCCGAAAGGCAGGTCAACATCCGCGCTCTCAAGTCACAATTCGGGATCGCATTCTGCCCTCCCAGGACCGCTGCATCTCCGGATCAGTCGTCCGATTCTCTGGACTGGTCCGAAGTCGATTCCGATGAAGAAGAGGCTGCCGTCCCTCCAGTCAACCCGGCTCCACCTAAGGTTCCTACTACTGTCACCACCCCCTCCGCTGAAACGACTCAGAAGTCCGCCGAACCGACTCCGAAGCGTTCTGTCACTGTTAAGCTCCCGGAGAAGACTCGCCTCCACAATCGTGGCAAATCGTCTCCTAAGAAGCGACGCTTTGCACCGATCGAGTTCGAGGCTGTCGAGAAAGCTTCTCAGAACACTGCTGATGACCTCAGTCGTGCTACTCGTTCGCGTACTGCTGACAACCACGTCCATGCTCCTGGCAAAAGAATCATGTATCCACACTTGTTTTCACTAGGAAATACCACTGAACTCGAGGCCTCGACTTCAGAACCCAAGCTTCTGCCAACCCGCTCCAAAACGGTCGCAGCTGAAAGTGCACGCCGCAAGATGCTCACAACCGACGGTGCACGCCGCAAGGAAGCTCATCTCAAGCGAAAGCATCAGAGCGGCTCGGACAGCGATAGTTCCCCTGCTCGTCCCGCTCGCCGAGTTCATATCACAGCCGAGCCTGCAAACGATGACAGTTCCAGCGATCTTCCTGGTGTCCAAGTCCCAGTCACAACCGAGCCTGCAGGTGGCGATAAACCCCGCGCTCGCCCTGTCCTCCGAGTTCCAGCCACAACCGAGCCTACAACCACCAATAGTTCCCGTGCCCGTCGTCCTGCTCGCCGAGTTCGAACCACAACTGAGCCTGCAGATGGCGATAAACCCCGCGTTCGTCCTGCTCGCCGTGTCCGAATCGCAAAGGAGCCTGCAGGTGAAAATTCCCGCGCTCCTCTTTCTCGCAAAGAACGAATGGCAATCAGGACTGCAGAGGAGCTTGGACAAGAGCGGCCTGTTATCAGGCGCTCCTGGCGAATTATGAAGCGCACGACGGCTGAAGAAGATGCTGCCAATCTGGCCAATCCTGCTTATGCCCAGGCGAACGCCGCACTCGAAATCCAAAGGGCCAAGTTCAAGGCGAAGCAAGTTGCCAAACAAGCCGGACTTGACAAGAAACCTACTCCAGTGACGACGGCTACCACTTCCGGGACCTCCAGGTCGCATCCCAAACGTGCCCCTCGCAAGGGAGTCTCCCGCACTTTCAAGGGCAGTGCCGGTGCTCGTACTTCCACGCAAACCAAAGCCAAGAATACAGCCTCGCCAAAACGCTTCGGTCGTGGCTCAACTTCCAAGGACCCTGATCGAGATAACACTTTTTTCAACACTCTACGCGACAGGGTCGAAAAGTCACCCCCCGAGCGTCGCATCACCAGCCAAGCTAAGATTACTAAGTGCTATGAAACGACCGATCAAGGATCCGCAACGACTGGGCGGCCTTGGAAGGTCTTCAGTGCCAGTGCCCATCTCTTCAAGGACTGGCTCCCGCGCGGCTGGGGTCAAAATTCTTCGGAAGAGTAATCTCCATAAGACGATAATATTCTATCGAATATCATACCGTGCCGCGCAAGCTAACGCATGGTATCGATACTCGTCGGATTTACTTTGCCCGTTGACTTTCTCTGACTCTCATCCTCATTCGAACTTGAACAAACCTTCCACCATCGATTCTATCAATGGCCGCTTTTTCACGAATTGTTCGCGGTCCCGTTCCTCTAATCTTTCCTTATCTTTTTCTGTCGCCTTTCCCACTGATTTCCGTCTACTACTCACATACTTTATCCTTGCTTACTTCGATGAATGGTTCACCATTTGAGATTTCCTAAACCCTAGTCTTTCCATCAAACACGCATGATATGAAAGATGGATAGGGCCTGGGGCAGTGAATATCTGAATGTGTGCTTCCACCCAAGGACTTGAAGGATGTCGAGTGAGACTTCTCTCTGTTCTCGGAATCGGAATCGGAATCGGAATCAGACCTGGAATCGGAACTTTCGACTTTCCTTGTTTCCCCGTTTCTTTATATATATATTTGCTTGATCAGTCCCATCCAACATTCACAGTATCCTTTCTTCTAATGCCTTTCCTTCTCTTTCTACATAATGAGACCACGTTTTTTTCCCGCTCTTTTTCACTCATCGGGGTTCTGGTTTATCGGGATGGCGACGGTGTTTCGGGGTTCCCAGGGCGGTTTATGTGGAGCGTTTCTATAATTAACACGGTTAACAATACGGGTTTTTCTGAGACGTTTTCCCTTCTTTTTTCTGCTTTATATCCCATGGGGGTTATTATTCTTGTTTCTTAATAGTATGAACTCTTATTACGATCATCCCGTTCCTAGAATCTATAACAAGATTCGAGGACGGTTAATGGGATCGATAATGTGTTAATGAGATGAAATGACAAAATTGAAAATCCAATTGTTTCGTAGTATAGGTTTATAACAGTGACCTCTGACATATGAATCTAGCTGGTAGGTCTAGCTCAAATTTGCAAAATCTTTCGTGCACTATCGCTCAAACGGATTTGGGGGTCTCTAATCTTGGACCCACTATTCTGTTGCTTTTGGTGGTCGATTGTACCCCTGCTCGGAATTTGTATCACAGACCAAATCGAGATGCCTATGCGTTCTGTACGTATGTTTGTCGACATAAGTATCCGTATACGTAATCACGCTTTCATGCATGCCTACAGCCGAGCCGGCAGTGCTGCAGTGTCAGCGCAAGTTTGCCCTCGCAATTGCTAGGAGTGACAGGGATTGTCGAAAGCTGATTGGCTCGCTTTCAAGGATCTGTGCCTGGTTTTGCTGGTGATGCTTGGTTTTTCGAGCAGATTGCTAGCGCGAGGCTGATTATAGCAAGCAGATGAGGGAGGCCGGAGGCACAAGATGTATGTATACAGAGAATCGAATGTCGCCTCTGCTGACTTCCTGGTAAGTTTGGGTCAAGGAATGGGTGAATATGATATATAGTTCTGGGGTTTCGCCTTGTCTCGATCGCGAGCCAGTCCCGGAAAATATTCCAGCTTCTAGTTTACGAGAGAATCTCCGCCTGCTAAACATTGCATTCATCTCATATCTAAGTACTAGCTTACATATGCATACTTCATCCGATCTTCCGGATACTTTATACAACATCGAGCACGAAGACCGAGGGAACTGACCTATAAACTGCTACCTCTTGGCGCGCAGTACCTCGGACGCCTACACCTATAAACCTCATATATATCGCTGTTGAATTGAATTCATATATTACGGACCCGATTCGACACAAGGACTTCACCCCGCCTATATAGGTGATATTACACACGTGTGGTCATTTGTCTATATCGAAGCGCGGTATCGCGATACCTACCACGAAGAAGGCACGGATAGGACACCGAAATATTGAAATCTAATCGATCACTATGGACGGAATTCGCGGGAAACTCAATCGAGCGCGATTAGGCCGCTCTGAAACCCAAGAAGAGAGCACGGATCCTAAAGTTCACCCTCAGAAGAGGATGCAGGACCTCGCGAAAACCGAAAAGGCCCATTCACTAGAGTATTTAACGGACGACACCCCGGCATTGGACGCAAAAGTTGTTTTGGGAAGCGAATCCGACTATGATGATGATCTGTGGAATGGATTGCACCTTCAAGCTCTAGAGGGCTACGAAGTACCACCCGTGGAAACCAGACGCCGGTATTCTCTCGATCTCGATGGTGAGGAGAAAATCGAAAATCCCGAGGGTGTCCAAGGTTTCCCCTCCGGAAAAGCTCGATTTGGTACACCGATAGTCGAAAAAGCTCAATACCCCCGAAATACCGGTCTCTTCGAGATACCACATTTCAGACAAGGTGGTGTCGACCTCCGGGGGTCACTAAGGCGCAAAATCGAAAATAACCTTTCTGAGCTCTATGGCCTCATTCCTGGCGATAGTTATAGGGACAAAGATGATCCCATCACAAGAAGAAAAAGTCCTGCGCACCTTCATACCAACAAAGATGTAGATCCTCTACCATCCCCGCCGGCGGATCCTTTAGACCTCCCGCTACGCGCTGTGAAACAACCCGAAGTTAGAAGTCCCTCACCTAAGCCACAAGGACAGTGGCGCGACCAAGCCTTGATGGCTTTACTAAACAAGCATTGGCGATCGCACGAGAACCGACACGATCAGGATCCAGGCTACGCGTCGGAGAAGATTACAAAGTTTCGTGCACTTTGTCTACTACTGAATATATTCCGCCTGCGGGCGTTCACAAAAACGCACGGAGGCTTTAAGTTTACTGGCGGTGAAAACTCACCCGGCAATCGATCGCGTAACAGCGCTCCGGGCAAGCAACCTCGTATCCAAAAGGGAAGCGCTCAAAAATCAAAACGTAAGGACAGCGACAGCAGCGACAGCAATCATGACGGCGACAGCCGCGATGACGACGACAGTGGTAATGGGCGCAGACCAAAGAAATTGAAGACTACAGGAGATTTGAGATCCCTAAACGGTCAGCTTGCGTGCCCTTTCGCGAAGGCCCACCCCGGACGCCACCTAAATTGCCTTCTTATCGGTCGAAAAGATCTGTCCGGAGTCAAGTAAGTGCATCGCAGATATAAAGTATAATCCGTAATATCTTCATACTTAGCGATCTTTATATTCAATGCTAAATAACGTCTCTATATAGAGAACACTTGAAGCGTAATCATTTTGGGAGGCGGCTCCCTGATGACATTCGCGAGGCTAAAACATGGGGCCAAGTTTTCGATATTTGTAACCCTGAATGGAAGGGCCCGCGTCCCTCTCAGTGTAAGCATTTGCTTCAGCAATAGTTTGGAACTATACCGCCTTTATTATTAAACTTCGGATCCTAACCTCAGTAATCCATTCCATAGATTTCGATGCTCTAGAGATTAGCTTGAATTTCGCCACATGGAGTTATCCAGCCATAGAACACCAGCGTGCAACATTCCAATCGCTTGATGGTTACATCGACGAGACATTGGAGGGCATCGGTCCGCTGAGCAACTACAAGCCAAGCCTCATGCTCATCGATCGAGATGAAGGACTGGAAATGAGATATTGTAGTGATCCAGACTCATCTTGTGACGACTGGACGCCTGGTCCGTCTCAAAGATCCGGACATCGGCCGACGATCAGCGCCCCACGTAGCCCGATACCCGCGCCCCCTGCATACTTTACCGCACCCCAGCCCCTAGACCTACCTAGCCAGACTCTGCATCCGCGAGAGCAGCCTCCCAGCAACAGTGGTGATTTTACGACAGAGATCCCAGGGAATCTTGACGACATTGTCCACGAACTCGCTGGTCCTCATTTGCCTTGGCCCTTTCCGCGAGAAATGGCGGAAGCATTTTTCGAGTTCGAGCAAGATTACGGTTTAGACACTCGGGTACCCACACGGAACATGTACCCCGATCTCGTGTCGGCAATGAAAGAATCGACAGGCTGGCTCGGGGACGAATCATTATTGGCTGATCCAGTGTTGCCACAATTTCCTGCTGATACCAGTGATTGGGATCTATTGGAAGTCGGCCAGCGTCGCTTCACAGACCCTTTGCAACAGGTATTCTATGAGTTTTCCCACGGTGCATCGATCAAATAACTTCAGGATCACATGCTTACATCTGACAAATATCGCAGACGGACGGTTCCTCGGGTTTCTTTCCCGCAATGATTGGATCAACATCAAGTGGGAGTAACACATTCGCGACTCCGCCGTCACCAACTACCCATCTGCAATATATAGAAACACAATCTTCGGATACTGACGAAGGGTACATCACGAACATGGACGCTACGAAATCGACCAAGAAATACCTCTTGATGGTCTCCAGACAACCGGAAAACGCGCAATCAACAGAGCAGCGAGGGCACAGGCTCTTTTACTTTGACGATTTTAGCGAATTTCGTATGCATTTTGAATACTGGATGAAAACGCAGTTCACGGACCCGCAGTTCTGCTGGACCAAAATGGAGCTTTTGAATGATTTGCGGAAGGCAAGGCTACGGAATATTGATGAAGTAGTCGGTGACTTAAGGGCATCATTCTTACACTATCGCTCGTGCGAAGCGGCTTTATACCTTGTCATGAAACATGAGGCCACAGGCCCAGTGCTGGGCGACCAAATTTATGCATATACATGTGCATGAGACCGTGGTAGGTACAAGGGTTCGGACCCCGGACTGCAACATATCTACACTTGAACTGATACAAAAACACGCTAAGGAAGAAGAATATATTCACAAAAGCCTACCTGCAGGCCTGGTATATGGGGCAGTTGGGTTTAAGTACTGCAGCGCAGTCACTGTGTTTTTATCTAAATGAACATATTGTTGCCTCGAGACATTTCTATCTGGAACTGTGTGGGTTTGGCTTGCGAGACCATTTCTATCTACAAGATCGTGAAGCCAGCCTGTCAACCGGCATGCGCATGCGAATATGTATGCAGCGCCGAATCGGAGTGTTGTAATAAGTGCGTTGTCCAGCCACGCTCCCCAGCGTCGGGCAACGACGCGAATCTCCTGTGCAACCTTAAGCCTAGTTAGCGTTACGAAGCATATGATCACAAAGTGATTGATACCACTTCAATCTCGATCCATTTCCATCAGTGCTACCCTAAGACCGCTGAACGCCAATTGGCCAAGTTCCCAGATTTCCCAGCTCAACTTATCCGGCGAATGCAGCCTTCCAAGACGAACGACAGAGGTGACATCGCATCGCTACGTCACACGTCAAAGCCCCCGAGTCGGTTGCCACCAATACCCCGCCAACTGCAGGAACAAATAAGGTGGTGATCAACAGAGCTTCCAGGGAACTGGTAAGTTTCTCTACTCTCACACTCTCACACGCTCTTCTGTCGCTCTGAACCCCCTTGAAGTAGATTCATCCATCTGGCTTCTCAGAGGGCCACCGACGGCCGTTCGAACTCTGGGTGCATCCGTGCGATACGTGGCGATGAGATTTCGCCGCGCGACTCGATGGCCCACCGACAGGTGCTAACTTTACTTATATCGCAGAGCGTAACAGAAAAGCCTCTGTTTGGCTGGCCTGGTCTGAGGACGGAAACAGGCGGATTCGAGCCTCAAGCACGTAATCGCGGCAGTGCGAGATTGCGTGCCAACGGATTCCGTGGAATTCGCGATCCTAAGAACACGGCTAGCGTGAGGAGCAGGCCTTGCGCAGATACGACTCCCGGAATGGCGACACCAATACCACAAGCATCGCGTCTTGAAGACGATTCATCCCAACGATCACATACGACAAACATCGAGCTTACGGCCGATGACGGGCACATAGCTCCACAGTCCAGCATGGACTTGAACACCGAAATCGAAGAAACGGCACCCGCGCCTTCCAAAATAACACTCTTATCCCTTCCATCCGAAATCATCAACAATATTCTCTTCTATCTCCCCGAGATGTCGCTCTACGCAGTTTCCCTCACATGCCATGCCCTGCAATCCCATTCTCTCACCGACTCGCTGTGGCAGAATATCTTGGGCTGGCCAGACCTGACATCTCCATATCCTTACCCCAGCTACCGCGCCCTCCACCACGCACTCTCCCCACATCTCTTTCTGAGGCGCAAGATCTTCATTGGCGACAACCAGTTCTTCGGCTCCGTCCTGGCCACCAGGTACATGCCAGTGTCTGGCTCAATTGAAGCTTTCAGAGTTATCACGACGCCAGCTATACACCACGATGTCAACTGGTGGTCGTGGGATCCCACGATCCCAATATACCCGTACGACACCCGCGTCGGGCTCTGGCGGGAGGCAGATCTCAAGATCACGCCAAACTTTCATGAGTCTGGTTTGCGGAGGATTCAACCCGTCTGCCGAGGCAAGGGGGTCTTTTCGTCATATGTCCGCGCGCAGGCGATCCTGAAGAAGGATGTGTACCATCAGATGGCAGTATGGCCGCCGCAAACGATACCAGCAGAGACGAGAGTGCGCAACGAGAGTGCGACGGGGTTCAGAAGTAGCGCTGGGTCCTCTATGACGCTGGCGTGGAGCGTTAATATTGATGGAGAGGAGATTCCCGTCAACGAGGGTGAAAGAGCCTTCGGTCGCCCTGGTGGACCGGTGATGCAGTGGAGTCCGTACATCCCTACGCCGACGGCATCGAAGGATCCAGATGCAAGATGGAAAGTTGACGAAGCCCGGTCGAAGAGCGGATTTCTCAGCACCAGTGCGTTCAGGATCAAGAAATGGGCGGTACTTAGTGTGAATGCTGAGATGGACGACCCCAGGATAGGGGAGGATGTGGAAACCTTTGCAGAAGTGGATGAAGCGCTATGGACGCCGACGAAGGAGTATCCGTATCGTGGCATCTGGGTTGGTATGTAGCTGTCGCAGTCATCAACAGAATTCAATCCCGAATTCATAACTTCAGAAACACGGTTCGGATAGGCTAACGACAGGCATCTCGATGCGATGCAATGTTCACATTCTACAGGAAACTACACGCCACACGCCCATGAGCTCCTCCTCTTTCATCAGCCTGAGACCACAGGGGGAGAGAAGCGCCTCGAGGTCATCAAGCTCACCGGCGATCCGAACGTCCCCCGTGGCGAATATACCTGGATCATCGACGACCTCTCACAGCCACTCCGTACCGCCGACGAGAGTGAGCATGAGTGGCCAGGCGCGAAGGTTTACAAGGCACGTGGACACATAGCGGACCATGGATTCTCAATGGATCGGTATGTGGATATACAAGTCATCCTGCCAGATCCGCAGCGCGACTGGCAGAAAGAAGTGGGGCAGAGAAACACGAATCCAGGGTCTGCTGGTGTCGCGCCGACTCAAGGAGAAACCAGCGACGTCGCAAGGAAAAGTAATGACAGCGCCGGTGACGGGTGGGGCGTTGGTCGTGAGGAGAGGGGTAGCGCCAGCGCGGGGAGCTCTCGCAAGAAGAAGAGAATCCGCTACCTAGATGAGCCGTGGGTTCCGAGACGAGCAGCAGTCCATTGGTCAGCATTACAAGGGTATGTTAAACCGTTTCGCAGGGTTGATATCGAAGCGTTCTTAGATGGGGATGAGAGGCAGGCATTGGGACTACCGTGATATATCATGATACACGTGACACACGTGATTCGATGGAAGCGGTCGCGAATTCGTGTCACGCCGAAAGTTCCCCAGCCTATTAGGGTTGCAAATGTTGTATTCGGGATATTGCCCTCCCGTGATTCGCTTAATATGATCCAATTAGTATCCAGCTAGTCAGCAGAAAATGTATTCATTCAATCATTGGCGTTGTGCAATGTGTAACATTCCTCCAAGATTCCATTCAAGATCTTGAATGGCGACACTTGCTTCTTGCAAAGCCTTGATCTTACAGCGATTGTCATCATGCGAACAATTCATACTATCAATTGTTCCTGAGCTCACATCTTAAACCGTTTCGCAAATCTTTACTCAAGCTCGTATACCACCCGTCACACGGGATCCCGAAAACCGGGCCCTCGACGCGAATCAGCCCACCGGGACGCCGCACCGCTAATTATAAATCCTTTATACAAAATTTTTCTTCTCAGACCCATAAAATTTCTACGGTTCACATACGTAACGCTGAGATACGTCGATAACCAATCATTACTCGATTCCCGCAATTGCCGAATTCGGAAGCTTTATGCAAGCTGTTAGTTTCATAAACGTGCGCACATTGCCATACTTACTTTTTGCAAGAGTAGCAATACCGATCAGGAAGGTACAAAAGTACCATGCAGACCTATCCGAGTCGTCTCGCTCCCGCGTGCCTGCGTGAGACAATGCTCTGGCTGCTATCTTCTGGAAGCTCAGTGTTGCACCGTCGTTCGCATAACACTTCGAGAGCTCACTAGATCAGCGAACATGATTTGACGAGTGCAAGATGCACGCACGGCGCGAGCGTGGCTGGGCGGAGAAAATAATATACACGACAGAGCTCGGTGCAATATCATGGGGGCCTGGATTAACATCTCGAAATATGTGCTTATGCATTGAATTCATGAACCGTCTGCGTGTATTCGCCGGTGTTACCTTTAAATTTCAGGTCGGCTTAGCTTATCAATTGATCGAATTGGGCAGGAAATTAAGGAACCCAAGAGCTTACACACCTTCCTTTCAAGAATTTTGCATGTCGACCCACGCACCTTATTCGCGGGTTCCGTGTAGCTGGTACCCTGCACCGCGTCGTAGCCGGACGTCATGGAATACGACCCGTCGGAACGCAGGCCGCTGCACATGCAACAATATCTCGACAGACATGCATGCACTCTGCAAGGGAGGAAGGAAAGAAGCGACCGGGCATCGACAGGGACTTCCTGTGCATTGTCTGTATGACTCGATCGACTCCTGTAGCAGTTGCAAATGCATGATAATCGATCGGAGCTCGCTAAAAGTAGCCGGACGCTGCTGGCCAATCGCTGGAATCGAAAGCTGTGATTGGCTGGCTTCCTGGTCCAATCAGAGCATGGCTCGTCGGCCGCGGGAAATACAACTGCGGCAACGCATTCCCAGGGCTCCGGGCCCGGGGAGCATGGCTACTTTAGGACGGTGATATGTATTGTATCTCAGGTACAGCGATGTTTTCGACTGTATGTGAGGCTCTCGAGGTGGTGGAACAGATGAGGCTCAATTTGCCGCCGACACGCCGTCCGCCATAATTGGTATCCCGATAACGGTTGCATCGGTTGCAGCCGCGAGATGTCGACTTGTGGTGTCCATAGCGGGCAATGATTCATGTCGCAAGTCTGTTTCCACGTAATTGCCGCGGCGCGATTAATTAATTTGATCACTTGTATGAAGTGCCTATATTTCAGAACCCCGGACCTGACCTCTGTCAAAGCTTTCTGCCTATCGGCTAGCCACGTTGCGTCCGATTGGAGTACTCCTAACTGCTCCGATTGAGTATATAGACATGCAAATAAGCGACGCATACGCCTTCAAGACGTTGGCAAGCCAGTGCCGCGGTGAATATCTCTCTCGACAACAACATAGATATCGAAATTATGGAGTAGGCTTCTTCCCTCCTTCCCAACACCAGCTCTTCATATATGTATAATACTTTCGATGTGCCCGAATCTATAAATACTTAGTCATGAATGCGATATGCATGTAAAATAGATGTGTAGACAACCGAATATCTTGTTACGACTGAATGACAATATATATTTAGCCCAAGCATGTACTTTTGAAACTTCTCCAGCATTCTAGTCTTAGGCGTAGCAGCTCAGAGGCACTCGTACGGATGCATAAGCTTCTGAAACAGCAACAAGCACGAAGATATAAAACTATTACACGTATACGTATCGTGAGTATTTTTGCTCTTCGAAAGCATATATAGTACTGGCGAGCGGTCGTATGAGCTCGATAGTCAGAACTCGCGTGCTTACATGTAGATCTGTATCGATTACCACCGCCACGTTATGCGAGATATTGCGGCCGAGGTTCATAAAAATCTTTTGACATACGTATATACGTAGCTACGCTTATATGTATTATGAGGCCATAAGCATGAGCTCCCACCATCGGAAATATAATATACAATTGTCTGGTAAGCCTGATTGCTGTACTCGTCGTCGTCCCCAACCATCGATCATGAACGCATACTTGAACAGCAGAAGACAGTTATATCGACAACCGATGCTTGTGAACATGTCGCTAGGGTTTGATAAGTGGTTGGAGTCGCGTGCGCAAAGTCGTCGTGTGAGCATTCGCGCCCGCCGCAATAAGGGAATTTGCAGCACGACAACTTCACCACGACCGTCGACGTTGTGTTCCCTCCTCGACTGCCGCCATTTGCACGCACATAGAAGGTATTTTCCCTCACCTTCATCGGCAACTACAAATAGCTGCACCTCTTGATTCCTTCTTCCTCCCTTCTTCTTCTTCTTCCTCCATGTTTCGATCTGTCAGCTAACCAGCCAAAGAACCAGACAATTGAAACTTAAGCTCCCAAAACGACATTCACAAGGTACGTCTCTGATCTTCAGTGTCCTGAATACATTAAGCCTCTCCAGCCTTGAAGTTTGCCAACTACACGCTCTATTTTTCAATGTCGGATTGCACATTGATGATAGCAGTATCTCCTTGACCATCAATAAGAAGCCTAACGCCTTGATAGACGCTCTAGCCGCAATGATCGCACCAATGAACACCGTCCAAGCTCGCAAGGCAGCCCTTGCTCGTTTCCTCCAGGTAGCGGCAGGACTCGCCAGCAGCTTTGAGACAGGGAAGCAAGCGGCTTCTACGCTCAAAGAGTGGCTCGATCAGGACGAGCTTCTCGATGAGCTTGTCAATTCTCTGCCTTCGGGTAAGTATTTCCTCCCCTCCATCTTCCTCAATTATAATTATATCAGAGCACTAGCTAACGAGGTCTACATCTATACAGGCAACGACGTCTCGGGTCATTCGGATGACCCCGTCGTTACGGTACTGGACATCGTCAGGTCCATTATCCCGGCGTTTCAGGAACACACCAGTGATTCCACGCCATCTCGTGCAGCGAGCCCTGAGAGTCTCGCGGACGACGAACCTGCCGTTGAGACAGTTCAAGCGTCCGCCTCTCAAGCGTCATCCACACGCTGGGCCGACTACGATGACGAGGAGGATTACATTCCCGATATCCTCCAACCAACCGCAATGGAGCCTGCCGCTGTGATGGCTCCTGGAGGTCCCGCTGGCGACGATCCTGCCGTTGTGACGGCTCGGTCGTCAGCCCTCCCCGCGGACGGTCCTCATACTTCCCTGGAACTGGCCGCTGAGAAAGTTCCTGAGCTTGCCGCTGTGATAGCTCACAGGGATCCCGCCGACTACGAGCCTGCCGCTGAGATGGCTCTAGGGTCGGCTCCCTGGGGAAGTGGTCGTCAGACCCCAACGCACGAAGAAAGGGATATGGACGACGAAGAGAATGATGATGATGATGACCAGGGTATGGGCGAAGAGGAAGTGGAGGACTGCGAACCCTCCAGCTTCCCTCCATACGAGTACCCGCACGCAAGTGAGATCCAGGACGCCTCGTTCACAGGCTACTGGCTCGATGACAGCGACGACCGTCACTGCTATCTTGGCGAGAACGACTACCTTGTCAACGACTACGGGGAGTGCGTGAAGGAAGGCTACTTCTGGGACCGCCACCCGTTCACGGCACCAATGAGTGCATACGAGCAGTTGACGCTCGCGCATAACTCGGTGTCCATCGGGACACCGGGTGAGTTGCTTTCCAGGCGCACCGTGCCAGGCAATGGGCTGACCACTCGAAGGGACGAGTTTCCGGGCCTCAAAGGCATCGGCGAGAGGATGCGGGCGAAGTTCGCTGCTGCCGCAGCAAATGGACCCCAACAGACCTCCACATGCCGACCGGAAACTGTCGTCCCTGTGGATATGCCATGCGCGACCACAGCCGTCATCGAGGAAGACAAAGAGGCTGAATCCACAGAGAAGACAAAGGAGGGGAAACCCTGCGATGAGGTGGAGGTTGGGGTTGTCGAGATGACTGCCCCGCCTCCTGATGCCTCTGGGTCCTCCGACTCTCATGATACCTCGAGCGCTTCTCTCACGGATACGACCCCGCCCACGACAGCTACGCCAACGCTTCCAACGCCAATGTCAACACCAGCACCCATGACTCCCCTGGAGTTCCTCATTTCCAGAGGACTCCACCTGGATAGACTTGGGCCTGGTCCGCCGCCGAGGAAGAAAGGGCGGATCTGGGAGCGTCGGCACTCCTGGGTAGCCAAGTGGCAGGGAGAGGTGCAGTCGCTAAGGACTGCGTACCACGACGTCGGCAACAAACTTGTCGACAAACTCACTATCCGCAGCGGCGCATGGTAGCCGGCGGACCAGACGCCTCGCGCCCGGCTGCGTTTCTTTCTCTTTTCTTTTTTGCGCTTACTGTATTTCTTTTTGCGCTTAGTTATTTATTTCATTTTTCCTTTCCGTTCCCCGCAGTTTGCTTTACCGTTTATTTCGTGCTTTTCATCGTCCGCTTCTTTTTAAAAAGATAGATCTCGGTCGGGGTGTTTTTTTTGGTGTGCTTCCACGTTGGGTTTAACATTGTTTGCTTTAACGTTTCAAGCGTGCCGATTTATGCATGTTTGCTTTTGACCCGCGTCGATAATGTTTGCTCTAACTTACTATTATATCAAATTGGTCTTAACCTTCGCCGCTGTCAGTCTTTTAAAGCTGATTGCCATTCCATGGTAGACTTGTAAGAACCCCTGCTGCGGGAAGCCGTTAGATGGTTCCCGCTCCCGATCGCGATTCGATCGAGCCCACTTGCTCCGCGAGGCCGTGGGACCGGGGCCCTCGAGATCTGTCTGTAGAGGTGCTCGGGGACCCCTGCAGCTGTCGCGATCGTGATATTGGACAAACACGCTTGGCTGGTGGTGGGCTTCTGGAAGCTGAACTGTGTAGGAGCAGTCCGGCGCACCGCCACGGCGGGAGGGCTGTGGCACTCCGCACTCCGCTGGAGGACGACGGGAACTCGGATGGAAGCTTCGAGAGGGCGATGAAGGTAAGTGTATACGGAGCTTCCTGTTTGATGCGGAGGAGAGACGTCACAGTTGAGCTGCTGCGGCGGATTCAGCTGCCAAGCTCCTGCATAGGGATGCGTTGCAGAGCTGCAGCTGTCATGTCACTTGGAGCTGTCAACTGAGTGGTACACATGTGTGACGATAGCAAGAATGGAAGAAGCAGCTTGAAACGGCCGACGGAGCTGCCGTGGTCTAGAAGCTAGGACGAGACAGACCGGAGACACCGCGCATCTCGCCGAATCCATTCCGAAAGCAATCCCAAAATAGCCAACGGAAGAGATCGATCGATTACAATTGGAAAGTCGACACTTCGTCCCTCTTCTTTCTTCTTTTGAGGCGTTGTGTTGGCAGCACAGTCCGTTGCACAAGGACTGCCGAAAACGGAAAGTTGCAGGGTTGCATGGAGAAAACGGCAACACATTGCAACCGTCCGTCTCGAACCTCGGTCGGAGATCACGATGCCACCGAACAGCGACGCCTATACAACCACGCCGACAACCGCATCGTTGGATGCGGGATCCTAAGCTACGGGCCTGGAGCATCGCGGGACCTCTGGCTAGCTTCCTCCAAGGCTCTAGCACACACGGGACCTATGAATACCGACGGCGGATGGTCAAAGACGTCGAGGTGTCCTCAATCTCGACCGCAACAGTCCACCAACATACAACGCAACCTGCATCTCGAGCTTGCAGTGCTCCTGATCACGTTGGTGGACACATGCACACTCCATTAGTAATATCAACATTTCGCAAAGACAACAGTTAGCACAACATTATCGCATTAACACATATCGCCACATGAACAGAACGACACTGCAGCTGCACAGAGAGTTTCCTCCCAGCTCAGATGAATTACATTGTGACCTCCTCACGCTGCGTGTGCGAGCAGCATAATAGTGTCAACTTGGGAGTTTCGATCCTACGCCCTCCCTGATCTCGCTGGACATGCCGTTCCAGTGCGCTTTCCTCGCCCGAAATTGCAAATCTCACGTGTCCTGATCTATTGGCAAGAAACACTTGCGCACAGGTCCCGCATCGGCCTTCTTACACGATGCTTATCAAATTGTAATTAACGGAGCAGCCTCCTTCCGCACGGAAGCTTAGCAGCTCTATCCACGCACACTTCCAGATATTTCCATCCACACACCCAATATGCACGTTAAGCACCGTCACCCATGACCGGCGACTGGATGGATGGAACGGACGGCAGACAAGGCAGGCCAGAGAGACTCGAGTCCACCTCTTTGAACCTCGCATCGTTCTGTATCTATAGTAAAACAACTAGGTAGGTATTTTTGTATATACTGGGTTAGTACGGTCAAGGCACGCCTGTCCGTGTGTGGGTGTGGTGTCTGCAGGCATGTCTGCAACTGGCTGCCGGCATGCTGTCCGGCTCCACCTTACTCGTCAACACCCCAGCACGCTACTGCCCTGATTTTAGCTCTAAGCGCCCACTTTATATCACCCACATCCACACACATCCTAAGCTTATCTGGCTGCCGTTATGCAGACATCCATCCATCCAGATTCGTAACTACGGCACGTACGCACGTACGCACTATACTAAAGCGCGTTCAGGATTTGAGAAGAAAAAAACCTCGTATTTAGCCATATATCCTATCGTGTAAGGTGAAGTTCATTGGACGGCAAAGGTAGCAAGGTAGACTACGCTCGCGCCGAACATCCATGACATGTATTTACGCCTCGGACCTGCAGATTCCACCATCACGATGAAAGAAGAAGTGAATGTCGCAAAGAAAGCACAGACACGGCACAGTAGAAGGCGTCAAAGTTTTTTGGGGGGTGTTTAATTGTATTTGCATTTTCAGAATCCCTTGCTTCTTTTTTCCCGCCAGCTATCTAAGATCCTTCCCGTTATTCCTCTTTTTCTCCTTCCTCTGGTTCGTTCGTTAATTTACATGAAAACGACAGACCAAGCTCGCTCGCTAAAGATATATCGTGAGAACTGTCGTGATTTTCCCACAGCTGCCGCGCGGGACTGTGAAGAAAGAACCAGACAGCCTCGAAGTTCCAGATAAAACCCACTCTTTAAAGTTGACTCGTAAGCCAGACTGACATCCTTTAAATCGCTACCGCCGAAGTAAAGGATGGCAGTCTGGTTTACGAGACAACTCACCTTGGAGCTCTGAAACCTGATAGACCTCTCGTTCGCGCTCCGGTCAATACGAACTGGGAGAGAAAAAATAAAAAGCAATAAAGAGGATATATCGAAGAGAAGGGGAAGGAAAAAATCCACGCGAAAAACCAAGAAAGATGCTAAAATACAGTAAATTTTCCATCCAATGAGAAATCAAATAAACCACCCGCAGAGGTAAAAACACAGATTGTAGCAGACGTGATATTAAAGCAGCAAAAGATCAAAAAATGGTAAACCCCGTTTGCACGGACAGTGTAGAAAGGGTTGGTGAAGAAAAAATCTCGATGGGGGGAAACTTGGCCAGGGCTTACCCCCAAAGAGGGTATATACAAGAGAGTGTGTGAAGAATCGAAGTTGTGGGCGAAGCGGGGAGGAAGGCACAATAGATGGGTAGGAGGGGAGAAGAGCGACAACGGTAAAGGGAACATTCACTCCATTTTCCCAAGGCAGGACAGGATGTGCAATGCGCGACCAGGTACATTAGACTTTGCAAGTGTGATCCAAAATAGACAGGATACAAAGGAAACTTTTGGACAGTGTTACCTGAACATCGCCCCTCTCGACAGAATAGTTGGTGGGATTCGTGGTCCCGATGAGCGGCGAACTAAGTCGCGCTGTAGTTGATCAATCAATTGATTGATTTAGCACTGATTCATGACGCACTTGCCACCAGGCTTAGCGACTGGAGCGGCGACGGGCTCAGCAATGGGCTCAGCGACAGGAGCACGCTTCTTCTTGCACTGATTGAAGGCGCACTTGGGGTCGGCTTCAGGCTCGGCAACTGGAGCAGCGACGGGTTCGGCAACCGGCTCAGCAACAGGAGCGGCGGCACGCTTCTTCTTGCATTGATTGAAGGCACACTTGGGGTCGGCTTCAGGCTCAGCAACTGGCTCAGCGACGGGCTCAGGAGCGGCAATGGGCTCAGGAGTGCGCTTGCACTGGTTGAAGATGCATCGAACCTTCTTCATGAACGGCTCCGGGGCTGGGACTGGGACTGGCTCGGCGGTGCGCTTGCATTGGTTGAAGATGCACCTGACTTTCCTGAGGAACGGCTCCGGAGCCGGCTCAGCAGTGCGCTTCTTCTTGCATTGGTTGAAGATGGTCTTGACGCAAGGAACGGGTTCGGGTTCGGCAACCGGCTCGGGAGCAGGAGCTGGCTCAGCAGTGCGCTTGCACTGGTTGAAGATGCAGCGGACCTTCTTCATCTTGGGAGCAGCAACTGGAGCTGGAGCCGGCTCCGGAACAGCGACGCGCTTCTTCTTGCACTGATTGAGGACACATTTTTTGGACGGCTCGGCGACTGGCTCGGCGACTGGCGCAGCTACTGGAATTGCGATGGGAGCAGCGACTGGCTCAGGAACGGGTGCAGCGACACGCTTGCGCTTGCACTGGTTGAAAATGGTCTTTGGGGGGCAACCGGGATCGGCCTCCGGATCCGCCAGAGGCAGAGCCTCGATGAGCGGGGCGGCGAGGATGAGGAAGGAGACGATGTTCTTGAGCTGCATTGTGGCAGATGGTGAATTGACAGATATGGGGAGCTTCCGATAGCTTTATATATAGAGGATATATATAAGAGGTGGCGAGCAGGATCGAAGCGGTGAAGCTATCGAAAGGTAAAGTCGCAAGGTGGGAAGCGAAGGAAGCCTGCGAGATTGATCTGGTGATCGTCTGTTGATGATGTTGGAGTATCCTGGTGAGTGATGGAGGAAAAGAGGAGTGATGATCAGGGGAGTTGGGCGAAATATATAGACGAAAGAATCTCGAGCGGTTCCCAAAGATGATACCCTTGGAGTGTGTATCCCCAGCTGTGGGATAGCACTATGCTGCTATTGAGACCTCCAAGTTGATAATTCCAGGTTAAGGTTTCGCAAAAGGAAAGAAAGATGGTGGAAGAAAAGAAAAAACCATTCTCTTTCGTTTTTTTTTTTTCTTTTCGAAAAGATGCTCTGTTCTGTGCTGAATGACTGATTGGGATGGGTTGGAGCGCGATGCTCTGCCGTGCCTGTTCCGCCGTGGTTTTGTGAGGTGAAGTGAACAGAGTGAGAGAGCTCGAGTTCCAGGCCTGTGGATACACAATGTTTCTTGCTTATATTTTCTTTTTCCTCTTGTGTCTTTCCTTTTTCCGCGTCGGCATCTTTGCTTTTCGCGGCGCTCAGTTAGCTCGCAGCTGAGACTGTTCGATAGAGGTTGCAAGACTGGCCAAAACAGTTGAGAGCTATGACTCTTGGCGCGGACGGGGAGGAGTTGACGTTGTTGGAGTGCGATAAAGAGCTGTGGCATGGCAGGAAAGGAGCGAGAGCCCTGCCTCGAAACTATGCTGGAGCTAGTGGTGTCTGCTGGGTGATAAAATTAGGCGCCGGCGTTCCGTATTCGTCCATAGGTTGGAAGGGGTTGTACCTTCTGCCGGCGGTGCGTAGATGATCTCATAGTGGCAGAAAGTCCCGAAGCTAAGCATCCGCTACACTCCTCGCAGCCGGATCCGAGCGCAGGAGACGGCCTGCAGAAGAGACGTCGCAGAAAATTATTTTTCTGCTCGATCGTGAAGCAGGAGGGCGAGGAAACAGCAGATGCAGCCGGGCCAATCGCTTCGGTCGCATGCCGCGCCGGGCACATACTGAACAGCTCTCTCGTCACCTTCAAGCTCATCAGCATTGACGATGCAATGTTGTATCTCCACGGCAGTAAAAATAAAATTTTGCGCTGGAAAAAATTTAAAAAAGTGCAGAGCAACGTCGTCCATACGAATTGCGAGCGAATCCTGCCGCAGTCAATGCGCTCTGCGGTGTCTCTCAGTCGTTGGACGATAATTTCACGGGCTCGTCAGCAGGTGTCGTGCGTAGAAAGGCCAGCGCTAGAGACCGGTGCGCCCATTGGCCGTGCTGCCGGGCATCGACTGGGCCTTGTGCGACGTCGTCCCGGCCAGCCAGTAATGACCCCGGACAGGTCCGGCGGCGGTGAAGATTTAAAATTTCGCACAAAAGTCACGGGAATCGTGTTTCAGGGTGCTGGCAGCAGAGCGATTCTGCAGAGCAACGCCGAGGCCAATCGGCAAATTGGAGGTAGCGAGCGGTCTGTAAAGAGCTCGGGGACCTGCTATAGGGAAGGTACAGGCCGCCTGGAAAAAAGGACGCTGTAACGTTTCGCCCCACTCTTCAGCGCCCGCCGCCCGCCGCGATTGGCCGGGCGAGAGAGCTGGCGGTGGCATGGCGGTGCTCGGCCAGCAGATTCGATCAAGGTGTGTGAGAGGGCAAGGAAAGTGGCCAGGCTTCGCGGTCCACCTTGAATGAGGTTGTGATCCCGTTGCAATATCCATTATATCACCCGCAATTTGCGTTGGCCGCGATAATACTCGTAGTAATTCCCTGATTAATTTTCGGTGTGTGTATTTTTACAACACTCGTCGCCAATACAGCTGCTCCCAATGGCCGACGCACCGCTGCACGGGCACACCACCTCGCTCTGCCTCAGTCATCCATCAGTCACATCCGCCCTTCTCTTTGCCGTCTGGTCAGGTACGCGCGAAGCCGGTGTGGATGGCTGGCTCAGTTTCCTGCAGTTGGCATCTCCCAGCCAACGTTTCGCGTCTCGTTTCAACAGTTAAATTAACTCTCTTCTTATTCAGCTCGATAATTGTATGATATCGTGTAGGCTTTGTACGTGAGTATAGCTATCTGTCTGTCAGAGACAGACAGTCCGTCAGTCCGCATCCATCGCAGCGCGCCCGTGGGAGCGGGCGGCCGATATCCCAGCCGGATCAGGATAGCTTCTGGACGACCTGGCCACTTCTCCGCTCTTTCTTCTTCCATCTGTGACTATACTCGAAGTGCGGAATCGCACGCCAACATCGTTGCAGAATGTTGGAACCTGTTGGTTCGGGCAGTCCCTCTCATGCGGCTGGCGCACGGCTCGGTCTCCCAGGCGATTCCACTCAGCTATCAGAATAAGCGAACGAACGAGGCTGCAGCGGCAGGGGGGCCATGGAACCTGGTTGCGAGAAAAGCACGCAGTGGAGTCTGCAGACTTTTGCATTTTAAACCTGCAGCTGCATCGGGCCAAGGTCGCTCAACCGCCATGGCTGGCTGTCTCAGGAATCTTCCTCGGATTCGGTACTCTAACACCTATTTTCTTCCTGACTGGACAAGGGAGCGCCCAATTTAAAAATTTCCCACACCTCGCGATGAGCATCGACTGATATCGAGCCGTGGCTGCTGGTCGACCGGTCGCTTCCTGCTCCCACCCATGTCACTCGTGCATGCATGCAGCATCGTGCAGAAATGCAGGTTCTTTTTTTTAAACTTTTTCTTGTTCCCCCTTCGCGTCGTTTTTGGTTTTTTATTATTTGGCCGGGCGAGAAAACGGTCGTCGTTATTGGTCTTCCCTCGATTTTAAGCGGGTCCTCGCTGCTCGCCCTGAGCCGTCTCTGCTGTTTCAATGTTAAACTCCCACGACTTCTTCGACGTTTGATTTGCGAGATTCTGTGCTTCTCCTGCGCATGACCTCGAGTAGCCTCCTCGCCGGCGGCTCTTTCTGTGAGCTCGGCTCTCTTTATTCGGCCGCGAAGCACCGCAGAATTACGTCGGCCAGCCGAATAATCTGCAGCCGTACCGCACATGTCACTCACCCGCCAAACTATAATATCCGGAGACAAAACGTGACATTCCAACGTTGCCGCCAACGCGGCCAGCCAGCCTTGCCGAGTTTCTAAGAAGTTGCAATAGGTCGCTCAATCGGATTATAATGATAGCCGTGCAATTGATATTTCGCGGGCGAAACTGAAAGATCCCTCTCAACCGCAATAGCCACACAATATATTATCCAATACCGCACCACGCGGCATCCGGCAAGTTCCCATTCTCTTAGCTTGCCTGGGATGAACCGACCAGGGAGGCGCCCTGGCCTCCAAGACTAGTCGATTTGCATATCAAATCTGCCAATTAATTCAGCCACGAGAGTAAAAAGCACTTTTCCACAAAGATAGTTTCAAGGATATTAAGGGCGAGATATGCCCACTCATCGCGTTGCGACGGCACGCCTGGTACATATTGCAAGGCAAGTTCCTCTGTGCTAAGGCCCTGACGCTAAGAGCTCCACACTCCGATGATCGAGGCGCAATACGTGCTCCGGAGACGTATATCCATCTCGCCCGTTCTTTTTTCTTCAGGTCCTTGACTCTTCATCAAGACCTATCAGGAATTAGAGGAAGCGAGACATGGAATGGCCACGCCATTAACACCGAGGGAATATAGGATAATCTTACCCACAATGCCAGGAGACCTGAACCTTAAACAAAAGCGGAAACTAGGCAAGGTCAGTTAGCCGCCGTCTTCCACGCTAGTTCACGCCGCACCTTTTACGATACGAGCAGCCAAGACGGGTCCGCTCCAGATCGTGATGATGACCAGAGAAGAGAGCTGGAGGACCCCATCCCATTCTATCCGGCTGACCCTGGCAAGCCGCTAACCCCCTATACCTCGCTCTCGCCGTCTCTTCAGCAGTAGTAGTCGCCAACAAGGCAACCTGCAGCGTTGCTGCGCTCCTGATATGATGCTTTTGTGTGACTATTCGTGCGTCAACAGCGTCCATCCATCCAACTTGCATCTGTGCCTTGCCTATTCAATCGCCGTGTGTACATCATATATGTACATACGGGAGGACCTCCCACACACCATTATTGACGTGTACTGTATATTACACCAATGAGAGAGACGCGGCTGTTTTCAAAGATAAAAGTAGAATTTTCGTCAACTTTCCCTATCTCCAAGCCTTCCAAATACCTGCCGGTCTTGCCGTTACCGAGCATATCTGTACCTTTTTGTTCTGCACGTTGCAAGATGGAGGTTATATCACGCCACTACACGTTATATTATAACGGAGAAAAAGGCTGTTGTATTCCAGCACGTCCATATCTGGTGGAAATTACCATCAGGACTCACTTACGCACGAACGCACACTCGTACACTCGTAGTATCAGCGGTATATTTGCCATTGGATATATGTTGCACACCTCCAGGATCCTACAATCCGAGCATGCATGCATGGTAGCTAGCTATAGACGTAGGATCGAGCCAGTAGCAACAGCTGGATCTTCGGTGCAAGTTGCTTCATGTGTCCATGCCGCTTTGATCGCGAGCTTCATGTCGCGTTTTGCCTTTGCCTTCGACAGAGACATAACATTATCCTGATATTTTCGGGCTCCAGGATGGCCGTGACCGGGCCTGGAAGACGGAACGGCTAGGGTAGTAAACTAGTCAGCTGGCTAGCTCGCTCGCCGACCCCCCCATGCACCCTTGTCCAGCTAGCTCTATGCCATGTGGCCGTTATGGTTGGCCACCAAGACCCACGTCGTCCTTGCTGGAATGGATCTTCAGCATCATCTGTCCGGCTGCTGACAGGCAAATTATGATGTTAAAGACAGGTGTGGGTATATCTGGTTTGACGACTCTATAATACGTAGATTGTGGTGCATGCACATGTTGGTGCTCGCTTTATTTTTCTGGATCAGGAATGCTGAAATCTCGATCGTGCGCGAGTGCGTGCAGGTAAGCGATCCCTTCGCGCTTTCCGGTCCGGGAGGAGCTGCGCAGCATGAAGATTTCGCACTCGCGAGCTCGAGTGAGCCGGCATCGCAGGCTAGCCAGCGAAATTGCACTTTTTTTCACTCGCAGACTGTTTCAAAACATTTCCATTCCAGCTTGATGTTGGAGGTGTGCACGGCATTGATCCGGCTACCTGGTAGAGGTCGCAGAACATTCATCTGCCCTCTTGTGTGACTATGGCACTTGCATTCAGATGCAAAAGGAAGTCGCTATCGAGCCCAGTGAATTGGATATGCATTGTTCAATGGGTCTTCCAACGGATCTAGACAACGTTGTGCAACCATAATTTCGGCAGTTAGCCAGCTGGGAAGCCGTAAACTAGATGAATTCCGGATATATGTATCGAAAAGCTCAGGTCACTGGACATCAACCGGTGCACGTTTACTTCCGCGGTAGCGGTACTGGAACCGAAGGGGCGAGCAAGCGCCGGGCGAGGTGTAGGCCTGTATGCAAGGAGGCAAGGTTGGACCTTTGATGTTAATCAAAGGATTTTACATCAGAAATGCAATATCATCTTTGGGGTTTCATAGTGTAGAAATTCCCTCAGTGCTATGTCCGTGGCTATGGACGGGTGTTGGGGCGAGGAAGGGGTACCACTGCAGTGCCCGTATGCACGTTGTAGGATCATAGATGTTGTTCTGAGCGCTTGCAAGAGCATTTCGTAGGATCTGGTTACTATGTACCTGTGCTATCGACTGTAGTTCCCGTGTCTTTTACGCGCGAAGTAGAATTAAAGTTCGGCCCGGCACTAACTTGTTCGTCGAGATATCACATAAGTTGTCATAAAGTTGATTCAATGTCGGAGACATCATGCAGGAAGGCGGCCTTGGTGCAAGGCTTCACGGACGACTGCTCCTAAAGGTTGGAATGCGGATGTGGAATGTTGGCATGCAATGCATGGTGGCTGCGTCCGTTTACAAGTTTTATTTTTCTCTTGAATCTCTAGTCTCATGATCCGGAGTACTTCGGTGCATCGCTGATTCCGTAGCATGTAAGTCCCCCAAGAGGATGGTTCCCACTCTGTTGGTATTCGTCTCGACGGTACCAGAGCGCCCTTCATAGTAAGTAGCTTCGAAATTATCATACTCCACGTCCCGAGTTGTATCGATTTACTGACGGGGAAAGTCTTCTGGCTCAGCTGAGCAGCCTACGCTCTACCACATCCGGACGACCTCAAGGCCCAACTGTCGTAGACGGGAAGCTGGCTAGATCCCATGGAAGAGGCTTCGAGACACCTTCCTCCCTTCCAGCCCGTCCATCCATCCCATCCAGGCTATAATCCTCGCACCACTACCGATACCGCGTTGACCGCCAGCAGGGGTGCGTCGACACGGCCCGTGGAAGTCCGAATATCGCCAGATACGCGTCAGACCTGCCACATCCGTCTATGACCAAGCCACTTATCCATCTATACGGCACCCGGCAGCATGTATCGAGGTGTGGCATTGGCGTCGCGGATTGCAACATCTCGGTATCCCTGCCATCTTGATCCGGCGAGTGGGTTACTGGAGACGATTTTTTGGTGGAGGTCATGTCCCTGGAAAGGGTGTGCAGCTTGTGCCTGGTGGTACCATACAGCGACCCACGTGCATGGCCGAACATTCCTCTGTGGTCGCGTGTTATCCGCACTTGTTTGACATATCGCCGGATCCGAACGACACCAGAAGATGGGTGGAAAGGCTAGCGCGAGCCGGTGCACCCTTGGGAACTATGATCTTGCTGCTTCCAGGCTAGAGAAAACCCGACGCGAAGATTGCATATATGTAGTACAGATGGCAGATACCGCCCCTATGGTATAGCATTCTTCTGTAAGGCTGCTGGAACCCCATATGTTGAATCTCAATTATTATAAACAGTATGGTCCAGTGATACGTGGTACAAGCACTAGAAGCGGCGTAGAAGCACGTGTGGTATTTTAGAGACGGTGCGTTGGGAGACGTGTCGACGATGTGTGCAACACAACCGTAATTGGTCAACATGGTCTTCCTGCCCGCTGATAGGCGTAGACGCATACATGTGGGTCTTGATCTTGCAACTTGTTATATGTACGTTAGACTTGGCTCACGATTCATGAGGGTGCTTCAACGGTTGAGTATCCGGATCCGCGTGGAGAGGACGGCTGGGGATTTAGATCCACGGACTTGTCAATCGGCAAGCTTTTGAGTGGAATTAGTCATGAAACCACTCAAGAATGCTGAGAGTTACCAGCACATGCAGTTTGCTAAACAATCTCTCAGCGAGCATGAATCTCAAGATTCAATTCTACGGCAGTTGCAGTTGTCTTTTCGGTTGCAATCCTATCTTGCGGACCTATTCCAGTAGCTTACCACTTGATTGTAACAATTGAAGCCATGTATGCTGGCTATGTATATTTCTCAGCATATGTTTATGATACAACCTGGTCGAGTTGCAACGTAATTTGTGATAATATGTCGCCAGAAGCAGCTTCTGCCTGCAGACGATACAACAGATCCCATGACCATCGCAATGCGGGTCAGCTTTGGGAGGATGTCAGCTTCCACTTGGGTCTGTTTCCGATCCTTCCATTCGTCTTCTTTTTTCGTGATTTTCGAAGTACTCTAACCTTGTTTCGAAACATTTTCCCTTTCGTCCCTTCCCTTCTCCGCTCGCCATGCATGGGTGCTGGTACCAACATTTAGCAATTCTCTAGGACTTCACTAACCCACCTGGGAAATATATTACAAGTGGTAATAATGTATTTAATTCATGCATTCCATTGTTGGTTGGAGTGTTGTGAGGTTGGTTCCAACACTGGTCCAGGCCGCCCCTCTCGACTCCCATTTGAACATTTTAATTTGCGGAGTTGATTCGGGTTCAGACTCGGCGATTTCCGCACCGTACCGTTGACCTCGAATTCGCCGCACAACGGTACAGTTAGCGGCGAACACGTCTCCATCGCCCCTCTGCGACAGCCGGAAGGGGTGCGAGCAAGCTTAAAGCCCGCGTCTGACTCAGATCAGAATTTCGCCATTTATGGGTATTCAGCTGTCAATCACGAGATCCAGGCAATCGTCTGTATACTTGCACAGTGGCAGTATAGACAAGGGGAACTCGGAAATTTGGGAAACTCGGTTCGAGAGAGAACACTCATGCTCCAATTGCGTAACCCATCTTCGCGTATACGTACTGAAATGCAGTATCTCCCGATTAGGCTTGAGATAGGATTATGCATACATCGAACGAACTCGTCAAGGTTACGCACTGATGGGGATTAGCCAGCATGGCCATTCAGGTGACCAGCGGCCACCGACCAGCCGCCCTGGAAAGTTCCCAAATTCCGAACTTTATTTACCCAGTCTTCAGCGGTCATTGCGTGTAATGCAAAGATAGACCAGCCATTCACCAACCGTGCACTGACTGTTGCCACCGTCCTCAAGACAGTACAACTATCACTTCCAGCAACAGGTAACAGGCGTCCACATGATATGCATATGCATATGTGGGCATATTAACCAGCTAGACCAACAAGGACCAATGCAGTCCACGCAGCCTAAGCTTTGAGACCTCCAATTATAGAGGTCTGGTACATGCTAGCCCAACTGCACGGCTACCGGAAAGCTATTGTGATGATGGCCTATCGGGCGAGTCGGGAGAATCAGCCAGCACACCAGTAACCGGCCCGTGTTTCTCCTTCCACGGGCGTCTCACTCCGCCTTCCTAGCATGCTGTCTCCACCTAGGCACATGTCTGTACTGGTCATTGCTGAGCGCCGGGCTTTTACTGGTCCAATAGATCAGCGCCCGGGAGATGCAGTTGTGGCATACGAGAGTAGGGCGGCAAAGTCGTTCTCCACTACACTCCATGGTTCGTTGGGATTGGTCTGGTAGGGGGATCAATACTTGGCTCGATATTCGGGAATCTTGCGCAGTGACTGTAGGTGAAGGTCGCAAGTGATCCCGAATGCGAAGTAGGCAAAAACGTGCGCATGCTGAAGTTCGTTGTACTGTTTTCATCGCGCGTGAGACGGGATGATTCTCAATGGATAAGGCGGCGAAGCCGATGAGTACTGCTGGAGCGCCTTTGCAGGTGTCCATGAAAATCGATACATTTTGTAATGTTAGTTTGATGTTGATAAAATCAATCGGTCAGTGACAGATTGAGAATATGAGCCAGTGCAGGGTGATGGCAGGTTACAGCGCCATGAACAGAGGAATAGCCTTCGAGCACAATGACCTGGGAGTAGATTCTACCTAGTCTCGCGATTCTACCTAAAAACTGGTATGAATTGTGCTAAGATGATTTTAGAGAACGGTAGCCCGCATCCATATCACATATGCCAACGCTCTGTTGCTGAAGCTTCTGCCATCCTACTCATTGAAGAGGTACAGCACAAGAAGGCACATCGGCCGTGATGTAAACATATGCCAGGTAAGTTTTCAGACCGTTAATTCTGTTCTGATCGGCTCTAGTGATTGAGATAATCATCGACTGGGTTCCATTTCGAGATTTCGAAACTTCGAATTTACAGAAGCCTTCTCCATCGAATTCAACTAATTGCTCTGCTTGTAAAATCCTCTGGAACATGACGGCCTGAAAGTTACCATCACCTATACTATACCACTAGATTACATCTACGATCGGCACACATACCGACGCTGCATTGCAGGACACCAGATGTTGTCTACACCGTCAGTCGATGTATTCGCATCTACCATCGAATCAAAGGATAGGAAATTGAGTAGGAACAAGTCTACGGCACATGGAAGAAAGACCTGTGATATCAACAGCGGATAGTGCGGCTGCACACTCAGGAATACAAACCTATGGATCTAAGGGAAAAGAAACAAGAAGTGTTTCCCTATCGATCGCGCTGAACAAGCATGCGGCTGCCATAGCTCGGTCGCTGTGGCTATCTGTACCACTGCTTCTAAACGATTTGACTGATGGGATTTCAAATACAGGCTGTCAGTGAAGAGCCTCGTCGAGTGATCGAGCACTATTGACTCGCTCGCCCGATATCTCAAGATGGACTTGGTCCTCCTTGAGCAGCAATCAGAATTCAGCTTCCACAGAGAGGATTATTTGGAGCACTGAATGACTCTGCCCGGAGTGTTATTAGATGTGGAGCCACCGCAATCGCCGTCATTGCCTTCGCTTTAGCTAGGGAAAAGCTTCCAGCTAGCGCTTCCCTGAGCTCAGGACTACAGACGATTTTCCTGGCGTGAATAATTGTAAGGATCGTTCTTTCCATATATCTCCTAGTGACACCGTCATCGTTCTGGATGCTGGTGATCATAACATTGATGGAGATATGACTAATTAAAGTAGACTCATGAGTAGAATATGCGCATGCCTCAAGAATGGATTGCCGACCGACAATACAGTACCGAACCCAAAGTCAGGCAGATGGACGATCAAGATACGGATTCAAGGATTATTGAATCATCGAGCCAGGAGTAAAATTCCTAGCATACATACTATTCGAGAACTAGGGGCTTGCTATCGTACGTGAGTCTATCAGATGGCGGGCCAAATTACACTTGTATCACTCTTGATCCCGGACAAATTTACATCTAGTCTTGATTACGAACGCTATGATCGTAAATGACATGTATACAGGTGCATTTGAAGGCTCCAGATCTCGATTTGGCGTCGAATTCGACGCTCCGCTCTCTAGAGCTCTGCCGAGGGGCGTCAAATGTTGGTTTACGAGACAACTCTCTACCAGATCTACAAATATTAAATCACGGCCGCAGCGCTGGGGACCTCAGCTTACCATCTGAACAACAACCACCGCTGGCTACATATACACGCATCGTTACTAGAACACTGATGGGATCATCCCTGATTATGAGGGCGACTCTATACAAATTTTTATCTCCATGTGCGCGCCAGTCATGGAACACTTCCATAATCCATAATGCTTGATTCAGCATGGATTCTGATATTTGACACATACGTGGAAACAAATGCAAAGCGAGAATTTTAAGCACCACGAGGTCACATGGATGCAGTCACATCATTGTAGCGGCCTCGCAGGTTCTGGATCCCGGGAAATTGAGGATGGTGAACGCTATTCCTTACCTACCTAGGTACGTAAACTCATTGAACCACATACATGTAGCTTGACTGTAGTCCATGCCTCTGTCAACCAATCGAAGTTATCTCATTAATCGATGTTTCGAGCAGATACGAACCAAAGAAACAAGCAAATTTAAAAATATTGTTCTGATATCAGAAGCGCTGCATATAACTGTCAGCGTAACAGCCCAATATGCAATATTCATACTCGAAATATTCTACCTTTCAATCTAAATCAACAGGCCGACGGTACATCATCTTTTGGTATCAGAAGGAGAACTCCCATTCGTCAGTTATCTGAATATACACTAGTTAACCCGGTACCATGGACATACGGGACCGATGTGAAGCTAAAATTCCCAATTTGTGTCTTTGAGCTAAAACTCCGGCTTCCTCTGATCCACTTGTAAGAATTAGACTTACACGGCCGAAGAACTTTGTCTTGCAAATATCAAGACACTGTTCGTTTCAGAGAATCCTAGATAAGATATTCATCAGTTGTTGTATTTTCAGCGTTGTCCACCAAGATTCGGGGAAGCACTAACCCTAAAAAGGAATCGAATCCTAAATTCTCAGAGATGTCAGACGACGTCCAAATTCTGCTGCTGTACCCTGAACGGGATCTGACAGGACAGTCGTAGACTGTAGAAAACGTAATGAACTGCGACTACCTACATGCGTGAGCGTGACTCCGCCAATACCCAAGCCTCACCGACTGGCATGTTCACGTTTTTGACATTTAAGCTTGGGGCTGAGTCAGGCCTAAGGAAGCTTATATATTTCGGGTTGACGTCCGTGCAATTTGATGAATGCTTCACGGCCCTATATTAACTGCGGTCCAAACTTCAACCACACTCAGGCAAAATTGGCCGCCAGACTAGACCACGCTCGAGATGAATGAATCTCTGAACGAAATAACTCCGGGTTTGTACCTCGGCGAGTATGTTCCCCAAACCTATAAACCGTCGAATATTCCGATATGTATTTGCACTAAATCTTTTCTTTATCGTCAGCATATTCGCGGCACGGAACCCGTCACTCCTACACGAGTGTCAAATAACGCATGTCCTGACCGTCGCACGAGGCTCTCTCGGCCTCCTGAGTAATACGCTCGACACTGCTGCTCACGATGGCACGTCTTTCAGACACCTTCAAATCGAACTCGATGACCTACCAGATGAGAAGCTGTATGAACGACTAGAAGAAGGCGTCGAGTTTATTGACAGCGCCTTAAGCTCAAGTGGAGGTAAAGCAGAACCGAGCAAGATATTAGTTCATTGCTTGCAGGGAATGAGTCGAAGCTGTAGCTTCGTTGTTGCATATCGTAAGTCCAATCTTCAATCGTAAAACTGACTATTGTTTTCGGACGGTCGCGATCCTTAGGACCGATCGTGAGGCACTATATTAGCTCTGTGTATACTAATACTGTAATTTCGATGAAGTGGTTTGGAAGGACAATATTTCCGTCGGTCAAGCTCTGGAGATCGTGCAGGGAAAAAGGAAGAAGGCGAGGCCTAATGCGGGATTCTATCGACAGCTAGTGGAATGGGAGAAGAGGTGCAAGGAAAAATCTAGTGAGGAAACTTAGGGGGTGTACGCCCGAGTATATATCTCATTTATTCGGCGATCGGATGAGTACACCATGTCAGCTTGCAATGGTACCGCAATATATATGGCAAAAGCTATATACTAAGAACACCTTGGAGTCATATGAATTTATTGTAAATTTGCGTTATAGATCATTCATTGTAGTTTGAGAGTTCGGAAATCCCATTGATAGATTATAGTAGTCGAGTTAACTACGGATTCCATTAGCTGTCAGAAAATACAACCGCCAACATGGAAAGTTCGGAGATATTTCATGCGTGATCTCACCTGGTGCTGTGTGTGACTTCTTCACACATATTTAGATTAGATTGCCCATGATTTGCGATTTCCGTTTAAGAAGCTGTAGTATACGTTGGTCTCGCAAGCCAAACCCACACGGTTCCCGGACCCTCCATTTTTAGTCGGAAGGGTCTGGTTTACGAGACCAGTATAGGTGTGTTGTTTGCGGCGTGAATGAGATCAACGAGATGCCATCTTCGGCCAGCTGACCGGCTGAGTGCTACTACTTGCTAGACTGTATGAATACGTGGCGATCTTGATCACGCCAAGTAGCTAAAGTCGCTTTATTGAAGACGGTGGGCTCCCGGCCGTACGTGCCCTCATGTCCCCTTGATCGGATCAATGGTATAGCAATGACTTACCGATGCATATATATCTACTTGATCACAGTTGTGGTGAATCCCACTCGTAGGTCGGTTAGTCTTTTGGCGGGCATCAGAATATGCAATTAACGCTTCATATGGCTATGTGGAGCTTTACCTGCACCATGTTCAGGCGCTGGCAATTTCGAAATTGCTCCCAGACGAGGAAATATGTTGAGTATACCCTCGTCTTTGCTTCGTAAGGAAATCTCTCGGGGCGTGTGTGACCTGAATGCCTCGAACTGCGCCGAGTTTTGGTATTACACTCGAGGTTGTGCTATAATAGCGTCGATGAAAGTAAAATCCCATTTGTTTAGTATTACGATTGAAATTGATGTGGTGGCGTCTTGGGCCGCAAATGCTCAACGATCTGATGATGCATGAGTGTGGGTGACTACACGAACAGAAGGAGGCTCTTCGAGTTATATTCTAAGTCAGTGTTAGTCAATGTTCAACTGTCTGTGTGATGTATCGCCGTGAAAGACCGTATATTACCGAGCAGTCTACCTCAGGCTCGTCTGGGCATGTAAGTTGGACACGCGCTCACAATTCGATGACAGGTAGAAGAACGCTACTTAGTCATTGGGATTCGTAACCAGGGCTATAAATGCAGATTGATCATGTAAGGGCGCACGGGTTCATCCTCTGCATGGCCAAAAGAGATTCTGATCGCGTGAATTTTGCGATTGATACATATTCTGCACCGCGAATCCCCTTGAGCATTGATCTGAGAAAATACAACAATGTTTGAGTTGCTTCTAGAATTCCATGAATCGTAATACCGTGCTTTCGGAAACCGGGTCACTGCGCGCTGCCTTAGCATAACAAAGGGTTCTCGTAAGGGCTCGGGTCCTGTGAGCCCGGTGTATCAGTCAATGGAGCCGTTTGTACTATTCAATGCGGCGATACTGTCAACCGGGTAGAATATTCGATATGTGGCGAATTGTAATATCGCCTCCTGGTACCTCCTTGGAACTTACCTGCTATTCACTCACTAGTTCGCAAGCTATAAAGATCCAAGATATTATAAGAATCAACTGTGGTAAAGTTAATTCGTACCAAGTACCAAGAAATTGCGTGACATCGCAGCCTAACACTTCCAAGCTGCTGGTTCAACCGCCTTCGTTAGTCGCTTTCCTTGTGAGGCATTGTATGTGTGCCTATTCGCCAAATTTTGCAGCCAAGCTCCGTCAACCGATTACAATGCACCCGGGAGATCTCCGGGCCTAGATCCATACTTCAAATATTCAGCTATAATGCGCCACCTTTATCGCCCTCTGTTCCAAAGATTAGATCTCAGGTTACGCGCAAGTTACTAATCGGTCTGGCTTGGCCTTGGCACCTTCCGATTCTGCGACGCCAAGCGCGCGGGTCCTGGGTTATCGTGACCTCGCACTTGCTTCCTGCATCTTGCGTCCGTCCTTCCGACCGCGAAACCAGCTTGATGCCGGCACCGCCTCTGCTGCATTGGCACTAGGCATCTGGAAGCTGCCTTTGCACGCGGTAACCCCGGCGGGATGCTCAGTTGCCCCTTCAAGGTATAGCTAAGCATCGACGAATGCTTGGCTCTTACGCAACGAACGACTTTCACGAGGGTCGGGGACGGAATATCAGCATGACATGGACAGCGTTCGGCTTCGCATTACTGACCTTTGGTGCAATGTCACCATCGCCATGGGGCGACGTATAGGCATTACCCATGATGGCCGGTCCCCGTCGCAGGCTTATCTACGGCACTGCCGTGGTCTTGCCTAGCCTGGCTATGGACGACTCGGGAAACTGAGAAGCACCCAGGCAGTATACGAAGGTGCTTTGGATGCACGGCTTGCGAGTAGTCACACAGCATGCATGTGTGATCAGAAGGGATGGCGATAAGAATCTTGACGATTCGTGTTTGCATTCTTCGGCTATAGGGCTAGCCAGGGATAGCAAGGAGGAGTATAAAGGTAGGTTTACTTTCCTGCGAATCTCCATTCCATTCCTCGGGTTTTGCGTGTCCTTGAAGAATCAAAACTCGGAATCTGCCGCCCTCCTCGTTCAAGATGAAGACGACTGCTATTTCCCTTGCCGCCCTCTTTGTGGCTGGCTGCGCCGCGACTGAACAGTTGACCCCAGAGAAGGTTGAGGCAGACATCACTACCGAGGGGTATGAAATCGATTCCAGGCGCATATGCGTAGAATTAAAGGAGAACGTGCTAACCCACCTTGATGTTTGTGAACAGGCTCCGAAACAACCTCTGGCACTTGCTCAGGATCGCTAAGGAGAATGGCGGAAACCGCGCATTCGGCCTGCCTGGATACAAGGCCTCGTTGGACTTCGTCTACGAGCGCGCCGTCAAGCGCTTCGGAGCCCACATGGACACATACATCCAGCCCTTCAACCACACATTCGAACAAACTCGGAAGATTGAGGTGAAGGGACCGGATGGCAAGCCAGTCCATGCCATTACGCTTCTGTACAACCCCGCTACCCCGGCTGGTGGTGTGACTGCGCAGCTGGTGGATACACCTGTGGACGACACAAAAGGTAGGTCACACTGCTATATATCTGAATAGGGTTAGATTCTTGACGCTGTCGCTAACATCTACTGGTTAATATCCTCAGGCTCGCTCTGTCTCCCTGAACAATGGAAGGGCGTCGACGTCAAAGGCAAACTCGCGCTCATCAAGCGGGGTGTCTGCGGCATTGCTGAGAAGCTCAAGCTCGCGAGGCAGGCCGGCGCACTCGGCGTCATCCTGTACAACCACGAGCCCGGCACCGCCTACGGCAGTGCGACTTTGGGCGCTGCCAACATTGGCCAACTGGTCCCATGCGGCATGATCCCATTGGAGGTCGGCAACGCGTGGTCCGCACGCATTAAAGCTGGCGAGAAGCTCACTGCGTCTCTTCTCGTCGACAGTATCTTCGAGACTCGCCTGACCTGGAACCTGATCTCCGAGACTAAGGAGGGCGACCCGAACAACGTGGTCATGCTCGGCGCACATCTCGACGGCGTGCAAGCCGGTCCGGGTATCAACGACGATGGCTCCGGCTCCTCGGCGCTGTTGGAGATCATGGGCTCGATCAAGAAATACAAGGGTTTCCCAAATAAGATCCGCTTCGCCTGGTGGGGTGCCGAGGAGTCCGGTCTCGTTGGAAGCTTGTACTACACCAAGAACCTCAGCGAGGAGGAGGCTGACAAGATCCGCTTCTACTTCAACTACGACATGATCGGGTCCATCGCACCCTTCTTCCGTGTCTACCAGGGCAAGAACCCAGGTGATGTCCACGGCGCAAAAGTACTCCACTCATACCTCAGTGCCAAGGGCAAGCCTGCTGAGTTTGCACCTTTCGGTACCTCGTCCGATTACGTCGGATTCTTGAACATTGGTGTCCCCAGCTCTGGGCTGTTCACCGGTGCCGGCGCGCCAATGGACCCGTGCTACCACCAGCATTGTGATACCCTCGAGAATATCGACTGGAGTGCGATTACGCACAATGCTAAGGCTGCAGGGCGTGCGGCGGCGCATTTCGCGCTGAGTCTTGAGGGTGTGCCCGGTCGGACTAAGACCACGCCGAACCTGAGAGGCCGTGCCAACCTGTTGAGCCAGTTTGAGAAATGGGCGAAGGTAGAGAGCGAAGCAGAGGATAGCCACAGCTGTGCGCATAAGGAGCAGAACGTCGTTTAGAGTGATATGGAGTGAAGTGGCGGGTTAGTCCAGATCCGATCGATGCTGGACCCCTTGTATTATACCCAACTTGCAATTGCAAGGCTTAGAGTCTTTGTATGTATAGTTTTGCGAGATACCAGGAATGAACGGCGACACCACGTTGTCGTAGTACTGACACATAGAAGAGAATTTGTGCAACCTAGGCTTCTGTCCAGATTTGGCGGTTTTGTGCAACCTGTTGGGATGTCGTTTGGCAAGACCCGGAATTGGTCGCCTGCAGATTCGCGAAGCTTCCAGTTGGGAGTCAGTCTCAAGCCGTATTTCCGCCACGTCTTGACACTGTAATTCGGAGGGACAATGAATCGCAACGGACTCCGGACACGGGGTGACCCGTTTTGTCGGTCGTTCGAGCTCTTCGCGGTGCGGCATGAGCACGCACATACGAGCACGGGACAGCTCCTGCTGTGCAATTAACTTCGGCCCGAGCAATTTGCTAATTTAATTTGCAAATTAGCTGAAGTATCACGAGTCGGCCGGCCGCTGCACCGCTGCCTTGGCAGTGCTGTCACTGTGCATCCCCGCCTATGTGCATCTACTCTTGCGTGGGAATCGACGAAGTTTTGAAAAAGCTTCGTGGCACTGGAATAACCCGAGACGAATCGAAGAAAGGCGGGATCCGGGAAGGGAAGTGAATGTGACGATCAGGCCCAATCAACGATAGAGACACTATGCATGTGCGGGACAGGACATGGGCATGTGCATGTCGACAGGCTGACAGGCGGTGGCGAACGGCAAACTTGGTGTGGTTTAATGCTGCTTGCTCTGCCGCGTACGACAAACACTGCCAGTCGTTCACTGAGCCAGCGTGTCGCCGATATGCGGCGAATGATCACATCAATAGATCCGTCCAATTACGCCATCGTGATGCGATGTGACCGACGTCAGCTGCCCATGTACCCACCCGGCTATGCAGACGGACTGTCTGTGTGCAAATGGAGATGCAGATATATCTGTATCTCACTGCATAAGAGGCGGGCTGTCGCTACTGCTCTCTGCATGCTGCTGTTGCCGGGAGGAAGAATAAGCTTAAATTACTCGCTTGGCTGTGTCACTCGAGCAGGGCGACGTGAGCTCAAGGCAGGATCGACTACGTGGCGACGACTTAGTAGGTGGATGTTAACGTGCCAGCTGAGCCATGGTTTCCATCGACGTCTTGCATCTTCTACTCGATATGCACGAGCGAGCTCAAACACAAGGTTTGACCGTTTTGGGCACGTGAACGCCGCGTATCGGCACCCAACCTCACTTCTAGCTGCTCGGATGCGACGGCCGCAGCAGTTGTAAAGCGTCTCCTTTGCCTTATTCCCGGACTCGGATGTCGGATCTCAATGGAATTCTGTTGAATCGAGCGGGAACTTGGCGTACGGTTTTTGTGTCCATTTGTTTGCGGGCCAGTCGCTATTTTCGGATGCAAGTGGTAACTAGCCCGGACCTTGTCCGTGAGCAGAGTTATCATATCTGCTAGCTATCCCTGGCAGCGACCATGCGGAGTCCGGTAGCTGTTGCTCAGGTCGGCCTCGAATCCGTCTACAGACACAGGCACGATTCGTTCCCGAGTTTCACGTCACGTATGTATGGCCCGGCCCATAGTTAGCCTAGTTGATCCCGCCTTCGTATTGCATGGATAGAGTTTTCCCTTTGGTAATGGCTTTCGATAGCCGTGCCTACCGCTTGATATGATCAGTCAGGCCATTCGACACATCTTGTCACGATAAAGGTGCAAAGATTTCACCCACCGCCTGCCCTCAATTCCCTCAGATATTCCTGGCCTACCGACAGCTTGGCTCGCCGGCCTATCTCGCTAGCCTTCCAAGGAATCCGGGAAGCGTTGGGAAAAGGAACTCTTCAATGAAGAAAGAAGAAAGAGAGCAAAGATCGAGATTGCCGGCTTGTATCACGTGTGCGTCTTGTCTCCGCTAATCTGTCGGGCTCATGCACGATAGAGCGTCTCATTTCACGTCGTGCGCCTTGAGTGCTCCGTGTAAAGCCGTGGCCGCATTTCGTCGGTGTCTAGCTCGAGCACCAGCAGCTAGTTAGCTCCAACCGTGATATCAAATTCACCCGGTCGGTTTCTCACGCTTCTGGGCAAACCACCAGCGGGCTTGGAGAAGTCTCAGGCGGTTGGCAGGCAGATAGGCATCGGCCAGTTAGAACGCTCGATTCCGGGCCCAGAGGAGCACCCCCTGTCCGCTCGCTGGGTCGGCCGCAAGGGCAAGCAGGACAAAGTTGCATGAACAAGCTCTGCGCAGCTGCGGCTTCCAAGAGATAAAATTTTCATAGCTGCAGAGGATATTGAGCGTGGTTGCCTTCTCTTCTCTTAGCATTCTCCCACATCATCATCATTATCATCTTCTTCTTCTCCCTCCTCATACGTCTTCTTCGGAATCTGCAGCTTCGACAGTGCTGGTGGAACATTAGCGTTCGGGTGTTCGGTGTCATTGCGAGATCGAGTCTAGTTGGTTGGCAGAGAGTCGGTCTGTCTTGCCTGTGCTCCCTTGCTCGCTGCCTTCCCAGCCAGCCAATCTCCGTCAGTCCTTCCAGCCAGCCCAGCCAACCCAGCCAACCGGGGCCCGCCATCGTATCAACGCCATCAATCGTCACCATCACCTGCGGTCACCACCCTTCGTCCGCCTCAAAACGACACATCGCCATCCGCCGCTCGCAGTCGCAGGCCCTCATCCTCGCCGCCGGTGGATCCATCATCGCCATTCCCGCTATACTCCCGATCACAAACCCCCGTGGAGACCAGTCCTGGACCCTCCTCCGAGCGACAGTCGCAGCAACACCATCGCAGGCAAACGCTCTGGCCGAACGCAGGATCATCCTTCTCGAAAAGGACCAGCTGCAGTATAGCCTCAACCTTCCGTTTCCAAGTTGGAGTCGATAATCTTTCCTCCCAGTTATACTCGGCCTCTCTCCATACTCACCAGGACTGGTTCAGTTTCTCAGTCACGGTTTCTGCTTTTCCTCAGCGCCCTTTTCGAGCCACCCTAACTCGACCTCCGGTGGTTATACTGTAGATACTCACATTCCCTGCAAACCAAGCTGACTGAACCACTGGAGGATCCCACTCTCGCTTTGCTTGAATCAAGCCCAAGGTTGATTGCGTACTTCCGATCAGGTGATCAAAGATTAATCCATCAGGAGATACCAACATTCCAGCTGGACATCTGCCTTACCTCCGAAGACCAGCGGCAAATCAAAAGCTTGGTTCCACGTTTTCTCAGGCGGTTTCTCAGCAAGTGCTCACCGGCCTTCGGGACCCCTGTCGCGTGCTCGCTCTAAGCCTACATTCCTATCGGTACCGATTTAATCCGCGCCGACGCCACACCAGGAGGAATCCCGCTCACGAGGACAAAACCCTCCCTCTTATCATCTAACCCGTTAACAAGACTGTTCCTCATATCTGCCAAAGGATAGCCTCACGATACACCGTATACATAAATATATCGCCTGAAGCATGGGAAACGCGCCGTCTAAGAAGGCTGGCTCGAATGGATTGCTGCCTAACTCTTCCTCAGCCTCGCTAGGAAAAGACTCCGGTGACTGGGACACTGGGGAGAATACTTCTAGCTCTAAGGGACTGCGGGGCTCTATCAGGTCGAAGATTTCAGGAAAGGATAAAGATCGAGATAATCACGCATCAGCCACCCCGAGCACCGGTGCTGCCCAACCGCTCGATAAATCCGATAGCGCTTCCATCAAGTCTGCCCGGTCTCAGCGCTCGGCCTCCAATCCAACCAACCATGCTGCTCCGGTCTCACCCCAAACCGCGAACCCCACCGGCGAAAAATCCACTCCTCCTACATCGCCGACGGACGATTCAACATTAGGTCCGACGTCACCGATAGGCGAAGGTGACAGAGTACCGTCTCCTCCTCCGTCACCGTCACAAAGTCGGTCGTTGGGCAAAGGACACCATGCACTCGATGAACAAACCGGGGAAGTTGACCAGGTCTCAGACAAACCAGCCGGTCAAGCCGGCCCACATACTGCTACAGATACTTCAACCCTGACGCCGAAAGAACCCATTCTCATTAGACCCACCGGATCCAGTCTTCCTGTAAATTCTGGTAAAGAAACCTTGGAGGAAAGTCCGGGAGGCCACTCCCAGTTTGGAATGTCTGCCCTGAACGCTCTGGACCTTGATGAAATGATTACTCGGCTCCTGGATGCCGGATATGCTGGCAAGGTCACCAAAACCGTTTGCCTTAAGAACGCAGAAATCACCGCCATATGCTCCGCTGCTCGAGAGGTCTTCCTGGGGCAGCCGTCCCTCATCGAACTCAAGGCTCCCGTAAAGATTGTGGGTGACGTACATGGTCAATACACTGATTTACTGCGGATGTTTGAAATGTGCGGATTTCCACCTAGCGCAAACTTCCTGTTTCTGGGCGACTATGTAGATCGGGGCAAGCAGAGCTTGGAGACTATTCTACTGTTGATGTGCTATAAACTAAAATATCCGGAGAACTTCTTCCTTCTGAGAGGAAACCATGAATGTGCTAATGTCACCAGAGGTGAGCCCCCCTTCAATTCCATTCCCCACTACGTTTTACCCAAACTAACATTATAATTTCTTTTTTCTAGTATATGGGTTCTACGATGAGTGCAAACGTCGTTGCAATGTCAAGATCTGGAAGACATTTGTCGACACATTTAACACTCTTCCAATTGCCGCTATTGTTGCTGGCAAGATATTCTGTGTTCACGGCGGGCTCTCACCTTCGCTTTCCCATATGGACGACATTCGCAACATTCAACGCCCTACTGATGTTCCTGACTATGGATTGCTTAACGATCTCCTATGGTCCGATCCCGCTGATATGCAGAATGACTGGGAAGAAAACGAACGGGGCGTTAGCTACTGCTTCGGCAAGAAAGTCATCCTTGAGTTCCTACAGCGGCACGATTTCGATTTAGTCTGTAGGGCACACATGGTTGTCGAAGATGGATACGAATTCTTCAACGACAGAACCCTAGTGACCGTATTCTCTGCACCCAACGTAAGCCCGTTTTTCTTGCCCAATTCAACAGCCGCAGAAACATGTAAAATGCTGACTACCCAAATTTAGTACTGCGGCGAATTCGACAACTGGGGTGCCGTAATGTCTGTTTCCTCAGAGCTCCTCTGCAGCTTCGAACTGATCAAACCACTCGACTCCGCCGCCTTGAAGAGCCACATCAAGAAGGGCCGAAATAAGAGGAATTCCCTCTACCCTCAGTCTCCGGTATGTTATCCCCTATCCAATCCGAAATTTAAAGCACGGGCAGGAGCTAACTTAATATACAGCCGGTCACCAGAGGTCCGCAATCATACTAGGTTGTATGCTTTGCCACTGTTCCCCGCCTGCTTCCATACGCTCTTGCTTTCTGTATTTTCTGCAGCATCTTTCTTCACTTCGTGCTCTCTTAACCACAAACCCACTATTGAAAGATCTTCATGACGTAAATGAACCATGTACGAAATGAAGTCTCGACTCTCTTCGCATTCGAATCCCTCCTCCATCTCGAGATTCCTACCTCCAATCTCGCTTTCGACGGCATTTTTCGTCGTTTTCCGCTTTTATCCTTTTTTGCAAGAATCGTCTCGTCTCACTACACTAACCTTCCTTTGCTCTCCGCTTAATTCCGATTTCCCCAACAAGGTATATATGATTGCCGCTGTATGTTTCTTATTCTCTCCCTTCTGGTTAAAACGGAATACATCGCCTTCTTAAACCTTTGCCTATGCGTCGGCGCTATTAATCCGACGCCGACTCTGTATATCGCGGATTTTCGGTTTGTTTCTTCTCATTCCTTTCCGTTACTCTGCTTTCCACAAATGCTCGTATTCGAAACTTCTGATTGTGTCGTTTATATCATCCTTTCTTACTTGTGGATTTTCGTACTAGCATGGTCTTTTCTCGTATCTGCTTTTTGTGCTCTTCATTTTTCCTCCCTGGTTGTATTTCGTCGGGTGGTAAAACGTGTACGGATGGTGGTGAATGTTCACTTGTTCCTCTCTTCTGTGTTTCTTTCGAATTCCCGGGAGCCGGCGATATGGGCTTGCGTACAATATACTTTACTTCTCTTCTCCGCCTTGTGTTAACGTTTACCCCTTCGAACTCTTCTTCCTCCGAGTCCTTTATTGTCCAGTTGATACGGCTCTAGCAATACAGGAATGCAGTGATATCTTTTCGGTTTTCTTCTTGATAAATATTAGAATTGAATGCAATTATCTGCATGCTGCGTCTCGTTTGTCTTAGAAGGCGCCCAGTAGAAACGCATTGGCATGAATCATGATTAGTGAGATCAAGAGCCCGGCGTAACACCGGGGGCAGGCATTCGAAGCAAAGAGCTCAGTGTAACTTTAGATTGTGTGCTAGCTCAAGTCGAAAGTATATTATGCATCATTTCTACTATCCAAAACTGAATAATTGATAGGAACCAACCCGGGCTTCTCAGCCATCAACGATATTAAGGTCATCAACAAACAGGAATCGATTAATCTATACCCTTGGAGCAAGTGATGAGCAACGGGGAAAAGGGGGAGATCTCAAGATCTTAAGATGGCGAAGGAAACAAGACAGAGACTCGATTGCCAGGGATCACCATCCCAATGAACGAAGACAACGGACCAAAGAGCGGTCGGCCGAACAGCAAAATCAGCCCAGCAAGCACGATGTGCCCTAACGATAGACAAGACAATTGCACTCTGAATAATCGTCTCTCACTTCAACTTATCCTCTCCTTTCCTCATGAGTATACTGGAGTTCAGAACAAGGATACCGGAAGTTGGGAGAACAGAAAGGCTGCAAAGAGCGAAAAAGAGGGGCAATAATTTCAAGGGTAAAGTCGGCGTCCATACAAATTTACGTATACAGTTGCTTGATCAGTGAATCGTATCATCCAGTGGGGTTTTTCTAGCAGTAGACTTCACTGCCATTTGACTTCCAAGCTTATAGGGCGTCAGAGCGTCTCATGGCTAGCGGAGGGGGAGTTGCTATAGGAGGGAGGGTTGCTATAGGCGGGAGGCTGGTCAGATTCGCTCTCCTGCCGACTGTTCAAACTTTCGTTCAGACTGCTGGGCCCAAACTTCGGTGTCTCGCAGCCACAAGCTACGGAATAGCGGTCTACGCTAAATCCGTCGTCACCATGCTTGCTGCTTACGATGATGTCGTTTTCTAACAAGCAAACGGATAGCTGCTGTCAGCATACAAATCGTCACGCTCGAGCTTTAATCGTGCATCCAGTGATCTTCGCAATTTGCTTCTTTTGGTGGTGGCGGGAGCAGACGGATTCTGGGAGCAGAAATGCTCTATAGCTGTATAGCTATTGAAGAGGGTTAGACTTACCATACGGCCAATCGTAATGATGCACGATAACGTGCTTCTTGTATTCCAACTCAGGCGCCGGACCCGTCCTGATAGCGCTGTAAACGACGCTCTTTAGGTCAAGACTCCTCATCACATCCCTCCTCGTACATTTTTCCAGAATCTGTTTTTTAATCGCTGACCAACGGTCGACTGCATCTTCTATGTCTTCGAGCACGTCTAGTTTGTCATCAGGGGCTTCGGACTTGATCCCGACGTCCTCGAGGTAAATATTCCGCATGGAGCATTTATGCCTGCCGATAAAGTGCAGCAGGTTCTCGAGGCCCTGGTCACTGATATACGTTCTTCCAGACTTGCCGATGATGCGGAGTTCGCGTAGGTGAGGAAACACAGGCCTTTCATACAGGCTCTCTTTCGGAGTCCGCTCCACCGGTCCCGGTGGCCATGGTTCAGATGACGTAGCTTGCCTCTCTACATATGTGGCAATAGCGAGGTCCCATAGACCAAAGAATGTGTCGAGGCCATTGTACGGTTCATCGATCCTTGATTGGCCGTGGCAGTGGATCGTGATGCTCTGTAGTCCGCGAAGCTTGAGCACGCCGGTTGCAAATTGCGTATGTATCTCGACAGCATTCTTGGGATCGACATCTCCGCTGGTGCAGGAGGCCTCGATGACCAACGTGCGGATGTAGTCATTGAAGACTTTAGGGAAGTGAAGGAAGTAGTTGGACCGGTGTAGGTTCCTCAGGTTATCGAAGGCATGTGCGGGCAACAATTCAAAGCCGGGGCGGGCGTTGCGCGGGATGCGTCTTGCGGTATACGGCTTGCGTGGGTCGAAGCCTCTGGGAAAGTAGCCGCTTGTGATGCGGAATTTGTTCAGGTAGGCGTACATAATAGTGGCGTTCCAAGTCCGGTTGACCAGTCGGCACCTGAGGATGAACCTCCGATTGGTTTCATCGTCGAGCCAGCAGCCAATAGCGGCGTCCATGCTCAGATTCCGGATCACCAGGTCGAGAATCTCGTTAGGGATTCGGGCGAAACCGGGACCGTTAACCCTGACGCGGGGGCCCTCAGGGACTCTCGGGAGGCGATGGTGGTTCGAACCCCGGGGCCCGGGTGGCCTGCGCCAGTATGTAGACATTTGTGCGTGTTCAAGCCTGGAAAAGGATCGCTTGTTCGGTTTGTGATATGTAAATACTCGGAACTTTAGGGAGGGCCGGTTGAATGTGGATATTATCAGGAGGCCCGTGATATCGGGGAAAACAGTGAAGTCGGTCGTGTGATCGTGGTAATGAAGAGCTGTTGGTATTTGGATTAAGGGAGAGAATTTAGAATTTAGAACTTGAGATATGACATATACTCAGATAGAATCCGTAGACAAGGTCGGTTTAATCGAAGGGAAGAGAGAGCCGGATCTGAAGGAGCTCAGGGAGGGTGTGAGACCAACGGCCATGTGGTACTTTCAAATTTCAGGTAGAGGTGTCCGAATGCGCGGGATTTGATGCGAGGTGTCTTAATATATATACACACGTACATACTAACGGTGTATATCATACTCGTGGCCACGTGGATCAATAGCGCGCACTCGACGATCCATATCTGTATAGAATCCGGCTCGAAGACACAATGTCCCCAGGTAACCGGGATGCCCACGCCTATCTACCCCGATTGACATGATACCAAGTCCAAAGCGTGCGCACTGCCGCCTGGTGGATGTACAATATTTTTCGTATCCTGGATTCTTCCTCCATACATACGCAGATGTAATATTGATGCATCTTTCCGGACCGTTGTCTCCTCGGAGACGTCTAGGGAGTTGCAACACAGCAATCGAAAATGCAACATCGCGATATCGATCCCCGAGACCAATAGCATTAGCCGTCGGAAGACCTCCGCTTCCTGCTTAAAATTTCGATACATATTCTCAATCATCGTATTGTAGATGTAAACTATAGTCTATAAAATAGCACATGACACACTCAAATATTGAAGTTCGATCATTCTCGTAGACTAGAGTCAGCAGATATGGTATCGTGTGCTAACGTTCAGTCATTTAGTCTGATATTATGACGGCAACCATGCGTAGCAAAAGCCCAAGTTGACCGGATATTCATATATGGTCCAATGGCGAACAGGCGTTAGTACAGGAACATTTACTTGCACAATGACTCCTACCAAACAATAAAAAAGGAAAAGAAACAAGAAAAAGACCTCCCAGTAGCATCTCCAAATCCTCCCAGACCAGCGTAAGAAAGAAAAATAAGACCCGAATGTGCCAAACTTCCGTCACAACAGGTCAGTAAGAATCTCCTCAGACTTTCTCATGCAAGTCCATCAGAATTTCCCGAAACATCCGGTCCCTTTGAATATCAGGCAGAAGCCAGTGACCAACCAAAAACTTCGTTCACCGGGGACTGGACCCAAAATGCAAACACGACAGCTACCCAGATAATAGCTCTCCAAGCCCATGCTGCGACAAGAACCATCACCGCACTGATACCGCATGCCGCCATGATAAGCCCCCTCAAGATCCTATCACCTCGCCGCCACAAGATGTTGGCCTCAAGTATCATCACAACAGTAACAATGATAGCCTCGACTACGTATATAGCGCCTAAATTAACACTCTCCTGGCCATACAACTCGACGACTCGATCAACAGCATCGGTAGATGGGAGCGACCACCGCGCCGCATCGGAGCTGGAAAGCATCCCGCTGATCGCGTATAGTGCTTGGAATGCGTTGGATAGAGCCCGGAGAATGAAACCGAAACTGAAGAAGGTCTGTAGGGCGTAGAAGATAGCGACGAAAACGGATACCGACTTCGTAGTACGTGAGGGGTATTGGATCCGGATGATATAAAGACCGATCAAGAGGACGGTCAAGAGAAGAATACACAGGCTTGATTCCGCCCGGTATTCCGCGTTGGCGACAGGGACGCCTATAGCTATCGGAAGGGGGCTGGCGGTCGCAGGAATATGGGGACGCCATAGGTGAAGCGCAGTTGTTGTTTCGGTTTCCGAAGCGGTTTCGGTAACCACATTGGAAGGAAGGATAGAAGAAGACGCAAGTGTCATGGCAGACTCTGCCAAATCGCTATCAAAGTTAGAGGTGCTAGAATAGTTTGCGGGACCGCTTAGACCGGACAGTCCAAGCGATGTGTGTGTAGAAAACAGGATATTTGGTACAGAGACGTTTATGCGGGGAAGCGCGATGATGTCGGCAGTGAAGCTAGGTATGAGGTAGAGGTCACGGGCCGAAGCAGTAGCAAAGAGACCCGATTCAACAATACAAGCGTCGGGAGTATTATAGGAGGTTGGTTCGACTGCCGTGAGGGCTATAGATGCTGCTGGTATCTGAGCCATCACGAAATGGTTAGAGTAGGGTGTTCTCACTTCATATTCAGGATTAGATATACTAGCTGGGACACGTACAAAATAGCTAACGGTCGTCGGCGGAAGAGTCAAAGTTCTGGGCTGAGGATACCGCGCGATTTCGTTCTCATTCGAGTCAAAGAGAAGGTGAAGAGTCGTTATCGATTGTAGCAGAGACTCCATTGTGGCGTAGTCTATATCGGATGATTGAGAACACTATTCTAAAATGATGGTTATTACAACGCCCCCGGGCCCCACCACCGCAGTGACGGGACTGAGTGTCGCCTCAGAAATATCGCAATCACTTACAGATATCAATTATTGCCGAATGCTCGCATCCGATCTTGTCTCTTCCGATGTATTGCTAGTCGTGAAGGAGAATTCCGAGTAGGCAAATATAAAGGACCGGAAGAAAGATGACAAGATACGCTTGCCAGGGCCACTGAGGATAAAGCGGAGGAATATGCGTTTGCGGAGGTCACGTCTGTTCATGATTGCGAGTTGCTTGGGAGGTGTTTCTCGGGATCTTCGATGGAGGTTTGTGGGAAGATAGCGGCGCAGATGAGTATCAATAACACTACTAGGTAAATATACGTGACTAGAGGTGTTAATTGCAGTGGTGATCGTGCACAGCAGGATTGATGGCTAGATTGATACGGACTGGAGGGTCAATTTGAGAGACAACGGTGATGATTGGGTAGACAAGAGGGAGGAAGCCAGAATGCATGAGGGGGATACCTTATAAGTGTCCTTTCTGATCTGCCAGCTGGACTCTCCTTTATTATGAACAAGTTTTAGATGGGCAAGATTGCGACCCATGTTTCATCAGCGTATCAATCCGATATACAATTCTCTGATGCTCAAGTGATTCTAGCGTATATCTATCGTTCTCATACAATATGGATATCTCCAGGAGCAAGCATTCTGCTAGACCCCGGTAATTACCACGCTGTTGTATTTTCGAGAGTCGCGCGTTGTTTGCTGGTAGCGTGCAGTCGAATTAGACTACCTATTAACCGAGGATGCCAGGTGCTGCTGTGCCATCTCGAGGATGTATACGTCTGGACTCTTTGGCGTCGAGTGTGAATTTACATGGTATATGGAGTGTATGTACAATGATCTGCTGTAGAGCAGGAAACTATATACAAGTGTAGAATACTATGATACAATGATGGAATGGAGAGCCCCTCCACAGACTCTAGGACTCTACTCCAGATTGACGTTCACCACAATCCCCTATTTTCAACGCTCCTGGAAACTTCCCTTGCTGCTCTGCCCGTTGTTCTTTGACACCAATAAGCCGCTCTGCTTTATGCTGCTTCTTCTTGATTCCAACGTCTTCACAGTCCCTCCATTGTTTCCCTAAACCATCTCTCAGATCTTGCCGTCAAGCTTCTCCGCAGTTACTGCGGCCGTATCAGCGCCTTTATTATCCACCTCCTCAGGCTCCTTCTCAGCTCCCTTCTTCTTCATCTCTTCCTTCTCCTCAGCTTCCTCTTCAACATGATCTTCCAACATCTTCTGCACGTTCTCCTTGAGCTCGTGATCTACTTTCGCTTCAAGCCCATCCTCGACTCCCTCTTCTGTCCTTCCACTAGCTTCCTGCTGTACGGCGTCTACCACTTTTTCTTCAACTTTGTCTTTGATGCTTTCATCCTGCAGCTCTAGCAGCTTCTCTTCAACAGCCACTTCTCCCTGCGGCCCTGAAAGTTCGACCATCGCATCCTTGCTCCGATGTGGGGACTTGTCATCTTGCTCATCTACGCCATCGGTATCGTTCACATGGGATATTTTTATATCCTGATCCGCCGATATTTGCTTGGTCTGCTCCTGCTCGCACCTTTCATCATCCTCTTTCTCCTGTGCTTCACGCTCGGGATTTTCGTTATTGGCCGCATCCTCCTTTCCTGCTACTGGTTCCAGCGTGGGTATTTCCCCGTCGCTGGATACCGCCGGCTGTTCGTCATCGCGCTGCTCTGTGTTCCTTTGGGGCTCTACGAGCAGACTCTCCCTCTTGTCCTCCTCTGCATTGCGGCTCTCTACCTCTAGCTGCTCGGACTTCTCCTGCGGTGCGACTATCGCCGCCTCTTCGACCACGACTTGCGTTTGCGCCTTCTCGCGCGGCGCCACTTCCACTGCTGCGTCTTTGACGATAACTTGCGTTTCGGATTTGTCCTCCTCGACTTCCTTGAGATTTGCCGCCACCGATTCGCTCTTCGGCTGCTCAACTCCACGTTTTCCTGTCTCCAATAGCGCCTGGGCTTCGCGCTGGGCTTCGAGAGCCCGCTTCTCTTCAGCGAACGCTCCACTGGCGATATTTCGCAGCTTTTCCATCTGCTCTCGAAGCTCCGACAGCTCTCCGCGCAGGGCTGACAATTGAGAATCAGTTATCACCGACTCAGTATCCTGGGTCGTACTCTCCGTCGACCTCGGTAACGCATCTTTCTCAGGTGTTGTCTTCACCTCAACTTTAGATTGCTCTTGCACGTCGCCTTCCAATTGGACGTTATCCGTTTTCGGGGACGATTCGATCGCTTTTTTGGTCTCCTCGACGGCGGATCCAATTGCGACCTCTTCAGACACTTCATCCGCTTCGCCCTCCTCGCCCTCCTCAACTTCCATTGGGGTCTCTTCCAATTTCTTTGGCGCTTGTTCGGTACCGGCATCTAGCATTGCTAGCCCATACTCTTTCCAGCTGTCGGTCGTCACCAAGCCGGGACTGTTGACGACGGGATCCAAGCCCTTGCCGTTCTTGGGGAATGCGATGACGTTGCGGATGCTGTCGGTGCCAAGCATCAGAGCGATGAGGCGGTCGAAACCAAGCGCAAGGCCTGCATGTGGCGGACACCCGCTGTCCAACATTTCAAAAAGATGTCTGAACAACTTTAGTTTCTTCGGCGGAACCTGTTTTCGAAATCACAATATTGTCAACATTGCCCCTACATGTCTAGCGTAGGTGGACATACCTTGAGAATGTCCTCGAGGATATTCTGCTGCAGCTCCGCCTCGTGAATCCGGGTGCTACCGCCGCCGATTTCGACACCGTTCAGGACGATATCGTAATGCTGACCGATCGTCTCCCACGGCCTCACGAACAACTTATCCCGGTCGCTGACCAGCGGTGCGGTGAACGGGTGGTGCGTGGACTTGTACCCTGCGCCGCCTGACTGGCCCGGATCTATGTCGTCCTTCTCGATGCGCGTGAACAAGGGGAAGCGGTTGACCCAGAGGAATTTGTAGCCCGTGAGCGGCGGGATGATATCGTATTCGACGAGTTTCGAGGCGAGCATTTTCCTGACAGTTCCGATAGGCGTTGAGCCGCCCTATACGATGTTGCATGCGTGTCAGCTCTGTACGTACATATATTGTGGATAGCTGTAGATTACTAGCGGAGAGATCATGGTCACATACAGAATTGAACTCTCTTCTCCGTCTGCCCATTACTACGATATTGTTCTGCTCCAGGAGATGCCTGCGTTTCATGGCCTCGGCGGCGTCCCTGACTCCCTTCACATCTTGCTCGAGGTACGGCGCCAGTCTAACTAGGCTTGATTCGATTCTTCGCAGAGCGGTCAGATCTTTGAGATAGCACACCACCACGTCCGGATTCGACCCCTGCAGTGGACTTATCATGTCGTCGGGTGGTTTCAACAGTTCGCCTCGCATTCTCGCAAATTTGGTGTGGCTCATTTCGACGTTCGGTATGACCATTATTTGGTAGCTCCAGTTATTGTGTTCAGCGGGCTTGAAGTTGAGGCACGGATCAATGATTTCACCAAGCTTAAGAATCTACACGAGCCGGGAATGTATTGTTAGCATCATGCTGGAAAAGAGATAAGGGTGGACCGCGCGGCTAACCTGAGGTTCAAAACGCAAGTCGGGCTTATCGCTACCGAAAGATGAGATGGCAGAATGGTAGGGCAGCACTGGGAAAGGAGCGAGCTTGACACCGAGGACCTCCCACCATAGCCGCTTGAGCAGCCGCTCCACAGTCCTCATCACATCCTGGCCGGAGGCGAACGCCATCTCCAAGTCGAGCTGCGTGAACTCCGGCTGCCGGTCGGCCCGCAGATCTTCGTCGCGGAAACATTTCGCGAGCTGGTAGTACTTGTGGACCCCGCCGGCCATCAGAATCTGCTTGTATTGTTGTGGACTCTGCGGAAGGGCGTAGGCGTGGCCCGGTTTTCGGGTGGGGACGAGGAATTCCCGGGCACCCTCCGGCGTCGACTTGAACAAGAGAGGCGTCTCGACTTCCAGAAACCCCTCCTCTTCGAGATGCTGTCTGCAGACGCGAGAGACCTTGCTCCGGAGCCTGAGCGCCTTCGCGAGGGTTTGGTCGGTACGCAGCTGCAGGTAACGCTTCGCCGGGCTGTGAACGGCGTCTCTGACGACTGGTTTGGCGGGCGGGTTGCCAATGTGTACCACGTCCTTGATTACAAGCTCGACCTTGTCGAGGAACGGTATACCTTCAAAATCTTCGCTCTGTCGCATGCGATTCTTCCATTGAAGGTAGCCGTAGACTTGAACTGGCGTGTGCATCTTAGTTTTCTTGAGATAGTCCGGATCTTTGAAGTCCGGGTCCCCATGATAGACTATCTGCACTACCTTGTCGTCCTGGAGGATCTTTCCGAATATAAGCCTGTCCGACATGATCCCAATTGATACGAGCCAGCCACGGATGTAGATATTTTGAAAGAGATCATCAGCGGTGAGATCACGGAAGGATTTGCAATTGGCCGGGTCGGAAGGGAGAGCCCATGGCGGCTTCTCCCCCGGCTCGAGCGTCGGCTTGAAGGATATATCCAGTGGCCGTGCCGGCTGCGTGGCAACCGGGAGGTATTTGTCTGGCAACGAATCCCCTTGCCTGAAAGGTCTCTGCGCCATCAGGGTCGATTTGGGACGGGGTTTGCTTTTAAATCTTCTAGATCCTTCAGAAACATCGGTCCCTCCCTGTTGATGCTCTGATTGCTCTGACCTGGGAGCCGAATTTGCAGTCGAAGCTGGGATAGCACCATCATCAGGGTCCTGATTGGCGGCATCGTCGCTGTAGGCTCGTCTCGACCGCAATTGGCTGGAGAGAACAGCGGACTGTCGACGGATGTTTGAAATCGACGGACGGGGCCGGCCAGCGGGAGCAGCCGCGAGGGCGTCCAGCTGGCAGCGGGCGCAGATGCGCAAGGGCGCCGTCATGTTGAAGCGTGGTCGTCGCGTGGCATGGCGCAAAATACATATACAGAAAGTCCGTGGTGGGATGTCGTTCGGCGTGCGTTGCGCACAAAAAATTTCGGTTGTTGAAAGTTGCCTATTTAACCCGCATCGCTCGGCCGCACATTTTCTTTTCTCTTCTTCTCTCTTCATCCTTCCAAGTTTTAAACTGTGAGTGCCATCACCACCCCACCGTCTCCACTATCCCGATCAACCGGAGCATCTACTGACGCAATCTATCCTTCGCCGGTATAGTCATGATGAAAGCCTAGAGTGTATCATATGCACTGATCTCGCCGGCCACACGAACCCTCCTCGCCTCTCGAGTCCGCGAGGATAAGACAGACGATGGCCTTGTGGATCGGGTGGGTCCCGGCGGGATCGGAATGATATAGGCGTTCGGCACATATCCTTGTTACTTAACGGACGCGATGAAGGCATCTCTGAGCCAATTGTCAAGACGCGACCAGGCAGCTCGCCCTGACCTGTCTGGGAGTGTTGAGACAGGCATGAAACTGGAGGGTGTTTATCCTGTGTGGAATGTTGTCTGAGGCTCGCGTGCACGCGAGGGACCTCAATGGCAGATGATGAGGGTGATGGTATGATTGAGGGGTGCTGGTGTTTTGGCGGGGGATGAATTGGTCGCGACGATGCAGCCTAGTCTTGCCCGGCTAGCCTTGAAGGCGAGCCTGTCTGTTTCTCGGCTAGGCGGAGTGGCAGCTCGGAGCGGACGGGGTGGAGGATAGATGACGGGTTTTAATCTGATACACCGGGCACGGGCCCAGGTCGTCAAGATCCATCCGATGCTTCACCGGTTTTGTAACTACTTAGTACCTGGGTATCTGCCTACTATAGCGAGCTAGTTATATGAGAGGTGGTCGATATCTGCCGTGAGCACGGTGCTATCGTCTGTCCGTTCATAATTCTTCGATCAAAGCTTCCATTGTGCGCTTCCATATTTAGAATCGCGACGAGATTTCATATAAATGTGTTTCTACCGCTCGTTAGATAACAGGCTGCATCCATGCCGGTCAGCTGAGCGTGAGACCGCTTTGCGACCCCGTCTGCTGGAAATTGAAATGCGAAATGAGGGCTTCGATTTCGCTTTGGCTTAATCTAATTTCATTTCCACCATTTCCCTCACCGCGAGGCTCGAGGTCGCTATTTTGCAAGTCAGCTCAGAGCCTCACGGCGTGTCAGATGCTCGCTTGGTCGATGCCGGGAGCCCCTTTCCGGGGAGCCCTACGCTGCAAGCTGTCAATATCAAGAGAAAGAACGCACGAATGATAACGTGCGCATCGTGGCCCACGCCTCCGTGCATGCTTTTGGAGCTAAGGTTAGGTCGCCTGCAGGGCCAAACGCGTGTTTTGCGAGGTGTAATATAAATTTTGCCGGACGGATCGTGATCATGATGCTACGAGGGCCTGTACGTATAAATAAGAAGCGGGCTCCGCAACGGCTTTTGCGGAGGCAAGTCGCGATCTTGTAGTCGATATCACCAGACTCCGCTCCATCCAGCAAAGCCCTTTATTCTTATCAGCCGAAAAGCTCCCGAACGAGCTAACCTTGAAATTGGAGGCGTCCTGTCCAGTCCGTGCGCTTACCAATTCGACGTGATCGCGAGAGTCATCCGAACTATCCTCTCTGCCACCAATTGAGCTGTGACTCCCCACAAGAATTCAATTGATCGTACAGCGTAATACAGAATTGCCTCTGCCAGCTGCCAGCTTCTCCTCCAATTGACCGGTGCCAATTCGAATCCCGTGGGAATTGTCTTGGAGAAAGATCCAGAGCAGTTAAGCGAGCTTTGGAAGCTGCTCTGAAGGCTTATCGTCCACCGGCCGGCTGGCCATTGTCTGCATGTCGAGCATGCACCAGCGCCCAAGCATATTCGTCCGCATTGTCGCCGTCGCCGCCGTCGTCGTTGGTGGAAGTCGGGCCATCGTGATCTAGGCCAGCTTGACCGCTCGCTATGGGACCATCGTTCCCGGGTCTTCGATAGTCTCCACTGCCGCAATCGCCCAGCTAGTCAGCCGTCGTCTCTTCTTACCGTCATCTCGAACATCCGCGCCCGCGCGACCGGCGGACACCAAAAGCGCAGGTGGTGCCGGGTCGCACTGCTTGCAGGGAGCATCATTCCAGATCTGGCGGGACTCAAGGCGGTTTTGGCGGGCAGCTCGCAAACAAAAGCTCGAGCTGCCGGTGCCGCCCAATCAAAAGCCGGTGCGTCGCTTCCACTGCAGCCGGCCCACCAACCTTCGTTCGCTCGCTCCCGACAGCGAGGCATGCGGGACTTATCCACTGACCAGCAGCGTCTCGTGTTATAGCATCGTCCTCGCAGTCCGCTCGCTCTCGCCGCCCGCCGACTGCTGCCGTCCTTCCAGATACCGTGACGTCTCGGCATCCCCGAGGACAGAACGCCGCCGGCCGGATGAGTTCCTTCGAGAAGTCCGTCAAGGTATGTTGTACAGACCGCACGTCATAAATCTCGCTCGGCCCGGGCGGGCTCTGAGCTGTTCCGCCGCCCGCTTTGCAGCTATCGCGAACGATGCTAACCTCTCACCGGACGCTTTCTAGGGCGCGACGAAGGTCAAGGTACGATATACCGCTCCCACTCCATCCGGACGGCGCGCATGTGGGTGCATACATACTCTATGGCACCGCCGCGACCCGCCCGTCGAAGCAGAAATGTGAAATGTGAACTCCCAAGCTGACCGCCCTCGTCCGGAGAAAAAAGGTTGCTGCACCGAAATCGAAGTATGTCGAGCACATCCTTATCGCCACGCACGCCGGCGAGGCCGGCATCGCTGAGGTCTTCCGGGCCCTCAACAACCGCATGAAGGACCAGACGTGGACGGTACGTAACACCCGCGCCGCCGCTGCCGCCGCCCTCCCTGGAACCGGCCGCCGTGGACGCCTGGAAGCTAACGACCGGTTCGAGACAGATCGTGTTCAAGTCCCTGATCGTTGTCCATCTGATGATCCGAGAAGGCGAGCAAGATGTGACGCTGCGGTACCTCCGAAAACACCCTCGTCTAGTTGCTATTAGCAACTATTCGGATGGTAAGACCGGATCTGCGCGCAAGACTACACTTCAAGCCTGGGAGTTGATAGAATTCCACGAGCTGACCGCCAAAAAAGTACAGGAGCAAGGGCGCAACATTCGCAGATACTCGCAATACCTCGGCGAACGGGCTAGAAGCTTTGGCGACGTCAAGATTGACTTTGTGAGAAACGGACAGGGACATTTACGGCGATTGAGCGTCGAGAAAGGGCTGCTGAGAGAAGTCGAGTGCGTGCAGACACAGATGAGAGCTCTGCTGCAGTGCAACGTGCGTGCATTTAGATTGTTTATGGGATTTCCCCTTTTGTGCTATTTTAGCTGACTTGCCGGTTGTCCAGTTTGCTACCGGCGATGTCGACAACGAGATCACCCTGACAGCGTTCAGGATGCTGGTCTCCGACCTTCTCGCCTTCTTCCATGTCGTCAACGAGGGTGTCATCAATGTATTGGGTGGGTGCACCTGTTCCTTTCACAGTTGTAGTAACGTAATGCTACAGGGCGCATGCTGACTACTTTGCCGCAGAGCATTACTTTGAGATGTCGCGATACGATGCCGAGCGGGCACTCGAAATTTACAAAGTCTTCACCAGACAGACGGAGGACACCGTCGAGTTTCTGCAGAATGCGCGGAGACTTGAGACGGCGACTCGATTACAGATCCCGAACGTCAAGCATGCCCCTACCTCGCTTACCAAAGCCCTTGAGGAATACCTTCTCGACCCCGACTTTGACATCAACCGCAGGCAGTATCTCGCCGCCCAGGAGGCCAAGAGAACGGGCAAGAAGCCGCCTGCGGATGTATTGTCGTCTAGCAAGTCGTCTGCTGCCGCCGCTGCCTCGTCTTCGTCGGCAACTACAACTACCGCCCCTCAAGCACCCGTTGCCGCTCAACAAGCCGCCCCAGCACCCGCACCCAAGCAGGAGAACCTCATCGACTACTTTGCATCTATCGAGAACGAGCAGACGCCCATGTTTGGTGGGAACCTCGCCGCGGCGCCACCGCAATTCCTACAACAGCCGCTGATCGCCACCGGGTCGCAACAGCTGCCGCTGATACCGACGGGCCAGTACCCTGTCATCCAGCAGCAGCCCGGCTTTGTGATCCCCCCGCCGCAGCCGCAGCCGCAATTGACGCAGCAGATGCCGCAGCAGTTCCTCGTGCAGAATCCGGGGCCGTTCGCGATGCAACAGCCGCTGCAGTCAGATTTCACAGGCGCCGGATTCGGCGGATACACGCCCGCGGCGCAACCGGTGCTCGCACCGATACCCCAGTCCGTCCCCCAGGCTGCGCCCGTGCTCACGCCGTCGTTCACGCCGCCCGTGCAGACGCCGCAGAGCACGAGCAGCTTGATGCCTGCCGCGACGGGCAGCACAAACCCCTTCCGGCAGTCCATGATGCCGACGGGGTCCTCGATCAACTCTCCCATCACATCAATGGGCACCGGCTCCACGGCGGCTTCGCGCGGGACTAATCCGTTCGCTCGAAGTTCCACCATGCCGGTTACGCAGACGCCGCCTTCGTTCAGCCCCACCGTCACCGAATACTCGCAGGCCTCGCCACAGATACAGCAGCAGCCGCAGCAGACACCCATCCGGTCCACGTCGACGGGCAGCACGAACCCGTTCTCCCGCGCGAAGATCGAGGCGGGGCTTCCCTCCGTCGCTGAGGGCCAGATACCGAACGGGTTCAATACGGGTGGTGGTGTCCCTCTGAATAACGCTGGCTTCGCGCCGACGATGGCTGGCGGCCTGAATATCGCGCAGCCGACGGGGACGAATCCGTTCCGACAGAGCAAGCTGCCGGCGGACATGGCGCCACAGATCTCTATGGGCGGGCTGGAGCATCTGGAGACGATCCCGGTGTTCCCGCGGTCGGACCAGCCGAATGCGCAGCAGCAGCAGCAGGGACAAGGGCAGTGGGGGTTTTAATCGCACAACGAAACACGATAGTTGGAGGGGATGGAATAGCTGGCTAGTTGGTATGAGAGCGGAAGGGGACAGCGGACGACTTGGTAGAGCGAGGTGAACGCGGCGGGAATTGTGTACTATATTTGGGCTTTTTCCTTTCTAAATGCATTGATGCGTACGTTGGATTTTGCGCTTCTTCGCCGTCTACATGCTACTTTTCGCTCGCGTTCTTGGATACAGCGATGAATTGGCGGCTGGGGTGCACGGGGAGGATATGATGTGATGCATGCCCTTTGGTATCGACTCAATTTACTTACTCGTTGAGTGATAGCTAGCTAGCTCTGGGGCTCAACTTTTTAAAGCATGCATGTTTCTTGCGATTCGTATCTCTCAGGTTGATTAACTTGAGCTAGCTTTTATGGTTTTTTTCCAATTGTTTGCAACTAATAGCCAGTACACGTCGAGATATCCAATACAAGTTTTTTTTCTACAGCGGCCAGTATAGCAGTTACCGGGAAGTGTTCTATAGTGACATTTACCGCCCTCGCGAATTCGGAAAATGTTGGAGTTGGAGCCGCAACGTTGGGATAGAAAAGTAAACGTCGCACAAACTCGAGCTCTCGACGACGTCCAGCCAACGGCGTCACAACACGTCAATTAAATCCAACTCAAGTCGACTCCCTGCCGTGTGCGTAAGAGTGAATGCAGGTGTCTATATATTGCATGCCCTGCATAGTGCACACCGCTGAGATAGACACCCACGCGATAATGTCATATTATCATTTATCACCAATCGTGCATTGTGCATTCACGTGGGGTTACAAGTCAACGCTTGTATCCATGCAGTCAGACTCGTGTGTACTACGTACTATACATTGATCGAGTAAGTACTTAAGTATACAGTAGGCGCATTGACGATACGGTGCTAGCGTAAGATTATACTGTAGAATATTCCGTATGGACAGACGTTATGCATGCGGGTTTCACTCGATCGTTCTAGCCTGCTTCCGCCTGCTTCCTCGGGAAACGACAGAAACAGCAAGGGTTTGGATGCACATAACACATAATTCTTATTGTATTATAAGTATAAGGGTAAGCTTCGGAAGGCGAGGACGGCAGGGCCGGAGCCCGTCGTATGTATACAGAAGGGGTAAGTGGTGGGGGAAGGGTTTTGTTGTGCTCGGAATAGATCTAGATGGTAAGGGTCTGCTTGGTGGATTTGAAACAGCGTGTTTACCTGAGGCGTCGGGGCTGCTCGGATGGACAGAACGATCTGGCTGACTGAAATGAACGTACGGAGTAAGGTAGGAGGTACGTACCTGATGCAGCTAGTTGTGTGTATATTCCAGTGCATGTACGGGACGTACTTGCACTTCTGTCCTGTACGTATGCGGGGAACCTTTCGAAGGGGGTCCCGAGGGTGGATTATTCTTTGGAGTGGGCTGCAAGGGCACATGGCCAGCTGTGGAATTGGATGCAGTGTATGCTTGGAGTAGCTACTTAGCTACGGCGTGCATGTAACGCGCGTTTGCTCCGAGGGGACGGGGGCATTTCAGAGGTCGAGGTCGAGGTGCAGGGGTGGGATAGGTTTCGAAAACAGCTTAGTCTCGGGGCGAGCAGCGAATAAATAGCAGTCGAACGGCGGCGTTTTGCCTAACCGGGCGAGTTGGATGGCCGAAAAGGAGTTCGTCGGGTTAGTTACAAACTAAATACAAAGCAGCAGCATGAGCAACCAGCGGATAGGTGATTGTAAATTGACGGTTTCCATGCAATTTTGCATTGCAAAGTGGACTGGCAGTGATTGGAATGTTGCAATCGGTTGACAGTGGGATGAGGCAATCTAGCGAAATTGGCTGGAACTCAGGCGGCCGCAGTGCTGTCGTCTGCCTGTAACTATGGAACTATCGCCAGCGAGCTAGCTCGGAGCATGCAATGCGCTAGTCCGCTGAATTCTAACTGATTGAGACTCGACGAGACCGAGCAGGTGCTAGAGTCTTATACTAAGTACCAAGTCCACAGGCAGCTAGCCTCGATCGGAACGGGAGGAGGTGTTTGCAATATAAGTTTCGATTGTATGTCGGCCGGGGCAACAGACGAGCATGCAGGCAGGCCAGGCCACTCTGTCCCAGACGAGTAAGACGACTGGCCGAGGACGCTGGAGGTTTGCAAGTGCCCGGCCTGGAACTCTTTTGTCTGCAGTTGTGCGACGGCCGGTTGCTGTATCGGATTGGATTGCTCGCGCTTGCACCAATGTAATATAATGTAATACACAGGCGAGTGAATGAATGAATGCAGATGTACGGTCTCAGGAGCTGCAGTGGACATTTAACTCTCCCTCGACTCTCCATCCCTTTCTTCGAACCCATTCCTCGAATATATTCCACTACGCCGTACGTTACCGCATCGATTACGAATAATTCAAGCGACTCTCAGCCGTACACAGCGAATCGGACGGACCACAGACGACGACGCAGTTATTATTGGCAGCACCGACCGTCGATTGAGATCGATCCGGATACCTGGACGCACTCGCATGTCCGGCACAGTCAGCTTCCAAGCGACCCTGTAAGAGCCCAGTTCGAGCGCTCACACGCACACGCACACGCACGCAGCTCGAAAAGCAGCTCCACCGCTGTTAAGTTGCGACCCAGCCGAGGCCCATCGAATCACGCGGCGGGCACGCTAGAGCTCGAAAGGGGCTAAGGGACCAGCCAGCAGCACGCCGAACGACCGGGGCAAGACGATCGAGGCCAGCTACATCCTTAAGTAGCTACAGCAGCAGCAGCAGCAGCAGCAGAGACAAAGCATCCGATATATATATCGAGCACACGCAGCTGCTTCAAAAGTTGCCCAGCTGTGCGAGATATATATACTGTGCTTGGTGCATGCGAGTGCTCTCTGACGCCTGCCGAAACGCTACGAGCGAGCAGGGACGAAACGGAGCGCACGAGGGCCCAAATATAATTAAACGCCGCATTGCATTAACGACAAAAGACCGTCCTGCTGCACCAGGCACTGGCACTGGCACGGGCACGGGCTGTGGCATATCGGGAGACGTGCATGCAGAGGAGGCGAGGGCGGATATAAATTCACAGACTCGATCAATCGCAGGGCCAGGCAAAGGCCGGCGGACAAGCTGCCCACAATAGGGTGAGTGAGGATTATAATAATACACGCAGCGCTGCCCCACGCTGGCTCGCCCGTCCCCTTTCATCTGCCCTTTAGCCCCCAACAACCACTCAGATTAAGTAATCTCGCAAGAGCCCGCTGCCCTCGTCGCTCCCTGCCCGCCCTCTTCCCTCCGTCTTCACCATCATCACCCTCGTCGTTGTCGTCGTCGTCGTCGTCGTCTTCGTCTCTGCTCACATCGACCGCCCGCAGACCCCCGGCGCCAGACCACCAGCAGGAGGCCGGCCCGAGTGCTCCTCCTCCGCGCCGCCAGACGACGACACTCCCGCAACCCCTCAACAACACGCAACACTTGCCCCCCGTGACCGCCAGGAGAGCGTCGACGCTCGCATCGCCCGCCTCCGTCTCCTCGTCCGCCTCCTCGTCCTCCAGCTACCTGCTCAACTACCTCTCCGCCGCCCAGAAAGCAATGTCCGCCCCGTCCTCCTCCGATCCGCCAAAGACCCCCTCCACCGGCGCCCCCAAACGCGGCGGCGTCAGCGCCCTGCTCGCCAAGTTTGAGCAGGGCGGCGGCTCGCCCGGCGGTTCCGGCTCCGGCTCGTCGACGCCCGAGCCTGCGTTCCGGCCAAAGCCCATTGGCCGTGTCAAGACGAACTTTGTCGCCGTCACCGACGCCGCCGGCGTGGTCGGCCTGCGGAAGGCTGAGAACGGCGATCTCTCGCCGCTGAAGGGGCCCGGGACACCCACCAAGTTTGGCGGCTTCGGCGGTCCGTTCGGAGACGGGGGGCCTAGGACTCCCAAGCTGGAGAGCGGCGCAGCGGAGGGCGTCAACGGGAAGAAGGTGGAGGAGGCGCCGGTAGCAACGCCAGCAGCGAAGGAGGAAACCAAACCTGCCGTGGAGGAAAAGCCGGAGTCGAGCACCAGCACTAGCACACCGGAGAAGGAAGCACCCGCTGAGCCCGAGCCAGCTGCTCCGGAGCCGGTACCCGAGAAGGACGATGTCCCGGACGTAGAGGAGGTCGCTGTAAAGGAGGAGGAGCAGGAGGAGGAGGTTAAAGAAGCACCGGTCGAGCCGGCTCCAGTTGAGGGTAGGTAGTCAAACTCAAAACCACGTGGCCGAGAAGTTTATATTGACAGACGCGCTTGCAGAACCGATACCGCAAGCTGAGCCGGTCGAAGAGCCAGCTCCAGCTCCAGCTCCAGCTCCAGCTCCAGAAGCTGAAGCTGAAGCTGAAGCTGGGCCGGAGTCACCGCCGCAAGATGCTGAAGTCAAAGCGAACGGAGATCCACTACCAGACACGCAATCGGAAGACACCGCTGTCGAACCGGAGGCCGTCGTCGAGGACGTCAAGGACGACGAACCCGTCGAACCGCCCAAGGAGGAACTACCAGCTGAAGAAATCGAGCCAGCGGTAGAAGAGCCCGCTGCGGAACCGGCTGAGGAACCCGTCGAGGCTGCAGTTCCCGAGATTGCGGAACAGCAGCTCGAGACGCCAATCGCCGTCAACGTCCAACCGCCGACACCAGTCAATGCAAAGACGCCGAAAACCCCCACGACACCCAGCCGGAATACAGCCACCAAAACGGCCCGGCCGACAGCCTCGAGCTCGAAGGCCGCCGAGAAGAAGCCAGCCACCACCAGACAGGCGGAACCGAAGCCCACCACCAGCAGAGCTGCCGAGTCCAAGTTACCCACCAAGCCGACAGAAAGCAGAGCGATTCCCAAGCCGACCACCTCTGCAACCACAAAATCGCGGATACCAGCCTCGACGACACGGACGGGCGCATCGGCGGCGAAGACGCACACCAGCAAACACAGCACCTCCTCCGCATCGGCAAAGTCGACAGCCCACTCGCGGACGACCCCCGCACCCCCAGCGGACGATGCCGAACACACCGAACCCCACCGGCAGGGCGAAAGCTCCACCCGCCCCGCCGAAACCTCCCCGAACGGCAAGTCGCGCCCTGCCGCCACCCGCCCTCCGAGCAACGCCTCGAGAGCGACCACCAAGCCGGCTACAGTCCCCATCCAAGCCCGCTCCACCGCGTACGGCCCCACGGCCTCCTCTTCGAGCAAGCTACCCACCACCACCCTCGCCGCGCCACCAACCAAGCCGATAGCCCGCGCGAAAACCCCAAGCCGGCTGACCGCACAGCCCCTCCACCAACGCCCCGGCTCGCGCGTCGCCGGCGCCAAATCCCCCTCCGTCTCCCCCACACGCGCCGAGCACCGCCTGCGCTCACACTCCCGCGCCTCAATGGCGTCCGAGTCCACCGTCCGCCCGAAGCCGACACACATCGACCCCAACTTCCTCGCGCGGCTGTCCCGACCGACGGCCAGCAGCGCATCCAAGGTTGTCGAGAAGCGCGTGACGTCGCCACCGGCCCCATCGGTGACGAAGAAGCTGAGCTCGTCGCAGCGGTCGCGCAAGACGGACGACGACCAGGCGAGCAACTCGACGCGGGCGAGCATCGACCAGGAGCGTCCGCCTGTATTCGAGGACAACGGCCCGAACGAGCACCATGAGGTCGCGCCGGACCTGAGCGAGAACCACACCACAACGACGACAGCGCTGCAGTCGTAGCCTTGTGTGGGACTTTTTTTTTTGTCAGGTCGTAGTCGAGTCGTAATTTAATGGGTATGAGAGTACAGCGATGCATGCGTGCCAACTTCGTTTTATATATATTAGCTACCAACTTTTTTTCCCTTTATTATCCTTCTTTTTTTTTAAGTATTTTTTTTAACTGGATCAACTTTTGATAATTCGCATCTGCATGGAATCTTTCTTTTTGTATACTCTTTTCAAGTAGGATTATTTTATTGATATTGTGGTATTGACGCTGGTGATTAATTATACTACTTGCTGGTGCTCATTTGACCATTCTCTCGTTCGATTACCTATTTCTTCTGTTGATTTCCTACAAGTGCCGGTTGAAGTCGCCTTCGGCCGAGTACGCGTCTAAGATTTCGAGGTTGTGGCATTTCGTTATATGTGCAGCCGGTTATTACCATTTCCTGTCCGGAAAAAATATACATTCATGTGGGCCGGAAGCTCGGTGGTTGATTCATGTCAAGACACTCTTCTCGATCGATCAAGCATGCATGTGAATTTATACGTTTAAACGTTTACGACAGCACAATGCGATGTTGCATGCTGGCTTTTCTTTGCCATGCATGGGTGAACTACGGAATCGATAGATTCGACGGCGAGAATGTATGTAGTATACAAATATATACAGCTATCAACTGACTGATTTCATAGCGTAGCGTTTATGTAATGGAATATTATATTGACAGTGTTAACTTTTCCGCGGATGCGAAGGCGGGCCGCTGATGGTGGACGGCATGATGGTGTCGGCTTTGTCTTCGGGCGGTACGAGACGCCGGCGGTCCTCGCCGAGGTATACTATATATATATTCAATTCAATCAGTCTGAATACTTTACCGTACAGCCTCTATCCAGTATCGTAGTCCGATACGACAGGCTATACGCATCTGTAAATGTAGATTTTTATTCATGTCGGGGTGGTAAGGAAGTGGTATACTGGATATGAGTATGTACGTACGGCGTTTGTAGACGAGGTAGCTGCTGACGATGGCAACGGGCAGCGCGACGATGAGCAGCGTGACTCTACATTCCACACGTCACATTGCGCCATTACTCGTCAGCTTTTAGTGTATATGTACATATATACATTTATACAAGTGTATATATATGGAGAATGGGCGGTGGAGGACGTACTTGATGGCGGCGGGACGGTACTTTGCCGGCAGCTCGCCGGGAGTTCGTGGGATGGGAATGTCCGCTGGTTTGGGCTTGCTGGCGGGCGCTGGTGGGCGGCGGGGTGTCGGCGCCGGCATGGTTGTGTGGATTGATGGATGGGAGTTGTGGATGGAGGTTTGAAGTTCAAGTTCGGGTATATGAGGTACCAGTACCGTGGATTTAGAGCTATGCCATCTAGCCGAATGTTTAGGTCTACAACCAAATCTCAACGTAACGTATCGGACACTGAGAATTCAGTGAAAAGCCACACTTGTATAGGCCATCAACTTAACTAGCGGTATTCGCCGTATCGCCTTTCTCTACATTGAGCGTATTGACGACAAGTGTAATTTTCCACGCTGCGGAATCCAACACGCAACGCGTACGCAGCGTTGCTCGAAGTCAAAACTACCGCTATCAATGTCACCCTGTAGCACGAAATCTCAGGCACGAATCGATGATACAAATCAGTGTTCCGGTACTAGGAACCATACTGACGATTCCCGAGCGGTTTACAATTGCAACCTGGGCCGGGGGACTAAGCTTACCCAAGTTTCGTGTCATATCCGGCCCTGGGAGCGGCTCGGTTCTGCAGTCGTGGCCCAGCCGTCTGCCGGCTACCAACAGCGGTGCATTGCGCGGGTGTAACTTTAAATCCACGCAAGCCACCTGAGCCTCGCCCGGCCCGAGTTCTCGAGGACCGATTCACTCCAATGATACCTAAACAGGGGCAGCTTAGTTCTGCAAGTCGAGCAACGGAAAACGTCGTTCGATTGCTTTTTCCCCAGCGTCCAGCGGCAACGATGCGCGCGTTGTGCGACCCGAATCCGTCTTTAGCGCTCCGACAAACTCCACCACGTCCATCCAATATCTCGTACCTCTCAACCACGCCACTCGACTCGGAGTTCACCCTCATCCACCCACCCAATACCACCAGCAATGGCCACCGACGCAGACCTCGCCTCGACGGCGGCAGCCACTCCCATCACCGAAGAGTACGATCCGCTGCCCCCGCTCGCCGCAAAGCGCACACAGGATTACGGCGCCCAAATCGAATACTGGTCCAGCATCCCATCCACCGTCGACGGCATGCTCGGCGGCTACCCTCAGGTGTCCAGGGCCGATCTACAGCAGTCGTCGAACTTTTTGGCAAGGTTGAAGCCGCAGATGGGGGTGCCCGCCGACGGCGTCCGGCGGGGAGTCGACTGTGGGGCCGGGTGAGTACGTTCCCCCTCCACCCTCCACCCATCCATACATCCACCCATTCTTCTATACACCTATAGCTATACCTATACCTATATGAGTACCTGTGTGTGCAGCACGGCTAACCTGTGTTTTAATTTGTTAGAATCGGGCGCATAACGAAGGGCCTCCTCGCGAAGCACCTCGACGTAATAGACATCGTCGAACCCCTCCAAAAATTCACCGACGAACTCCTCCTCGCAAATGCAGACCTTCGTGCCGCCGGCCGCATCGGCGAAATCTACAACGTCGGCCTCGAATCGTGGGACCCGCCCGCTGGGAAATACTGGCTGATCTGGAAGTACGTCCGTTCCTTTCACCTCACCCATCCGCACCCTTCACCTTCAATATGGATATATGTAATAGACTGGCCCCGAGACTATGGAATAGATAGATATGTATGGAGGCACTAACGTACCGTATGCAGTCAATGGTGCCTCAACCACCTCACAGACGCAGACCTAACATCCTACCTCTCCCGCTGCGCCCGCGCGCTAACCCCCCACGGCCTAATAATCGTCAAGGAAAACAACGCCTCAACAATCTCCCCGTCACCCTCCCCGCCATCCTCCGACGCCGAAAACGAAAACGACGATCCCTTAACGTCATCACACGACATTTTCGACCCGGAAGACTGCAGCGTAACCCGCACCGACGGGAAATTCCGCCGCATTTTTGCTCGGGCGGGACTGCTCGTTGTCAAAAGCGAGCTGCAGCGCGGGTTTCCCGAGCGGTTGAAGCTGTACCCTGTGCGCATGTACGCTCTGCGGCCGGCTGAAGCGGCGGACGCGACGAGGTGACGACCGCATGCGATACGTATCGCTGTATCCTATTATAGCATAGTATAGTATAGTATACTGCGAGGCTGCGTCGGTAGGAAGGAAGGAGACAGATGGGTATGGTCTTGGATTTAGATTAGCTGGAGAAAGGAGGCATTTTCGGCGTTCGGATAGACGACGGTACGACCATATATATAAACACTAGATTCACATAAACCACATATACGCTACGTCTCATAATATTCCCCGGCCGGCCTTGGTTACACAAGCCATATTGCACGTAACACATACCTTATACGCCGACGAATACACCAGCTGCTCGTCTCAATTCTACATTATATATAAGTATATCGTACATGAAACCCCCCCGCTCCACCAAAGCCATACCATACCGTACCAATCGATCGATCGCTCACCAATGTACGTACCCATGCATTATATACCAAACCATTATTTACCAAAACGAACCTCATGTAAAACCAAAAGCCAAACACGAACCGGAAAAATAACAAAAAAACAATATAATAACGTAAATAAAGCCGCACTCTCATGCACCTACCCTTCGCAAGCTGCAAGCAAAGATACACCAAACAGTCTAGGTTGATACCCATCCGCTTTTATCCCACTCACCTCCGCCTACCCTCACCTCGGTAACATAGATAAGATACCGTCCGTCCGTCCGTCTTCGTCGCTCGGCTAGTCGCGGCGAAAATAGCATAGTCGACTGACGCCATCCGTGTGGTAATGAAGAATGTACAGGTCCAATGTCTTATTAAAAATAATTGCTAGGAGTTCCCACTCCACGGTATATATCGCACGGTTAGAAGTTATAATGGACCTACACACATCACTCCTGTTAGCCGGTACTTCCAAACTACTTGACTAAGATATAATGATGAAGAGTATTAACTGGTTGGGTTATGGGGGATGACGCACCCAGTCCTCGAAGGGGCCGACCTCCATGTACGGCGTCCGGCAGTCGACCCACACGCAGCGCAGCTCGTCGATCATGCGGTTCCAGCCGCTGCCGCGCGTGCCGAGAATGTACGGCGCCTCGATCGCGAAGAACAGCTGCTGCATCCACTCTGCAATCATTATTAGCATCACCGCCAGAATACGTTAGGAAGGGAGAGAGGGAGGGAGGGAAGGAACGTACTAATGGTCATGTCGGTGCGGTTGCCAAACTTGTTGAGCTGCTCGACGGGCCCGCCGTTGATGCGGGGAATCTCGCTCCACATCCACGTCCAGTTCTGGTTGCTCGTCGTGTTCGGGCTGATCCACGCGTTGCCAATCGTCTTGGCCTCGTCCAGCACGCCCTGGTCCTCCGTGCTGATGAAGCACATCTTGTTCGCCATGATCATGTTCATCGCCGCGAACTCCTCCGCGCGGTCAACGTACTTGCGGAACGGGATCAGCTCCATCTCGATACCCTTGTCGCCGTGGCGCACGTGCATGCTGAACGTGCCGTCCGGCATGGGGAACGGCACGGGCACGGAGACCGAGGTTCCTTGCTCGTTCATCTTGTAGGCTTTGTTGAGGTTGTCGTCCAGCCGGAACTCCTTCAGGCGGCGGAGGGCCGGCCCGTTCATGCGCATCATGTAGGCGGCCGCCTGCGTGCGCCACCAATACTTGATGGCGTCGTAGTGCATTTCCGGGAAGTGGTTCTTGAGCATCTGCCCGAAGAGCGGGGGCACGGCAGAGGTCGACATGTTGATATTCTCCGGGACCTTCCAGTAGCTGCGCAGCTTGATGCCGTTGCCGTCGTGCACGTCGCGCTTGCTCGAGCAGGAGCTGAACGGCTGGAAGATGCAGTCGAGCGAGCGCCGGCCGTCGGGCATGCATTCCTCCTCGAGAAAGTTCTTGCCGGGCGACGCCGAGTCGTCGTAGATGAGGATGCGGTTCAGGCGGATGGCGAGGCCGAGCACCCAGCCCGTGCCGTGCACGACGGTGCCCAGGCCGTTGCCGTCCCAGTTGTGGTGGAGGACGAGGAACTTGCGGTTCCGGCATTCCGATGGGTCCGGGTTTTGCCAGCGGTAGAGGAAATCCTGCGCGAACTTTGTGAACGGCGGCATGGCCTGCAGAACCGGTGTCACATTATATTAGCGTTTGGATACGATCGACGCGTGGCGCGCGTGAGGCGCGTGGGGAGGACGCACCGAGTCGTCCTGGTCCTGGACAAACTTGAGCCAATCTTGGGCCGATTCCAGCTCGTACATGCGCTTGAGGCGTGCTTGGCGCGTGCTGCCGGCGACGAGGTCCTTGAGGACCTTCTGGTCGCCGTCGGTCAGGCTCTTCTGGTAGTCTTCGACGAGGCCGGCGTATCTCTCAAAGTCGCGGTTGATGATCGAGGTGGCGGCGGGGGCGGGTTTGGGGTCGCCCTCGTCGGGCGAAGGGGCGTCGGTTACGCCGGGGGCGGGACCGTCGCGGTAGACGGTGGCGGTGACGGTGACGTAGACGGGCTTCTCGCCGCTGCCGCTGCCGGGCGGCTTGCTGCTAACTTTGATTCCATCACCGAGGCCGAGGTCAGCACCAGAATCATCCGGGTCTAGCTCTTCGTAGGGGGGTTTCTCCGGCGGCGGCTGATTGTGGTCGTGCTTGTGGCTGCCGTCGAGGATGGGCGGGACGTGGCCTTGAATATAATCTCCGTGAGCATCGATGATGTGACCGGAGCCGGAGAGATTACCTATGGAGGATTCGCCGACGAGGCCGCCGGCGGAGAGGCGCCAGACGCTGAAGCATATGATGCACAGGGAGGCGAGGATGGCCAGCCGGCTGGACGCAGTCGATACGGTCGGTCAGCGGGGAGCCATCGGAGGGCAGCTTGGAGGGAAGGACTCACGCGATGTGTGCTGGCATGGTGGGAGGCGAGCCCGACGCGACGGGCGGGCGAGGGCGAGGGCGAGGATGGCGATGCTGATAGGGGCCGGTAGCGAGGGTGAAGGCGGAAGGTACTCGCACACGAGACACGAGGCGAGCCTGTCTCTCTGTGCCTGTCTGCCTCCTGTCTGTCCGTCTGTCCGTCCGTGTCCGTGAGCGTGTCGACTGCGGTGATGACGATGATGATGATGGTGACGTCGAGATGTGTGTCGTGATGTCTGCTGGAGGTGGAGGAGAGGAAGAGAGAGAGGCCCCTGAGGATGCGGTTCTTTCGAGCAGCTGTGGGCCGACGTCGACGGCGGTGCGAATGCCTTAATCTGATTTAATCTCCTGAGGCCCGCGTCTTGGCCTCCCGGCCGTTCCTTCCGTCGGCCACCAATCACAGCCCGCCGGCGGCCCTTGGCGGGCAAACCGCAGCTGGGCACCGATCCATTCTCGACGACTGCGATCCAATATCCTCGACTCCGTTACAGCGGGCAGCGCGGAGCTGCATTTCACCTGCAGCTGTCGTGCCTGCCGGCGTGCATTCCGGCGATGCAATTGGCATTCCGACGCGGTGTGTGCATTGCATCGCATTGCGTCGACGCGCCGTCCGGACGGGGCAGCTCGACCCATCGCGACTTCAACGTCATGATATCATATATCACAGCGGTTCACGGCGGTTTAAAGCTGGGCGTATAGATGTCGTCTACATTGTACAGTTTCAACTATGATCGTGACGCTTGATATCACGATATCTCGTATGGTACAGTGCCTAACTTTTGATTCCATTGACAGTCCAACAATGCAATCCAACAGAAACATCGACGACATGCAGTATAAATAGCATACATCAATACATGCATACTTATGCATCATTCATCCCTCAACTCCGTCCCAGCATGTCTTACGCATATACGTCCCCGCTCAACAGCTCGTGTCGACGACGTACCGCCCGACAATCTGCCCCCCGTGCATCTTCTGATAGACCTCGTTCAACTGACTCAGCCCGACGACCTGGAACGGCGCCTGGATCAGCCCCTTCGAGTAGAACTCCAGCGCCTCAGCCGTGTCCTGCCGGTTCCCCACATAGCTGCCCTTGATCGTAATCATCCGCGTCACGAAATCGAACACACCGGCCTTCAGGTACGCGTTCGCGGGTAGGCCGATGCACACGACCGTGCCCCGCGACCGCACGTACTCCGTCGCCTGCTGGAACGGCTTCTCGTTCACGGCGAGCAGCAGCACCGCGTGCGGTCCCAAGCCATCCGGCGTCGCCGCCTTGACCTCCGCGACGAGGTCCTTGCTCGTCATAAAGTCAACGTAGGCTGCCGCGCCGAGCGTCTTGCACGTCGCGCCCTTCTCCTCGCCGCCATCGATCGCGATCGCCTGCAGCCCCATCGCCTTTGCGTACTGCAGGGCGAGCGAGCCGAGACCGCCGCCCGCGCCGACGATGGCGATGTACTGGCCCGCGCGGATGCCTGACTCCTTGATGCCCTTGTAGACGGTGATGCCCGCGCAGAGGACCGGCGCGACGGCCTTCAGGTCCGTGCCCTGCGGGATGCGCGCGACATGCGCGGCCTTGCCAATGGCGTACTGCTGGAACGTTCCGTCGACAGTGTACCTGCGTACCTCACCGTCAGCCATACCAATCTCCATATACCATATATCGGTGTCCAGGAATGCGAGAGGCGAGGAATGCATAGGTGAGAACGTACCCCGACAGCCGGGGCTCTCCGCACAGCGGCTCGTCCGCCTGCCGACAGAACCCACAGGCCATACAGCTGCCGTTGAGCCACTTGATCCCCGCCAGATCGCCCACCTTGAGATCCTTGACCAGCTCGCCGACGGCGACGACGACGCCCGCGCCCTCGTGCCCGCCGACCAGCGGCATCTTGACGGGCAGCGGCCAGTCGCCCATCATGGCGTGCAGGTCCGTGTGGCAGACGCCCGAGTACTTGATGTTGATGAGCACCTCGTCCGGGCCCGGCACCGGCACCGGTATCTGCTTGTACACGCAGGCTGCGTCCACCGTTCCTGTCAGCTAGATGTATGCAGTAGTCGAACAATCGAGGGAAATGGAATGCTCACGTCCGCCGGTCTTCTCAACGACCATGGCCCACTGCTCCTTTGGAATAGTCCCGTTGGTTGCCATTGTGCTGAACGTGATTCTTACTAATTACTGTCGCTGAAGCTGGATCTTTCGACGAAGCCGAGATGCTCTTGACGACGGTCTTATTATTCGCCCACAGGTCGTACTGAGGAAGCACAGCGAGAACGTCCACCGTGAAGTAAATAGAACCCGTACACGAAAGGTGATATCAAACGATGATAAATTATATGCAAGTATCCTCTGGTTAGTGATTCTGTCCATCGTGAATAAGCGGCGAGACCGCCAGCTTATATACCGCTCGAACCCCCACTAGCCAGTATCACAGCATAGTATCCAGCTCCGGCGATCCAACGTTCCAGCGTATTCGCGTACACTGGATGGGCGGGCTCGATGGATGGATGGATGGGCGGCCGAATGGCATGACATTCGCATGATGTCCGAATACGTATACATACGCTGCCGTCGCCGCGACCTGGGTGCATGCAGCGCACCGTTGCAATCGATATTGTGCGTGCGTACGGACATACCAACTCTGGCCGCCTGCCTGCCGTCTGGGGGTGCATGTTCTCGTCCGGCCGGCCGCTTCCGGCTGTGCAGGGAGGGTCCTCGATGCGGACGGCGAGAAATTTTGGCGGCAAGGGTGGAGGAAAGCTTGATGCTCGACTCGTACCTCGCGGGCGAAATTTCGCAAAGTTTGTGATTATCCTGGTCGTGGCGTTGTATATGTATCTCTAGCTTCAACGTTGTCTACGCGTATGTCTACACGTGTACGACCAATTGCATATTCATTCTCCGCTCGTCTGTCTTCGTCAGATATGACTGTTTAGACGTCCATAAACTGCGGTACTGCGACAGACGACGTCGAGTACGCTGCTCGATTAATCCCGCGGACGTCAAGGTAGACAAGCTACCAACACCTATCGCGGGAGATCCGATACCCTCGATCGATTCCATTACCCCGGATATTGGCACTCGTCCGCCACTATCTTCGACAAACAAGCTTTCGTTTCATCTCGATTCGCATCCTCCAGTCGCCTCAAAAAATGCGGGGAAGCGATTGCGTATACAGTCTATCTACGCGCCGAAACCACCGTTGACGCGTCAGATATACGGTGTAGAAGCAACTATAGAAGACACGGGGGCGGGCTGAGGACGAAGGGAAGCTAACGTGGCTAACGGTGGCCAAACGGAAGCTAAGCAACGATAGGAACTGTTACGCCCCGCTAGCCCCATTATCTACACGTCGTCGCCCCGACGGCCGCTATTCCGGCCGTACGTGCGAGATGCGGGTTATCAATTGCTGGTTTAGTGGATACGCTCATACCGTCAATTGATATCTGGATCTCGCCGTGGATAAGGAGTCGAGGTGCGTCTTGATAGCTAGCATTCGACTCGGGAAGCCGGCGCCGGCGCCGTTACTCGGTACCGTAAATTCTCGCTTGAGTCGTCTCGATGTGCGAGGCGGTTTGTGCGACCCATGCTACGTGGGGTGCCTGTCCCCTTTTGTTACGTGTGGCGTGAACGGGAGGAAGAAAGAAAAATCAGCCGTCCGAGCTGTGCCGAGTTTGAAGCGAGGTTGTGACATCCGTGAATTGCGTGCATGTACAAAAGCGGTTCTCGATGCGAGCGAGGGGAGGGGCGAGTGAGGGGCATTGAGCTCGGCGGGTAACTCGAGACTTTTGTTCGATGCCCTCCAGCCTTGGTGGTGCGCTGAAGGGATTTAACGACAAACTTTAGCTCAATATGCATGGTCAATTGATTCGAGTATATATTCCGCGAATATGATTATCTGGCTACTTGCAGAGCGCTCGGGAGTACTAGTGCACTGCTACAATATGTATCAGACGTGCGGATGGGTTTAGAAGGCTTCTGAATATATATTCGAATGAAAGCACAGCGCTCGGTTTCGTAGATATCCAAGACTAGTCGACTACGTATACGCAGATTTCACTTTTTGAACAACAGCCGAGTCCTCCAATGGAAGGCTTATAGCCATTGTAATGTCTTTCCAACGGTATTGGATAAAGCTAAAGCCGGTGCCTCCAAGATCCACGGTTGCAATTAATTGAGTATGCTCACCGTTTAGCATCCCGGATCCCATCCCTAGTCTGACTTCAGAAGCAGCTTGAGGTCCGGCGCATTTAATGCTGGTTGACCGTAATTTCTGCCACCTCGGATACTTTAAGCGCTGTTCTGATATTAGCATCTTGAGCTAGTTAGCTTGCGAGCCCCAACCCCTTTGTAGACCCGCGCGAGCCTACGTCTATAATGTATAAAGTATCTTAGGTAGTATACTAGTATACTTGCAACCCTTGCCTACACATAATGAAGACTGGTGCCAGAAATCTCAGAACATACGTATACGACTACTAGTATACTGCAGGATTCCGTGCATCAACGCGACCCGGCGCCAAGCAAAGCTTGAATTACTCTTGCCTCCTGCCGGTCTTAACGGCATAATCGAAAACTCCCTTTCCCATTCCTCCCTCAGTGCACCCATGCATGCATATCCGACGTCTATCTCGCTCGCCCCAATGTTACCTGCATGCATGTCCTACGTATACGTCCACGCCATCATCACGCCACTCCCCAAGATTCCAAACTCCTGAGCTAATATCAGATCAGTTTCGCATCGAATCTCGGCATCTGCCGCCTGTCCTCCACGCTTCCTAATTTTGCTACGGACGGCCATACTCACGAGACAAGCCACTGGTGTGACCCAAATTCTAGATCTCACTTGCCATGCCCATATATACGCATATAGCATACGGACACGTCCGAATTATAATTATATGTGTCGAAGAAGTGAGTTTTGTTTATATTCCTAGATGTTTTATGATGCATGGATATATCGATCGATACGACACCCGAAGCCATACATCAGTATACTAGTAGACTGTAGCCCGACCCGTCCGTGAATGCGTGGTATGATGACATTAGGAATCGTTATTTCTATCTGTCCTAGCACGCGTATACCTTCCAGCTACTTCGTGTCGTCGCGAATTGGACCCCCCAGGCTGCGCATGTAGAAACTGGTAGCATACCCACTATAGGGTACGACGATAGCCCACTTGCCACGTGTGTACGTACTTATATATACGTGCACGTACAGGTCTACGGAACTCGGATACAATATAACTTCAAGGATACTGCGTATAAATCTACCGGTCGAAAAGACGTGCACCTCGAACGTTAAAACTGCACCAATTAATCTCAATACCCCGCTAACATAACTTACACGAATCAAAAAATAATAAAAGAAAAAATAAAAGAGAAAGGAGAATATAATAAGCCCATCAACATCAACATGAAATAACAAAGAGAAGAAGAAGGTAGCATCTGCGCGCACAGGTCACCAAATCAAGTTACTTCTGAAACCGACAAAGGAGACACCAAGATACCCGACATTGCAAACGCCCCGAGACTCGCCCCCTCTAGGTCCTGTCGGCGACAGACGACGCTCGACCACCCACCCACCCGTCCATCGATATCGACGGTGCCCCGCCGTACCGCCCCCCCTTCTTTCCCTTCAGTTGTACAACCCCGCAAGAAGAACGAGCAGAAATAGTCTATAAACCCCGTCGGATTACAAGAGATGTAAAATGTATTCCTCCCCACGCAATAACCGACAGAACGTGCCGGCCTACAACAGCAAAGAGTCGATCCGAGTTTGTAAGAACGCAACCGGCAAAACGCCGGTGTAACACTTTTTCCCATCCCGCCGTCTACTTGCGTGACTTGAGCGTCGCAACCGAGTAGCTGTAAGACACACGTTAGTTATGCGAATTCCATAACAATGATCCACCGCAGTGGAGGGAGGGAAGGTGATGAACATACGTGATGATACCGCCGATTGCCATGAAGATACCCAACAAGCTCTTGTCCGTGACAGCCCGCCCGGACACCATCCACCCGAGCATCACGATCGAGCACGTCTTCGCGTGTCCGACCACCGTGCTGCTAACCGCACCGGCACCGGCGATAATGAAGAATTGAGACAACTGTCCAGCCGTTAGCATTAACTTCATCATAAAGGACACTTCACGAAAAAAAAAGAAAAAAAGGTGCTCACATTGATCAAGCTGGCAAAGCCGCCGCTGAGCAGGATGAGCATGTACTTGTTCATCTGCACGCCGGACCAGGTAGGGAAGGTGTCGCAAAAGGGGATAAAGTACAGCAGCAGGAAGCTCGACACGGGCGCCTGGTTGAACAGCAGCTGCATCGAGCTCATGTTGAGCTTGCGGTGGTACGTGCCAATCCACACCGTGTACAAGCTGCTGGCGACGACGCCGGAGAAGGCAAAGACGACGCCCGCGACCGACGTCACCTGCGTCGGCTTGCTCGGGTCCGGCAGGGTGTCGTAGTACGAGACGATCCCGACGCCGAAGCACACGGGGATGAGCGCGAGCGCGGCGTTGCGCGGGATGGACACGTGGTAGAAGACAAAGTTGATGCCCGCGACAAGTGGCGTGAGCAGAATCCGCGCGATCTGGTAAAACGTGATGCTCGAGTATGCGAGGGATAGATTCGGCAGGATGACGTTCAGACACATGGCGAAGGACAGCGGGGCGATTTCCAAGAACCCGGCTCGCCGGGGCACGAAGAAGCCAAACATGGGCCGGGAGATGACGAAGAGGGTGGCCGTCGTGCAGAGGAAGTGGAAGGCGGCGAACGACGTCTGCATCTTCTTGAACGAGGGGTCGTCAAAGATGGCTTTGTTCGTGAAGACCTGCGACGGACATCATCAACGGTTAGCAACGCTGTTCTCATGGTGGACAGCTCGCCGGCCACGCTGTGGTCCAGCATGGCCCGTGACGCGGCTTTCGAGGTGGTTTTCCCCCACCGTCGTGGGAAAAACGTGTCGGCACGAGGGGAGAGTCAGGGGCCACGTACAATTCCGATTGTCGCGAGCGTGTTTACCAACGTCCATATTAAAAAGGACGACGAACTACCGCTCGACGACTTGATCGCGCCGTCCTGGGCGGGGGCTACGGAGGCAGCGGCCGGAGGTTCGGCGGTGCTCTTCTCGATGACATCCTCGTCGGCGTCGGTGTCCTTGAGCAGGGCTTTCTGAGCCTCGAGGTCGTGCTCGCGTTCGTCGTCAGCGGGCGGCATGATGGTGATGGCTGCGGGTGTTGCGGTAGGGTAAACGACAGTCGCAAGTGGGGCTCGGGGGTTTAGGTTAGGAAAAACAGTTCGTCGGAAGCAACTGGCCGGTTTTAACGAGCGGGTCTGCAGGCCGGTGGGATTCGATTCGCGGTGGTGATGTTAGCGCGGGATGATGAGGAGATGGTCGAGGTTAAGTGGGAAGGCAGGCTCGATCGAACGTTCGAAGGGTAAATACTGCTGCTGCTGCTGCGGTGGTGTCGAGACTAAGACCAAGCCAGGGGGTCAACGTTAATTAATCCGGGCCCGCCGCAGAACGGAGATGGCAACTGGACCGGCTGCACCGCTATCACTTGATCAGGGCCGACTGGCTCGAAGGTACGGTGAGCGAGAATGGACGGGGAAGCTGCAGGTGCAGGCAGGAATGCAATGGGATCGAGAGGCTGGCGTCCGCGTCGAGAGGGACGAAGGGAGAGGGAGAGGAATGGAGCTGAATACTGTATTCTCCCACTGCCACCACTGCTACAATTACCACTACTCCTACTACTACTCGGACGGTGCTGCAAATTGGCCGGCGTGTGCGACGGCACCGCCAGCCTGTGCGACTTCAACGTCAGCCAACACGTCCAGGTGTAGTCTCGGGGACGCAACCCTCCGAGCTTGGTCCAGGTGCGTGTCCACGCCGTCCGGCTGCATCTCGACAGCCTCGAGCATGTCATCTCGACTGTGGTTGGGCTTCCCGGTGCGCTGCATGCACACGCGGCACGGAGGAGACAAAGGAGACATGCGTGCTGCTGGACCCGTCATGTTGGGGCACGGCGACACGACCGAGATTTCAAATTCGATCCAATCGTATCGGCCTGATTGCAATGGGGCAACTGCACCATCCGCCCAGCTCCTGGTTTACGAGACAAGGCCAACCGGTTGTCCAACTTGGGCGTACGTCTGTCGAGCTCACCGGCGAGACTTCGTCCATACGACTTTCCGCTCTCCTGTACCTGCTCAGCTGCTTAGCTATCGACAAGTCAATTGACGGGTCGTGTTTACGTCCAGCTCGACCCTCGAATCGGATTCCCGAATCTGCACGACTCGGACGGGCATCACGCCCTTTTCTGCTCTGCACGAAATCGGCCGTGCGGGCAGGGCTGACGACGGCTCGGCGGTCTATATTCGGAATCCTGGCGTAAGCACACCGCCGGCCAATTGCAAACCGCCCAGTTGGATCGATCCGTGAATCGACCGGCATTCGACAATGGAACCAACTGCCCAGTGTCCACTCGCCGTTGGCCTGTCGCGTAATTGCACCCGTCCACGATACAATACATGTAACAGGCTACATATCACCACGCTGTTGTAGACACAATCCACTGATCAAGTGCATGCCATCCGACCCATCGACAGGCACCGTGTCTCATCACCTCGACGGTATCTGCATGCCAGGACGTCGACCACGGCTTGCGTAATCCAATTTGCTCAGGATCCACTGACACCAGTATACCCGCGGTAGGCTGAACTGCAGTGCCCTATATAACCCAGCCCGCCGCCCCCCGTCCAACGATGCGTTTCAAGTGCAGCTATTTAACTTTTTTAATCTTGCATTGCATAACTGCCCCCCATCTAGCTCTAACTATCGCCAGTCCGCTGTGATCCTGGCCTGCTGACTGTGCAGCCAGGCGGGTGTGCGCGCGCACGCCGTCCGTATTATCGCGAATGTAACCATTGCATAAGGTTTCAAGCATAGTATTGCCTCGCGGCTGCTGTTTGCAAACGCTGCGCCGCGAACATGCATTGCATGGACCTGCCACTTGATGTGATATCTGTCAATCTGTCCATATGTATACAACTAATTATAAAAGCGACTGCATCGGAGGTTTTCAGTCGACGCGTCGACGTTCATTGCAAGCCCAGTCGAGTCGGGTCAAATTCGATTTACTGCTCCCATATTGCAATTGATCTCGAGCAAACGAGTTTCCCATTGCACCTGCAATGCACTCGGACGTCCGGACCCTTGTTCACTCAGGCGGCTGAAACAAACCGGCGAAATTTAAACCCTGGCGCTGGTACAACGGCGGACAGGGTATATTACGGACGGTACCACCTCACATTACGAGAACGACAGTCAGCCGCACGTAGTTAGCAGATGCAAATTTCGTTCAAAAAAATAAAATATAAAGATATCCACCGAACTCATTCAAGATGGCCATGGCTAACGTCGACATGCATGGCGCTGTCTCCTTCCTATCACATGTATGTAAATATTAATATTATAAAGACATAATCCTAAGCCGGCCCATCGGTGCACGATGCATGCATGATATCAGGCTCCGTGTATTCGAGCAAGATTATTCTACCGAGCCATAGGTCTCCTCGCCACCGGATGCGTCCAAACAAGCCTTGGATCCGCCACTCGAGCCTAAGAAAGCTTAAAATCGTCGTTCGTAGTGCTGCCGCTAACAGGAATGATAACTCGAGATTCATGCAATGCGCGCCCACCGTTCGAGAACCACGGCGGAGAGAATCGAATTCTGTTTCTCCCACCAAGTACTTGAGTAATTAGCTATCTAGGATGGCAACGTTAACAGCGGTCGAGGGCGTTAACAGTGCATTTGCGGCGTATGAGAGGAGTTGCGAGGTAACAAGTCTCGAGCGGACTGGGTCAGTTCAGCTGGTTTGACACTACTGCCGCATATCTGCGAGGTCGGCTGTGGCTGCTCGGATTAGTATTGCAGGTGGCTGCACCACCTCATCGGGGTGTAAACTATCGCAAATAAAGCCACTGCTTCCGGAGCTGGCTTTTCGAAGGTTCGCGAATTCGAACTAGCTTGTGTACCAGCCACCGTTGCTCGATCGTATACGCGAAGCGCAAATATACGCACCTACATCGACGCTACTGTAAATTAATATCAATACTGTGATCGTTGAGGAACCCATATTTGCTTTTGGGTCCAATCTGCACACCCACGGACTCGTGATAGTCCGTGGGGGCTTGTTCCATCGTAGCTGTTCCGGTTAGAAACTTGAATATCCACGAAATCCTAAGACTAGCTAGTTCAGCCTCAATTAGCTGTTGCATTCACCATTCCACAATCGAGATGCAGCTCGACGTCCGTCTCGTGAACGTGAACCACCCTGCTGCAAACCCACCGTGTCAAGGAAGGGTTTACGAGACCAGCCGACCGGAACATTAGCATTGAGAGCAACGTACGTGTACGTATGTATACGCGTAAACATTAGACATCTGGAAAAATGCCCACACGCAACACTTTACCTCCTACACGCCTACCACCGACGGCCTGAAAACGCCAAATCAAAGCATAAGTGACACCAGCACGCGTAGCTCGCCTTGCATTGTACCCCTTCGCGCCCTTTCGCCATCTCCACAACTTGCGGGTACGATGGCAGTACGTTATCGGTGTGGGTAGCCGGGTGCTGGACACCTGCATGCGCGGGTCGGTGGGGCCGAGCCGACGTAAGTTAATATAATATCATATCAATATCCAACTTTCGGCCCTTCGTCGCGGCAGGCGGACAAAACTATATATATAGCTAGTACATATTCCATACCTGCAACGTGATCTGCGCTGAAGCTGGCTCCACATTGGTGTATCATAGTAAGATGTACTGTAGGGGGGAAATGCGTTTTTTCAAGACTCTTTTACGCTTGGAAGACTCGAAATTTCGCCTTAAAGACGCTGTCAAACTGTGTTATTAGTCCGCATGTTGGATTATAGGCGTCCCAGAAGACACGCGCGCATTTCCCCTATGGTATTTTGGCAAATGTAGTGATACTATGTATTCATCGGACGCAGATGCTCCGGTCATCTTGGGTACCGTACGTTTGGCCGGTTCGACTTGATCGTGTCTTATGGATATATATAACTAGACTGAAGCGTAGCGTAGCGTTCAACCAGGTCGATATACTGGCGACTGTTCGAATTAACATTGTCCACGCGCGACAGGTATCGCAAAATATCGGTGTTATCGCACCATATTATGGCGTAGGACACTTTATAGTTAACCCCACTGGCCGGAGGCTGGTGGTCCGATTCATGACAACGCTGAATGCCAATACATCATGCCTGTTGTATCTATTGAATCCGTCACTGTCACTTCGAGAAAACGTGACATAAAATTTAAAGAGATACTGAGTAATGAATTATGACCATCGACTGCATGATACTGGTAGCGTACACCAGGCGCTCCATAATACAGACAAACGTTAGTGTTAACTTCTACCAAACATGGCTTTGACCTTCGCGGGCCAAAGGAAGGCGTCTAGTTTGCGCGACATTTCAGCATTGACCGAAACTTCGGAAAGAAAGCCTTACAAAACTGATCAAGTTGGCTTATATATATGGCAGTATCGCACATAGGCCCATAGGGACTAGCTCCTTCGCTCATGCTTATCACGATTTATAATAGTAGATCTCCTACGGGTCACCGGGTATATGTGTCCTTTAACACAGTCAATATTTATTGCCGTGATATAATCCGGCATTCGCATGTAGATCAGGCAGGGTATATATAGCGCCTGCCAGACCCGTGGGCTGCGGTGTCGGGTGGGCTGGGCAGGTGCGTATAGGTGTGGATTGGAAAAATTCAAGCAAAAATGCAATGCCCAACGGTACAATGTTTCGCCACAGATGTGAAACGAACCTATAGAGCGTCGACGTATGGATAACTACCTACGTGGCGGGGAATAAGCTTATATTTATAAAATCCTCGGCGGCAGATTTACTTCCGCCAAGCTCGAGCGCCCGTGCACGTGGCCATTTTGGTTCCCGGACGTCGACGTCTACGAGGTTACCTATCGCGAGGATTGGATGTATGTGTATACTATAGGCTGGACTCGGCATAACTATAGATCTACTGCTACGGCTAATATACGCTAGGAGTCTGCGGATATATATAATTGTCTTTGATAAGATCATGTACCGTACCTGTATGACCGAGTCTGACACCATTTGAATCCACAGTCTCGTGAAATACTATTACTATTTTATACGCCTTCCGGCCGATAATACGGTACCATAGCTGTACTATTAGCCTGATAAACCAATTATATCAGTCCACCCGTTCTTCCGGCAGGGCAGATACGCATATTCCTAGACAATTACCACAGCAATAAAATACTCCTGGAGTACTTATATAAAATACTTAGCATGCAGCACTTTGTGAGATCTGGAGCTTTGAGGTCAAAAAATTCCAGCCAATGGCCTTGAGCTGATCGTCGGACGTTAGCCACGTTAGCCAGGTACCATTTCTTCACAACCCTTTAGAACTTTAGCCCAAACGGTCCCCACGTTAAGTAGCGCTAGCATGCAGGCTCCATGTTCAAGATTTTGTCTGAAAACCCACGTGTGATGTCAACATTGCATTTTCCCGCCGCGACGATCAACAGATTGCGATCGATCGCTTCGATCTCAACGGCTGCAGCGCTGGCCGGGGTGCACTATTAATATTAAGTAATGAATATTCGGTCTCAGTGCAATGCCGGCCGTGGTACTATGCTTATTGTTAGGGGAAGTATATGTACTTCGAGTCCTGGTGGTATCGATAACGAGCCGGGAGATGGACGGATCTGCACACACGGCAATCGATCGATCGTGATCGGCCGTAACGGTTGTAGTATGATAATTGTATTGTGTTAATTGTACCTGGCGTTACTCCACGTGTCAACTTGCCCTAGATCGGGTGAATGCACAATCTAGACATGAATATTCGAACGATCAATTCGTATAACGAGTTCGGGTACGGTATGGCCTGACGTCGATGTGTAGAGGTAGCTATCGGCATCAGTAGGTGGATGGTGGTACATCTACGTATACTCGCAATTGATGTCGTGCAGAAGGTGTAAGATGTTGACTGGACTTCGGAGCTTCTACTAGACTTGATGACCGGCAAAGTGGATTGTCGTGATGGGGTTTACGTTGTTGCGCAATTGCGTTGGTGGTTGCTTGCGCGCGCTTGCCGTGAATGAAGATTTTCGAATACACTTCGCAGGCCGAAGGAAGGCCGGTGGCTTGCGAGACAACTGTCCATAGTTTACCTACCAAGGTAAAATTTACAGCTGTCTAGCTACAGTTGCACCGGCGCGCAGGTTGCAATTGTCTCTCGTAGACCAAACCAAACGTTAACGCACACACGGCACGGAGAATGCGTCTACGTGGTCACTAGCCTCGCGGCCTCGAGACCATGTGGTTACATGCTTCTCAGAACACGCAGTTGCATGCACAGGATCGATCGATCCTCGAGCTCAATAGCGTACTAGTGTAATCCTAGTCACGATACGTGTATCTAATATCGCTCAAAACAATAATGGACGCATCGGTCCGATTGAACAATCGGTTCGATTCGACGTCCTTCGTGTTGCTTTCAACATTCCTTGGCGTTGCGTGTGACGTCACACAGCCCGCGTCGAGTTGCTTGGCTGCGGAAAGGCCCGACGCAAAAACTCAAATACGTGCGCGGATTCCACAACGGATTCGGGGGGTCGCAAGATGCAAGCGGTGTGCAAAATTGCGGTAATTAATATTGCTGGCCGAGCTGGAATCATATCGCTCACCCGGCCGTAGCTAGCTTGGTAAATTAATGCGCATCGGTCACATTCCGTGCCAGCTGGAGTGCGTTATCGCTGGAGTTATCAAGAACAGAAGCGAGCTGGGGACTAATAATATAAATTATAAACTTTGTGGCTAAAACTGGCGAATTGGAAGCGATGCCTTGCTTGGAATGCTGCTGTTCGGGATGGTACAATGCGTAGACGTAAGACGCATCGACAGCCGGCTTGCTATCTTCGACATGTACATGTCCACGTGTTAAATTCCATTATGCAGTGTCGAGCAAGAAACGACGAGAAGAGTCGATGCAAGTTGAACATCTCGGCTGAAACTTGTAAAATTCTTTCACAAGCCTGCAAGAGCTCATGCGACTGACTACCTTGCTTTTCGAGCGGAGCCTTCCCGGCGCGGACACATGCAAGCATGCGGTGCAAGTTTCCGTGTGTTCTAGTACCCATCTGTCCGACGAAGTGTCGTCATTGAATGGAAACTGTACAGTCTAGACTGGAACTGACAGCCTGGCTAGCAGCGGGGATCGCGATCCGGGATACAGATCGCGAGATGCAGCCGTCGCGTCGTGTCACGAGCAACTAAGCTTAAACTCCGCTTCTATTATTTCCAAGGATTATTACTATTACAATTGTTACAAATGCATGCATGCAGTCGGGGAATGAATGATTCAAGGCAGAAGGATACGGATGATGTCAGTAGATGGCCAGATACGGGCGGGTGCAGACGGCACTGGTGGTAGCTGGAGGTTCCCGAGAGAGCTCGGATGTCTCCACGATCGAGGAACAGCGCAGAATCGAGGCTTTCGGGTGAGGTTTTCCCCAGCACGTATGTACTTGTACTTGTATGGGTGCGGGGCTAGGCTTGATGCATGCGTGCATGCATGTAGTTGCAGGCCTCGCTAGACAAGGCTCTTGCAAGGGGTGCAGGATGGAGACAAGGGCGGGCCGTTGATCTGCCGCCCCATCGGATGCTCGAGGGGCAATCGGAGAATCGTTCGTGCCCTGCTGCACCGTGAAGGATTCGACTCGCATGGTTGATACTGCATTGCAGTCGGTCGTGGCCGATGGATGCACGTTCGAACGTTCATGTTTGTGGTGATCAGGGACGGCTGGACATCCACGTCCGAGCACTGAGCACAAGCTCAGCTCAGCTCATAGGCTGGCCGTTGATCGAGCTACGCGTACTACGTACTAACGTATGGCCACCGGTGTCAGATGCGAAGAGAAAACTTAGCTGTGTGAGGAGTGCAATCGTTGGTGGACCTCGGTTGAAGCTTGATATTACGCAATGACCAACTGGAGGAGACGACATCGAGGAGATTAGCTGTTGCTCTCTCCGCAAAGTCGCACCGGATGTGTGGACAGCCAGCCAAACAGAGCTGCATACGTCAGGCCGGCGGGGGTTCCTTGGAAGCGCGACCGCCCGCAGAATACGCCAGCATGCGGTCATTCTTGGCGGCCGAATTGGGCGGGAACGGCCGCGCGGGTAGCACTGCGGTGACGTCACCCGTGGCCGACTGCCGCCACAACGCATTTTGGAGGGACAGCGAGTCGGCCAGCCTGGATTATTGACGTAATATACTCGCCCGCAGAACAAAGAGCCTGTGGTTGGCGCCGAAAGCAGCCCGCCCGCTCCTCTATATAAGGGCCTCCGACCCCCCTTCTCCAACTGACTTTCTCTCTCCCTCCTCCATCACACACACAATCAAGCAATCGAACAATCAATCCAATCTCAAACACTGCTATTACTATATCTTCAAACGTTTTAACGTTCAAAACAATCAATCAACATGTCTGCTCCCAACGTTGACAAGCCGAATGAGGGCATCGTCGGCCAGATGGCCAACTCGGTCAAGAACACCGCCAACTACGTCTCCGACACCCTTCAGGGCAAGGTATGCATATCATCTTCTCGTTCTCCATTGGCATCTACAATATGCTAACGGGTTATTTCCACAGGCCTCTGAAGCCTCCAAGGAGGGTAACAAGGAGCAGGCCAAGGGCAAAGTTCCCGGAAAGGACTCCCTGTCCGACCGTGTCTCTGGCGGTCTGAACGCTGCCGGCGACAAGCTCGACCAGCACACCTATGAATCGTCGGCGAAAGCCAATAAAGAGGGCATCTAAGCCCGTTCGCACATCTACCACCCGCTGCAACTATCTTATCTCTTCCTCGACTTGACTTTCGAAACGATACCCCGTTTTCACGTGCCGCTCATATCTGACCTGACGGATGGAGAGGGTGGTCTGTTACCTGTTTTCTCTTGATTTGTCTTCTCCGAATTCAAATTCAGACACGTCGACGGAAGTGGTACATGGTCGGTAGTGGATAGTGTGCGCTTATACTTTTTTTTTTGTTACGATACGATACGGTAGTTTTATCCTTTTTTTTTTTATTACATTCGTTCGTTCTTGATTATCGGGGCGTGAGGTTCCATAACTTGGATGGATGGATTGGGCGCTACTTTTTACTTCTCTCTACTGTCGTTCATGAAGGAGGAGAAGGAGGATCCTCGCCTGTACTTTAGCTTAGTCGGGTGGTTAGATACTGTTTATAATCAATAGACAGATTCTCAGCGTCGCAAACATATCTCTCATCGTAAATCATTCTAAATCGTAAACTCTCCTAGCAATTGGGATCTCACGTTATCACGAGCAGACATTGCAAAACACAGAGTGGAGTCAATGATGAAATTATCTTGACAGATCCGCGATTTTGACAGGTAACGTGCCGATAGATTTGAGATCGTCGGCATGTGAAAAGACCGCTATGAGGGGTACTCACTTAGATATGACGTTCTTGACGTCGACTGACGTCGTCGCAGGATCCCTGTTACAGTACTAGACTAACCGCGTTGAGTGTTTGGTTTCGAACAGCCGACTGGCTGCGTGTCGACGAATCAGGCAGCGGCAGGTGGGGCGCGGGGTTCAAACTGCAGGTCTCCATTTCGGCTACCCTGGTGGTCAGAGTAGCAGGCCGTGGGTTTGAAGTTTACTTTTCGGTTCGCTGCTGATGGTGGGGCTGGAGCTTCGCGCCTCAGATTCTCATTTCACTGGGGTATGAGGTATCAAACTCTCAAGCTCCCATTGCATCCTCAATGCATTGAGCTGGACATCCGCATTGTACTCGACGGTGATGCCACAGTATACAGTCCACCGTTCGACTGTCACATAACACCACGGGTACTTCGCCTACATACGTCGTCCACAAAGTCATATTTCAACTCATGACCGGTCGACCCCCCTACCCTGAAACTTGTATCACAAAGTCGACTGAACAATATATAACCTCACTACCATATCCAACGCCCACATCAACACCATGGCGGACGACAGCGTCTCGATCGACTTGGACGCCGTGCTAGAGTACATGGTCACCGTCGCCAAGCTTGCGGGCACGATGATCCTCGCAGCGCGCCCCTCAGCGGAGGCGGCGGGGACGAAGAAGAATTCGACGGATCTGGTAACGGAGACGGACCGGGCGGTTGAGAAGGCGGTGTTTGAGAGGTTGCGGGAGGGGTACCCGAGTTTTGAGTACGCCACCTTATAGCTGCATGTCCCTGCACCCCACGCAGTCCAGCGCCGGGTCTCGAAGCTACCCACCTACGTCGCGCCTGATGCGGTGCATACGTGCATCAACCTGGCTATAAATATCATGCCCGTATAGTCGTAATGTCGATTGAGTTCTTCACCTACTTACCAACGTGTATCAATGTACAGATTCGTGGGCGAGGAGACGTACACCCCCGGCACCCGCCTCTCCGCCTCCCCAACCTTCATCGTAGACCCGATCGATGGCACCACAAACTTCGTCCACAGCAACCCATACGTCAGCATCTCCATCGGCCTATCCATCGCCCGCGAACCCGTCGCCGGCGTCGTCTACAATCCGTTTACCGGCCATCTATTCTCAGCCGCTCGCAACCGCGGCGCACACCTCACCTCGCCTACACACGGTCGCGTACCGCTACCAATGGGACCTGGACTCCCACGTACAGGTGGGAGCGTGGACGTGGACCCGCTGACGGCGCTGGATAAGTGTCTGGTGATAGTGGAATGGGGTTCCGAACGCACGGGTAACGACTATGACGTCAAGCTCCGCACCTTCCGCAATTTGACAGCGGCCAAGGCCGACGGCGGGGCGATGGTGCACGGGCTGCGATCTTTCGGTTCCGCGGCGCTGAATCTGTGCGCGGTGGCGGCGGGGTGGGCTGATCTGTCGTGGGAAAGCGGGTGTTGGGCATGGGATTTGTGCGCCGGGTGGGTTATCGTCACGGAGGCCGGCGGGAGGATTGTTGATGCGAATCCTAGGCGGTGGGAGGTTGGCCTTGAGGAGCGGCGGTGTCTGGCTGTTAGAGCGGGGGACGGGTGGAAGGGTGTCGTGGAGGAGTTTTGGGGGTGTGTGGAGGGGAGGCTGCAGGCTGGCGAGGAGATGCGGGTGGAGGGGTAGGGTATCGATGTGTGGTTCATTACGGTTTATATAGACTGGGAAGTCGAGCAACCCTCCTTTCATACCCGGTACTGTATATATGGAGTGTGGGGTTTGTATATATATATTTAAATATATCGTCTATAAGTAATGTAGATGGGTATAATTAAAGTGGTGGGTATGTATATATACGTTGAGCACTGCTGAGAAATTTCAAGTTCTAAACATGTATTCTCTATTTGCGAACCCACCGGAGTGCGTGCGCGATAATCTATGGAATACTCAGGTATTAATTGACGTCTCTCGACTAGCTTATTGATTTATCTCTAATATAGCTATCGTCAGGCGTCGAGAGAAGCGTTGAATAACTCCAGACAAGCTTGGATCCGTGGAGGGAGCGGTTCAAAGTTATTCGGGACCGCCAGAGACCCTTTGGAAGCTACTTTATCGGGTAGGCTGATAGATTAAGGCCAGACTTGGTTGAGTGCTGTTCTCTGACAGTAGTAATGTTTATCCGTCGTTTCCGCCGGAGAAATGTTTTCGCGGCGCTGCGCGAGGAAACTTCGTCGATAGCATGCGGCCGGCCCGTTTATATATACCTAGCCCCACTGCCAATCACCATACTTCCTTCCTTTGCCTTCCCGGCCGGCTGGGCTGAGCTCAAGTATCCGGTCACTTAACGTAGCAAAGATCTCGACAGACGTGTATATTAATTCGCAGGGACAACCGGAAGCGAGGTCGCTCAAACCGAAAAAACTACCGCACGGTATATTACCAGGACGACATCCATGCGAGATGCTAGATAGCGATTGACGGAGAGAGCGAGTTATCCGACGACGGCTGTCTATGGATAATCACCATTTCAATCGGTATTCGAAATGCGACATGGAACTGATGATGGCTGGCTGCCTAACAGGCGATTGCAGCCACGTCCTCGATGGACCTTCAACACCGACGTTATGTTTCTCGATACTTATGCGAAGGTGAGCTCTTAACCCTACCTCGTACCACTCAACGTTTCGTGCAGGCGTGGAAGTCTGTGTGCGGGATCCCTGTCGCGCGGCGCCTTGGCGGCCGGAGACGAGGAAGGGGGTTCCGACAGGCGGGCCCCAGCAAGGCGACGACCGGACCTCGAATACACTCGGGCGCCGTTGTCGTTCTCTTCTGCTGATTTCAATCGACAGACTTGGTCCTGAAGGATGACTATACTCCAGGGTGCTAAAGAGATCGTGGCCGGTGAACTTGATGTCCATTGCAAGGGTTGAATAATCCTGCGTTACATCCGCGCGAGGAACTGTTGTTTGTTCAATCGTGGAACGTTCGACCGCCGCCAACGTCGTCGCAACACCTCCCCCTTGTTGTATTTTGCGTCAAGTCGATAGCAGTGCCGCGCTGCAGTCTTGACACGAGAACCCGACAACAATTACACCGCACTCGCAGGAGTGATATCTGATGCATCGGTCTGGGAATTGACAATGAGCGGATACCAAGAGAGATTGAGCGGCCCAAGACCGTTGAAACCTCTGGTACGGATCACGAACCCCTGCGTCCCGGGAGGCTATGCCAACATCCCTGCTGCTCCCATCGGTTCCATGGTATGCCACCCGCCATGGCGCGCGAGTTACATGTTCCAGCCTTTTTAACCGCTATAGCGAGATACGGCTTGGGCTGATGGATTGCCCTAAGGCGGTTCCTCGGTTGATGCTTGTTGCATTTGCGGAGTTTCAGCATGCAGATATAGATTACTTACTCAGGCGAACCTAGCTAAAAGGAGCTGCGCTGGAAGGCAATGGTAAATATTTTTCCACCTATGATATTTGCCAGGTAGGTTGTGATCGAGAGGATCTCGAGACGCGCTAGTGCCAGTTTCACCTTCTGCCACACTCGCGATTTAGAGAATGCGGGCATTCTCCTTCCCGAGGTATATGGATCGGTCCTTGACGTAAAATCTTCACGCGGGAAATTGGCCTTTTCGTATCGAGCTGGCCCAATGACGATATAAAAAGAGGGCCAGGACCCGATATGCTATCGTGTTTCTTCACCAGGCACCCAAACAGAGCTATACAGTTCGAGTTCTTTGTCTGCTTCTCACCTATACACATATAATCTCTCTATTTATTTCGCAATGAAGCAGGCTTCAGCACTCGCCATCCTGGCCTACGCTACTATGGCCAGCGCGCAGGCGCCCGCATACGGCCAATGCGGTGGTCAGGGCTGGACGGGCCCAACGACCTGCGTGTCCGGCTGGACCTGTCAATACTCCAACGACTGTGAGCCACATTCCTACATTATATTACATTCAATATATTCCGAGCTTGACTAACACATCAGATGCATGCAGGGTACTCCCAATGCGTTCAGGGATCTGGATCCGGCGGCACAACCGCCAGGACGTCGACCACTAGAACGTCCACAACCTCCACCCGAACCACCACCACCTCGAGGACAACCACCAGAGCCACCACCACCACTGCAGCCGGCGGCAATGGTGGTGGTGGCGGCACCGGTCTCACCACCGTCGTCCCAGCCTCCGCGGGCTCCACCACCCTCCCCTCCGCCAAGGTCGTCTCCGGCGTCTTTGACGGCGGCATGATGAAATACGACCGCAACCCCAAGGTCTGCCAAGGGCAATCCGAGACCGGCGAATCAGACGCCATGTTCATCCTCGAGTCCGGCGCGACGATCCGCAACGTGCTCATCGGCCCCAACCAAGCCGAAGGCATCCACTGCCGCGGCACCTGCACCATCGAGAACGTCTGGTGGCTGGACGTCTGCGAGGACGCGTTGACGCTCAAGCAGGCTAGCGGCACCTCCTACATCACCGGCGGCGGCGCCCTTCACGCCGACGACAAGATCATCCAGTTCAACGGCCGCGGCACCGTTTCCATCAAGAACTTTTACGCAAACGACTACGGCAAGGTCGTCCGCTCCTGCGGTAACTGCTCTGGCAACGGCGGCCCGCGGAACGTCGTCATGGATAACGTCGTCGCGAAGGACGGCGGCGTCCTCTGCGGGATCAATACCAACTATGGCGATACCTGCAAGATCTCAAACTCGTGCCAGGACGACGGCAAGTACTGCGACCGGTATACCGGAAACTCTAACGGCAGCGAGCCGCCCAAGATTGGCAGTGGACCGGATGGGACGTACTGCACGACCTCGAACGTGCGGACCTCCTGCTAGACGGCGATTGTACAAGCTGACGCCTTTAGTTAGCGCTGTACCGCTGCTTCGTCACCTCGGGATGGTCATGTATATATGTATGCGTGGTGGGTTAATCTAGTAAGGACATGTTGTAATTTTTGTATATGAGAAGAGCACCAGATCGAGCGGCTAGTATATATATAGAGCCAGCAGTCTTCCGAGAGGACGCTGGTAAGCGCATTGAAGGGAGTCTTGAGATCTCCCCCAGGCTTAGTGTCGTTTTTTATTCGAGCAATATTTCTACTAGAGCAAGGTCCGTAACGTACTCGTAAATATACCCGAGATATCGAATCCTTTACCCGGCTTATATCGCACAAGACGTCAGTGCTGAACGCACAAAAATGAAAGCAACACATTGTTACCCTGGCCATAACACCTGGCCTAACTTAAAAGTTAATTATGCTAAGCTTCATTCACGTTGTCGATTAGAGAAGACCGATGTATTCTTGCGAATGGGTCATATATCTTGTCCGCTCCCACGATTCGACCGACACGACAAATTTACTAGCGACAATTCAAGAAAAATGATAGTCGTACAGTACAACCTTGACAGACAAAATTACCAAATCCGGCCTCGACGGCACCAGTCCCGAAAAGAATATCCAACACTCTAAAATCCGGCATTCGAAGCCACAACTCCAAAATCCAACAACGTTCCAGAACGCCACATGTGCAGACCACGACATAGCCGACATGATGCATCCGTACGCCCTCCCAGCCTAACCGGGCGGGAGAAAAAAGAATATTTCCTCCGAAAAATCAATCGATCTATACATGAAACATGGAATCAAAGTCGATGAAACAACAAAAAACGCAAGATAGGAAGGATGCTATAAATGTCAATAGCAGTGTTCTAGCGCAAACACGCTTGAAATTGCTTGATGATCAATACCAGGAATATGACTGATCCAAGCCATAAGCCTGCTACTCCTCGGGCCTTTCCCTCCCCGCAGCCAGATCAAGCATGAGAAGATCTGGACCGTGTGGAACTACCCTATGGATCCGACGGTGATGGCGTGTCACGGCTAGCACCATCCGCCAGCGCGCCGGTCCCCATCTCTTCATCCTCCAGTCGGCCGTGGTCCAAGGAGCCTATCGGTAGTCACATCCAATTGTCAGTAGCTAAATTACAGATGACCGGTTCTCCCCTAGCCTGTCATATATATACAAAGAGAGTGTGTATTTTCTTACCATCATCGCTGTCGGGATCCGTATCCTCATCGTCGGTATCAACGGCCGGGTGACGGCGATGGCGGCGGCGGCGGTCGCCAAAGACCAGCTTCCACAGCCGGGTGGCGCTCATAACGAGCTCGAACGCCGTCAAGGCAATCTCTACAACTGAACCGAGAGACATAGTATATATGGAGGGAATCTTTGGATTGTTGAAATGCAAAGCCTTTCGTATCTGATTGCGCGTAAACGAAACAGCTAGCTAGATATTTAGAAGGACCGTTAGATGCTTTGTGTATAGATCTAAGAAGTGGACTGTAGTACTCGCCTGCTTATAGCCGCACTCTTCGAAGACCAAACGTTTGTATAAACGCGATACACGAGACCAGTTGAAAAGAAGACCCTAAATGAGTCAACGAAGCAAATATCGAGTTAGCCTTGTTTTGACCAATTCATCTTATGATCAAACGATTCAAGCATTGTGATGGGATCCGCCCCGGGAACCAAACGCAGGCTAGGAGCGAGGTACGAGCTCTCAACCTAGTATACGTAGCGTGATCACATAAAGCATTCTTTGTCAAGTAGTCGATTTGCGGTATAATACAGAAGTAGGAAGAAGGAAACTGTACGACAAGCTTGTCTTAATTAAGCTTACAAAGATATCTGGCTCGCCCTCGTCAGCTCTTGTTTGACTTGAACGAGTAGCTTTTTTATGTTTTAGCTGGGCAGCGTGTACTATTAGCAATCATGTCAGTTTCAATGGCTCCAGGTTTGTGGAAAATTCAGTCTCGGGGCTGGACTTGCCTATAACTGAATGCTGAACGCTAGAAGTAAAGTTGGCGTGCTAAAAGGTGGATTGGAGCATGCTGAAATGGTCTGTGCTGCTGAGCGAGCTTGGGGCGATGTGCAGAGTGAGTTCTAGACATAATAAATACTGGGAAAGAGCTAAAAGCAAGGGTTTTAAATACGATAAGACTGAATGCGGACTACTCGAGAAAAGGCCTACGCAAGCGCTTTGGAGAATAATATACTGTACTGAGTGCGCATTGTAGGTTTCTAGTAAAAAGTATTGATCGAGCTAACTCTGTTGGGCGACCTCATGTATCCGAATGGCTCGGCCGGGTAGATACGTCGTGGTGCGTATGTATGATGCCGGCGTAGAAACATGGGAGTCGCCCCGCCACTCTGCGATCCGGAACCTGCACGGAGATAGATTGACTGGGGTCAACTAGCGTCATGCCAGTTATCAAGCCCTGCAATCATCTCAAGATAGCCGGCTGTTGGGATCGAAGGTCGCGTCGTACGGCGAGTGGGAGTCATATTGGATCATCATTACAACTCTGTACGCTCCGCTTCCCAGACGCCCTTCCAGGGCCACGGAGTGAATAAAATGGCTGCGGCTCGCGGGTTGCTGCAGATGCCGCGGCAGGCCCTGCAACCCAAGGGCTTCGAGCAGCTACGCAGGCATGCATGTCGCACGAACTATTCATTCGGGGGCCTTATCGCGGCTGCCCGGCTCCCCGCCGATTGTGAGGCTACACGTCATTTTGCGAGGTTCTCAAAAAATTTACGAAGTCGCCGGAATGACAAAGCGCACATAGCCTGCCAGTCTCACGTCCAGGGGGCAGGCGCCGGCTCGTTGGTCTAGGATCATGCTGCATTCCGGCTGCTTCAACTTTTGATCGTGCCTCGCAATCACCGTGTGACCAGGAGGGCATTCGACGAGCGGCACAGATGCCAAGACGAAGGCTACATTGCGACACTGGAGTCTCTGTATGGGCCTCGAGGTACCTGATGTTTAAAGCAAGAAGGGGTCTGCTAGCCGAGTAGCTCGGTTAAGAAGTGATTCTTTTTGCTTTGACGAAGCCCCGAAGGGATTTGGGTGTGATCAAAGAAAAGGGCGTAGAAAAGAGAGAGGAACAAGAAAAAACAAGGAAAAGAAAAAGGAAGGATACAACTCTTGGAAAAGGACCCGGACTTGGGCAACGTAAGAAAAACTGATCATTCGGATAAGATCCTGCGGATAGCAGCAACAGCTCGGAAGGAGAACGAAATATTTTTGTACCTGTCATTTCCGCAACGAAGCCTGTGCACCTCCTGTACTCCCGCATTCTTCAGGGTATTCAAGACCCGCTTCTTCAAAGTGACAGTTTCATCCGAAGAGAGCAGAAGGACAACATGCCGAAACGGGGAAGCCAAAAGAGAAAGCGGTGTGGTGAATTGAGACTGTGTCAAATCGGCAGAACAAAAGACAAGAGCCCGCACACAGGCCCTGCATACCGTATCTGAGAGGCTCCTCGTTTGTGCTACCATTGCCTATGTCTTTTTGCATCCTCCCACCCGCGTTTCCAGCAATGTTGTTCCAACCATCCATCACCACACCCAAAAAAAGAGAAAGAAGAAACTAAGCTATCTATTGAACCACCTGTTATATGTAGGTGATACAGGCAGTTTCGTGGCGGCAGCGTCCCCGAGACTATGGTACAGGATGGTTTGTTCCACGGCGTCCTCCCTGGAGCGCCGGCCCTTATCCAGGTGAGGCAAACCCATTCATAGAAAACAAACCTCACATCGACGTTGCAACAACCGTAGCGTACAGGCCCTCATACAGCTAGGAAATTCTCCGACAGATCGCAAATTCAATGAAAGTGCGAAAATAAAAAGCTTGCTAGCACCAAGATGTCTATCACCGTGGAAAAGCGTCAGCAATTCCGGTCGTGAAGGAATTTCCTCCAATAGATCACCGCTTGTCGATAGCTAGCTTGAGGTATTGTGCACATGCCGCTTTGCGAATTAAAGCTACCGTGCGTGCGAGGTGAATCCATCTGTAGGGATAGAAGCAGCATTTCAATCTTGCTGTTATTTGTGAATGTAAAGTTGATATGATGGGACATTGCATCAGGGAACCCATAGCTTGCCTTTGCCCCGGGCAACACCACGGTTGGCACCACGCCCAAGCACATATTCAGGCTCTCCATCCAGCTGAGCCCTTTCGAATGTCTGCTTTGAAGGAGTGTTGTGGCCGTGGTGCTGAGTAGGAGAGGTTCCGTGCACCGCATCGTTCTGATGCTTTTCTTGATGGGCATGGCTGTGAATTCTGGCATGGTAGCCTCCACGGCCGCCACGAACCGATTTCCCGTTAGAAGTCTCATTTGCAGTACTTGGGCGTGCGTTCTGGTTGTGGCGGTTCCGACGGCGAGGTTGGTGATCATCGTTGAACACCCCACTGGGGGAAGCGTTCGATCTACCACCACCACGACCGCTTTGAAGGTGTGGCTGGGAAGGAGCGGTCTTCGGGCTCATTCGTAGGTCTCTGTTTCTGAAATCGTTCGCATCGAGGACGGGTTGGTTTGCTTTTGAGGAGTGCATGTGATCCCAATCGCGCTTCTTAGCCTTGTACAGGCGCTTCTCTTCCGCAATTTTGCCGGCAAGCTCCTTGGTATTGAGCGCAGGTATTCCGAATGACTTTGCCCAGTGAGAGATTTCTGGATTATTCGTTATGAGAAAGAACACTCCTTCGGATTTCTTCGAGAACTCGGTCTTTTCAGAATGAAGAATTTCTAGGGCGCAATTTATGATCGGTTGGACCTTGCGAGGGACATCTGGAGCGTGGAGGGAAGACGTTGGGCTTGTAGGTTCCTGGAGCGGGGTCGAAGCCGATCGTGGGAGGGTCACTTGTTGCTTTGGGACACCGGCTGCGGGATGATGAAAGGTATTACCGTGCTTCAGAATTCGAGGTGGCATAGGTAGCGGTGCAGATGTGCCGACAGCGGGGCTGCTTGGTGGGGATGGTGAAATGGAAAGCTGGTTTGTGCTATCAGTCGCTTGTGCTAGCATTTGGGACTCGGTCATAGCTAGTGGCGATGTGAAGGCTATCTCATCGCCGTCATCGGGAGCCATCGTAAGCGGATTATACCATTCCAGGCACTCTTCCCATCTTCCGTAGACCTCTCCGGGCGCCTGAACTTTAACCCCCTTCTCGGAAGTTCCCTTTCCGACCGTTCGGTCGAACCAGCGGACCGTTTCGCGTGCGTTGATGTTCTCGCTCTCGCTGCCTCGCTTGAGAGCATCTAGGGAGTCGAGGACACAAAGCGGGACCGTGACCTTTGCGGAATCCTCAGCAACATAGGCCTTGATTTCGGTGATGGAGGTCGTGAGAGCCGACGCGTCTGGGACGAGGTGGAGGGTTGTAGGCTTGGGAGGTGGAATCGGGTTGTTTCGGCGGTCAAATTCGACCTGATCCTCCAGCTCGGACACAGTGTGTTTGAGGCGGGCGACTGCAAGCCTTTGGAGCTTCGGAGGAGCGCAATGTATGTCAGCAGGTTTGAGGCACTCTCAAGTACCCTGTAGGCATGTTGCGATGATATCGAGGTCGAACTTACCAGGTCTGGTTGCTTTCCGGGACTTTGAACACCGGCTGCTCGCTGAGGTTGTTGCTGCTGCTGCTGCTGCTTTTGCTGCGATGGTGACGGCGGCGGCGGAGTCGAGGGTGGCGTATTGACAGCAGTCAGTGTGGCCATCATCAAGTGGAGCAGGCGATAACAAAGCCTGCGCGCGAGGCTTACGGGCAGTTAGCTTAGAGAGACGGACGACGTGAAGTTCAGGTGGTCGAGGGCGATGGCGGAGGTTTCGGGATGGCGGCGGCGATGGCGTTGACGACGATGGCTGCAGCCCAAAGAGGAAGATGGGGCCAGCACGCCGAACACGCTCCGCCGCATCAACATCAACCCCCTCACCAAGGCGCCCCGCTACGGCCTGCGACACTGCTACTGCACCAGAGATCACGCTTGAACACCGTCTGCCATCCTCTATTTTCCGAAGAATGCGAACGAAAGGCTCTCTACTCGGTCTTGTGCGGCGAGCCGCACCTGGACGGCCCATGATGCCTTGACTTCACCACGGACGACGGACGTCTGCGCGCGCCTGCGTTACACTCAGCGGTCTCAGACGCAACCCCTACTTCACTTCAGAGATCATCAACGGGCGATATAGGATCCTGTGGTCTCCATCGGTACGGTCGTCTCTGGCCTGTGCTGTGAGTCTACGGTTCCCGCGACTATGTTGTTCTTCATGCGTAATCGTTCTTCTCAGCACCCTTGCGGGCTACCCGACGCAGGCGCTCTGTCAACCACGACACGATCGATTCATTCAAGGCTATCTTGCGAGCAGACTAGTTCCACCGGAACTTTCTCAAGTGTCTAGTTATCCCTACTCATGGCTGCCTGCCGTACAACAGATAGTCCACTTTTATCCCCGGACCCTGTAATGCTGCTGCAGCTCATTGTGGTCGCTCGCCTTCCCGACGGAAGGACCGTCAAGGCACAGTATATGTCACATGGTTTCAGGCACAAACTTCGGACGGACGGGTGTATATCTTGCATCCAATTTGGACCTCATCCCGAATGCAGACGCAATCCATGATGGCAACTATCCGTCTCGGGATCCTAAACAATTAGTTGCTTTCCCGGTCAGCAAATCCCGTCGACAACAGCCGCCCAGCCTCACCTCCGTCGTCCGTCTCCGATTCCGTGAGCCGCAGTTACATCGATGCAACCATTCCGGCTCGGCGAAATACTTCCACTCTAGACGCTCACAACTAGGCCTGACATTCAGCTCGGCTCCGTCTGCCGATTTCGATTGTGACTCGATCAAGCCTACGGAGATACAACTCTATGCATATTCCAGCATTAAGAAAGAAGGCTTTTCCGAAGACACACAACATTCACACTATTCACACTATCTGAGTTGGGGTGGGGCTAATTGTTATGAGTTCTTCGCAGCCAATCACAAGATTCCGCCACTTCATTATAATTAGAGAACATGGGCTGTTGATTATGTAAGCAGTTTTCAACAGCTGGTCAGTTAGTCTATAGTCTATATCCTTCTAAGCTAGCTCGGATATAGGACAGACGCGGCCTACACGGATGTAGTAAGTAAGTACTTAGTAAGTAAGTAAGTACTACATGTACATATACATGTACTTACTTACTTCCTAGGTAGCACGAGACATGGAGCGCAAATTGAGCGGCATTGCGGACACGCGTATACGCGTATACAACTTGGCCGGATAGCTGACTCAAGGCAACACGCACACTGCAGTCCTTCATTCTTCCTCCCGGATCTCCCGCCTCGTTAGCCGTCTTTGTACCCAAGTCATGAGTACGCTCCCTACGATTAGTTCCCTTGGTAGCGCATATCGAGGGTGTGCAAGCGAATCGGCGTTCCAAGTGTAGTAATAATTCGCAGCCGCCAATGGCAGTGCACATTGCGATTCGCAGACGGATGATGTCCGACGGCTATCCGCTCTGTCCGCTCTGGAAATTACTTCCCCTCGGGAGTGTGTTCGCATGGTCAACAATCGGATGTCATTTGGGCGCAGTTCCCAAGTATTTATGCGACTGGGCGTGGGCATCTTGATAGTACCAATCCAGTCTCGGGCTTGGACAAGAGCGGCACAGGTGGCACTGTACCAACGGGTATGCTGCCACCTGGGCTCTCGACACAGTCTCTCACACAGTTGGGCCTCCAACTATGTTTACACATGCAATATTTTATCAAGTTTAATAAAATTTTCTACATGGTTTGTAAGACAGGCTCGATTCCTCTTCGATGAGGCCATCGGTAACTTCCTGATATCGATGATAGCGTTAACATTGCTGGGTAAACACATACTTCGCTGCATTCAGCACGCACGCCTACTTGTTATTTCATTCGCTGTACATACTGATATAAGTATGTGTGTATGTACAACATCCAGTTTGACTTAAAGACGTTAGAGACTACTTGAATAGTCGTTGCTAATTGAAGTCGTCGGGCCGCAGCAACAAATTGTATACGCTAGTTGGTGGGAACCACACCAATATAGGTACTTACTTAAGTCTATATATACATACTAAGTACTTGTCTAGGTGCACCTATCTATATATATACCGAGTATGTATATAGAGGTGTAGTTATGTGCAATACCAACACACATCTTCGTAGCATATGTAGCTGGTTTACCGTGCCGATCTTCGTCATGCTGCTAAAGCTAAAAATAGGAGGCAAGCATCGAGACTAGTGAACCTGATCATATTTAAACATGAGCGATGCCTTCGACGGAGTACTGATTGCTGATTTGTTTATGCTAATTCGGAGAGCCTATAGCGACACCTTCCAGCGATGGACTAGACATTCTCGAATTTTCACGGATAAATTATATACAGTTTAGTCCAGTTCCACTCTACTCTTCCACACGCTTCATCATCTAACGACCCCGCTACCGCCGTCGCCCATAGTGTCGTATATATATTGCGCTGTTCATATCAAAATGAGAGCCCAAAAGCATTTGGGATGGTGGTTATATCTACTCGTGGCCTTCCTGGCTGTGTTAGAACTTGCTCTATCGCTACCTCTAGGATTTGATCACTCCGAACCCAGCTGTCAATCAAGCTTGTATAAACCGGGTCGAGCGGCTAATTGTTCGTTGATCCTAAATGATTCGGCGACTCCGACAGAGAGCCCCAGGTGCGAAGACTCACCACAAAGCCCAGCTCAGGAATTGACTCTCTGGCCTTCTGCCAATTCTACCGTCTTTACACTCGCGCAACAATCGCTAGCCCCAAGCAAAACCCGAGCGATATCCGTACGCGTGTTAATTCCTTCCGGGGGACCCGGAGGCCCTGTTCCACCATCGTGGTTCTACGGCAACACCCCGCGTACCGGTCCGAGGGTCAGCTGTCTGCCTCCACGATACGTTTATAACAATATCATCCCCCATAACGACTTTCCTGGGGTTCCTGCCGTGCACTACTATGACTTTCCCGATTGGCGCGGGCAAGACGACATTTTTCAGGTGTATGCTCTTATAAGAAGGCGACAAGCGCAATGTGGCACGTGCGCATGCGACGAGGATGGCCGAATTGTGGCCCGCCCCCCCAAAGTTCTGCCTGAAAGGGAGTCAAGTTGTCCTTATCAAGGCTATGCCGATAGGTGTTCGGTGGTATTTGGTATGTTACAACTTAAGGTTTTGTGGGCGACGACCGAAGCTTCGCCAGTTCTCACCGGCGGGCTTCGCTAACTTTTGATGGTTTGCAATGCAGCGTGCATCTGCATCGCGAAGCTTCAGCAGCCAACAGCGACCGAAACCGGCTTAACGATTGATGACTACCAGCGGGCTATCGACGGTATCCCGGACACGATCAAGCTAGCACACAAAGGCTGGTCATGGAAAATGCATGGCCTTAATCCCGAGCCAGGGCAGAGTTTGACGTGGTCAAATTACAAAACTTGGCTTCATGACCCCGGTATAAAAGAGCCATACTCCGTCGAAGGGCCGAGCGACCGACCGACCTGGAACTGGCTCTCGAATTTGAACGCGCTCTCCGGAGGGAGCCTCGCGGGTTCGATAGGCGGTGGTGGGTTGGGGTTCCGAAAGCGGAACGTTCCCGATGCGGCAGGGCCAACGTCGGTTCACGTCCAGGTAACCGGGAATAATATAACGATAGCATGAAGTATGCACTCCATGGATCCGTGGCGATGTCGACTCTTATATATGTACATACACCCTCACACCCTCTCTGGGGGGGGCGGGGGGCTTTCTACTCCTTCGTGATTTCTCTTCTACGCTTGATAAAGTCCGGTCGAATATCGTTTGACTTCCCCTGCTTACCTGGCCCGGCGGTTTTTCGGTTTTATTATTTGTGAAGCAATATACAGGGTAATGTTGTCAGTTCTAGCATGCGATGGTATCTTCTTACTTGGGTGAACTAGAGTGCAACATTCATTCTCCATCAAGGCTAGATAGGCACGTGCGGGGGTAGTCCATGACAGGTCCGGCGCGCGTGCGTAATCGTTAACGTGTTGACAGCGACACCAAGTATGGTTCTAAGATTCAGTTGTACAATTGTCGCAAGCGTCAGGTCTCATTAGTCTGGAGGCCGGAGGTTCATTATGTTACAATCAGGATATCCATATCAACACTGGGGCTAGCGGGCTGCTATCATGCATCACAGCATCTCACAGCAGCAAGCTCAGCAACGGCATACTTGTAGTATACGCATTCCAAGCAAAGTGTCGTAGAAGAGTTTGGGCGGCAAGACCGGCGTGAAGCGAAAACACACCCAGTAACTCTCGAGATATCGCATTTATAAAGGTAGTGGCTAAAAAACAAATTTAGGAAGTCCGGTTAAAAGCTCGTACGTCCGATGCGCGATGGATACAATAAGAGGGTCAATAGAGTGTTGCAACTGCGTTCTCAGCGTTGATCAACTAGCAGTCTTGACACCAGCAAAGCCTGGAAACGCTAAACTAGGCCTTGCAATTTTATATTACCGTGTGGCGCATGTGCATATTTAAGTACGACTAAGAAGTATATATTTACTTTAGCCCCGTACATTCACGAGGGGAGTATTGCATCCTGGCGGCTCAGGGTCTCCCCAGCATTGGAACAGATGCTAAGAATATAGCTGGAGCCTCATCCACATATTCATGCCAATATAAGAAACTGGTTGGCTAACATTCTAACAACCACCCGCTTCTGAATTCTCGAGTTCCTTGTTAATAGGTTGCCTAAATAAACTTGAGCCGGGCATGATCAGCTGGACTAGGAGTAGTTCTCCGAATGAAAGTTGAGGCTACGCGTATACGGCTTTATAATTAGCTAGCTTCCAACTTGTCGGACACTTTGTAAGTGTAGACTGTCCAACATATTCGAAGCACAAAAGCAGACCCTAGGTGCCCTGGAAACCGTAACCCGCCGGACATATTGATGTCCGAGCTTATAGTGGTTGGCCTGAGGAAGCTTGGAGTGGAGCTGTTAATTTGGGCGCATGCTGTGCCACCTTCCGAAACGGGGCCCCCAAACTCTGGGTGTATCACCAGCATCTTGCAGACTATCGCGTATGTGAGTAATGCTCGATACGAGAGCGACTTCCTGGCTCTCTTGGTTACCCACGCGGGAGGCCTGCGGTCTGTGGAATAATTCGGCGAACCTGCAGAGCTGCAGAGACCCTAACCAACCTGCCGTCTACGCAGGCGCTGAGTCAGCAGCCAACACACCAACCAAGCTGGGAAGCTTCAGCGCTGTTGTTCCATCCTTGAGCGCATGAGCTTCATCTGAACCCATGGTCACTTCTCCTTCCTCGCTCTCCACCATACTTGACGCAGTTTTGACTCTCGAGTCGGTGGGCCTCACTAACTAGCACTGGAGCTCGAGCTCGAGCATTCTAGCGGCAGGAGCCTTTAAATTGCTCCTCTGCTTGCTGTCTGAGCTTGCCGCGGGCACCTTCCGGGCAGAGCTTTCCCTTCAAACAGGATTCGTTTCGGCTGAAAGAGTCGGCCGACGCCACCTTTATGCACGTTGGTTGAGCCCCACCAGAACACGCCAAGCACCCAGTCGCGTCGAGCTGACGGAGTTTGCATCTGCATCTCTTGACAGGACCAGGACACGCGGCCAGCTGGGCCTGACAGCTTTCAAACAGCAGGAGCGCTGCCAGCCACTCCATCTCCTCCAGGGGCACTGCAATGACGCGCTGGAGCTCACCATCGTCGGATGTGAATTGCATGACGCATGGGATCATCTTCTCGATAGATGCGCCCCTGGCGACGATGCAATGGCTCTACGACTCTGCGTATCCAAACAGCGCGACAGCGCACGGTCTTTCTGGCAATGGCAAACGTGCCATGGGCGGGCAAAATAGCTCGACTGGCTCGAGGCTCGGTTCCTTGGATTCCGGGCTCGTGGGACCTGCGTTGGTCCGAAGCATCTCCTTCGAGAAACTCTGCATGACACTAGGCCGAATCTGGCCCGGTTGACGTATAGTTAATCATGCATGAACGTCCTGTCGGGGCCATCTCATCACCTTGTGAACTGGCTTGCATCGCTAGAGCCAAAAGAAAAACAAGAACCAGCGGCAACCCTGTTGATTCCAGGATAATCGGCTTTGTGCAAGACAGACATTGAAAAGACGTGACCAAAAAAAAAAAAAGGAAGGCCCCTGCTGCTTCTCGATGGGGCTGACCTAACTCTGGAGCACCACCATGATGCGCTGGCACCAAACGGATTTTTCTCGGGTGGAAAGCTTTGGATGCAGCTCTCCTTATAATAGGCCTATCGCCAGCATTAACGTGCCACATGGCAAGCTGGGAAGCCAACCTCGTCTTCTTCGTTGAAGAACTGATATTCCTATCACAATCGAGGGGAACCTGCTGCGGCTACACCTCCGCACCTTCAATTGTCCTTCCACTCACGAATTTCTTTTGTCAACTTTTGTGACGACCTCCTCCGATACCATTGTTTTGCTATCGCTCCTTGTTTTGTGCATATCATCAGCCTTTCTGCATCTGTCTTTCTTTCCTCCCTAGGAGCTTCCTCTCTCTCGCTCCTCGTCGAACGCTGTCTACCTCTCTCGCTTTTAAAGTTGACAGCCCCAGGCGTTATATCAGCATTGGACAAGTATTTGCAGCTGCCAATCACCAGCACTGCCTCATTCGCTACCTCTAGAGCGGCTTCCGTATATTTATCGGCCATCGGGTAGCTTTAGACGCGTCGAGGGAATCTGCTTGCAAGAATGGTCAACCCGTTCCTTTACGCCGCGCAGGTGAGCTTGCTGCTGGCGCTTTCGCGAGGGATTACCGCCCACCCAATCGCCAGAAGCACCGTATGGGAGACGGTAACTGTAACGACCTGCAAGAATGCATGCGTGCCGCATCCGACAAGCAGCTCGGTCACCAGTGTTACTTCTGGATGTGATGACACCACTACCTCTGAAGTAACAACCACATCGACTAGCGAGACCTCGACAACTAGCTCCTCGCCAACATGTACTTCTTCGCCACCGCCAAATAATGATGATTTCAGAAAGCGGAATTACGACACCATTCACCGAATATACAACCTGACCATCTTCCCTAACCAGGTCCCCATAATAACATATGGTGGAGCGGCTGTCCCTGATGGCCTTTTCGCAAATGACACCAGCGGTCGGATCTCCCCAGTCGGCAACTTCACAGACTTTGAAGACTCGATAGAGTATTTCTTCGCGCTCCCCCCGATACCCCAATCCAACAAGAACAATGCTGCCTTCAGCCGCTTTGAGCTCGCGCAGTTCTCCTCCGAATGTCCGGAAGTCGCTGCCAGCACGGTGTATCTCTACACGTCTGTCGTGAACCCCGGTGGCCCGGATGATGGCAAACTCATCACAATCCTCAGACAGACCGGCTTCTGGAAGTTCAACGCGAAAGGCGAGGTCGAAAATTACGACTTGGACTTGATCGAGATCGACCACTTCATATCAGAGCTCACATCGACAGACTACGACACGCCGGAAGCACAGGCAGAATTGATAGCCACGACCTGTATGACACAAGCATTGCGATGTGTCGGCCCCTATCAGGAGTACGAAAGCATCGAGCAATGCATCGATGTTCTGACCAACCAGAAGAAATTCGGGTCCTTTACAAACATCTGGAGCGACTCGGTGGTGTGTCGGTCCATCCACCTCGTCTTGACGATAACGCGCCCTGCGGCGCATTGCCCGCACGTCGGGCCGTCTGGCGGCATGAAGGTAAGCTCCTTAGCACCGAATACGGCAATATTCAGTCGCGAACTGTGTAAAGACAATGGGCTAACGAGATGGCTGTGGTGGTAGTGTGTGGACTATCCATACTTAGTCCGGGAATTCGACGATGAGCGCTTATGGGGGCGCACGGACCTCTTCCGATGTCCGGGGGTACCCGCATATTGAGCGCTCCCCACAACATGTGGGGAAGCACAGAAAACCCCATCCACGACTTGTGACAAATTCGGCATATTAGAAAATTTCGAGTTTTGGAAAAGCAAAAGCTCATAATAATACCACAGTAACGATGTCTACGATTTACTAATGTTCATATTCCTTTTAATACCCACGACAGCTCCTAAACGGCCTCGCGGAGGTTGAAAGATTTCTCCCCGTGCGAGCCGTGGTGCCATCAAGCACGAAAGCTTGTCAATTCACATACTTTGCGATATTCTCTCTGCTAATCACCGATTTTGTACATTTCCTTGGTAAGGTGGTCTCGTTCGCCCGATGTCACTTTCCCTCCTCTTTTTTTTTCGAGTTTCAAAAGAACCATTTTCTGCATCTCTATTCGCATTCGTCGGGGTGGGTTACTACCATTGGGTTGGCTATGCTTGCATGCGCGCTGCATATTCCTCGTTATTTTTAATCATTTTAGAATTCCCTTCTCCTTGTACTGTTTTTTACCCTTACGATTCATGATTGAGCGATTTTGATGAGCCATTACTACCTGCATGTTAATACGGTCGAGCTAGCTTGCGTGCTTGGGGTGCTATAGCGATCTATATCTATATATTCTACGATTGGGAACGATAGCTTCAACTTTATGAACGGGGAAACCCTATAAACGTTCCAATGTGACACTTTCGTAGGCGTCGAATCTCTCTAACGTCATCAGCGAAAGTCGAAGTTGTCACTAATAGCGACGAACGTCGGGATTGAGCAGTCGAGATCTAGTAGGGCGTACAAGCTTCGAACTCTATCCATATATAAGTATATATCTCTGCGGGGCTACGATAGCGGCCATATCGATACCGATTAGCCCGGAAGATGCATGCAAGCATCCATCTTGTAATGCAGGTCACACCAACTTATCCGGGGCCCGAATTTACCAATCTGGAACGTGCCTCCGTAAACGTTCCCGCCGGCACCCCCCTGGATCCGCGGCTGCACGAGTGTGTTACCAGGAACCGCTGCTGTCTGGCCCCTTGCTTGATTTGAGCTGGCATGGAATGTAGGTAAGGCTGTTTTGGGGACGAAAGCGGTTAGAACGTTGGTACAATGGGTTGAATTGTCGCAGTCGACGGGTCCCGAATGATGGATATTGGATGCTTAATTACGTATACGGCAGGTACGTACAATTTGGCGTGCATTGACACTTAGGTAAGTACCCGCCTGCCTTACGGTAGTCTGGGCTTGGAGGTACCTGTACAGGGTATCAGCTGGCATTGGAGCGCTTACGCACGGTATTGGTACCACTAGTACCGTCTACAGACCAATTATTCTATCTACAGTCTCCGGTCCTAGCGAAAGCCAGCTTTGGACCCGATAATACAATATATAAGTACTTAAGTATATACTCTAATATAAAAACCCCATTTCTATAATAGTTGGGTATTCTATAGTCATATATATCATAGAGATTAGATTCTTATAAAGAACCTTAGTTTATATAGGATATCCATGTGTTGTGCTGTTATCCTATAACAACTATAATATAAGAAATTGCATATAAACTAGTTTAAGATATTAAGAGATATACAGATACTATAAAATTAAGAGGCACTAGTGTGTATATAGGTTGATACTTAACTTGTTGCTTGGCTTCTAAATATAAGGGCGTAAATGAATGTAGTTAAGTAGGCAAATCGAGAATTATAACTGTTATTGCGGATGTAGAAGTAGCTATATATATAGAGGCAGCTATTGTTGGGCCATGGCTTTGTTTAAGAGGGAGACTGGTAGTAAGCTCGCTACCCTTTAATCCCCTCTCTTTCCTCAGAGCCCTCTATTAGACAATCATCAAAGATAATCAACATACTCCATGAGAGACCTACATACCCCTGTGGTAGACATACCCATTGTCAGCATCCGCAATCACAATAGCCTACAGGTTTCGGGTACAAGCTAAGTTTAGAGCTTCGCTCGCACATGAGAAATATGACAAGCTTTATTTTGCTAGAGGAGTGGTGAGGTATAGCTCCCAATTGTGACAGCGGATGCCGATATTGTGATATCTCCGCTATGTAGGTCTCTCCTAGAGGATGGTATGTCTTGTGTGTAATAGAGAGGGCTCTGAGTAGTGGAAGCTTGAATAAGCAATATCATCCAAAGCGATATTTTGGTACTGCTGTGGGATAACACAGCTCGATATTTATAAATTGCAAATGTTTCACAGCTTATCGTCCTCGCCGTATAAAGCCTTTTCTTCGGCAAGCTCTTTCCCGGCCGAATCTAGAGCCTCAAGATTAGAATATTGGGAGGTTGTCCGACTAAACCTCCAAAATATTAACAATCTCAACTATCATCTAGCTTACTGTAAAATAACTGTGTATTTATATTGGCTAAGTGTTCTATAGAATTATCCATTAATTAATAAGTCGTTCCCCTATCAATCTTCTGCTTGAGAATGGTGCGGTAAACCTATTTGCCTCACGGTCTCGCGGGGCCATCGGCGGCCGGGCTCTCTAGCTGCGAATCATCAACGCTTGGATAATAACAACGTAGGCCAGATCACGCCTGCCGCTCCAGGATTATAGTCAAGTTGCTTCCCTGAGGGCACTAAGCTCGGAGATTCTGAGTTGCGAGACCATCTGAGCTGTTTGTTCTCTCAGCATTATCTCTAGACAGTCCCCCACGACGGATCCTTAACCGTAATACAACACGCACACGCACAATTTTATCTCAGACAAAGTAAATACATTCATCTGGTTCCTTGATTCAATTGGCAGCCCATTATATCACAATGCTGGGCAAAACGCCATCTGTATCTCCTTCACTATCGGCGACGCCGATCCCAGAGAAATCCTAAGACACCGCGATCTCCGCCTCGGGGCCGCTCCTAAACTGGATAAAGAATGACAACGGAAACGCTCTTCTGGACGACCCATCAGTTGACAAAATTTCAGAACTGTGTCCTTTTAAGACTCTCTTCGATCGACACGTCAATCGACAGTCAGTAGAGGCTACAACCTGGGTGATCCCTCTAAATACGTGTTTACGCATTTCTATTAAATGGATAGAGTGTTAAAAGAAGCTTGCGTTTGAGAAATCATAGCACTCAAGCCCGAGAGACTACGGATTTTGAGACGAGCTTCAGTAGAAGATGACTAATAGACCAAAGACGCCTGGGGGATGATTTCTTAGGAGATCTCTAAAATATTAATATTTGGTCTAATATTAGCAATGAAAGTGATTTGCATTTTGGTTTACTCACAAAGCTCGTTTTATACCTATTAACTCTAACAGAACTATTGAAGCATCGATCTTTCAATGATGGTAGTCCGTCCCGCGGCGAACGCCGCTGCCATCAGATCGCAAAGAGTCTAGAATTTTATTACTTGAAATGAACTCACATCGGGAATAACGCAATAAACCCCTTATTCATGTTCTTTGCGTTGTTTATGCGGTTTGCTTCGATTGTCCCCCCAATAGATCCTCTGGCTGCTCCTTCTCCAACCGCTACTCTCACTTCCGCTTTCGATTTCTTCTTGCTGTACCTTTTTACGTGGAAAGTCTACCAATGCGGTACAAGGCTAAGCTTGCCTTGTGCACAAAAATAAACTCAGCTCGTAAGCACTTCTCTAACTTCGGCTTATTAAACTCCAGTAATAATCTCAACCGGATAATTTGAAATGGCTGGATGAGACAGGTCTCAGCTCGGCTCAGAAAACCAAACTCTAGCCGCGGAAGCTCTCAGCCCTAGCAACTTCGTGTTGTCAGCCCATACTTATGTTGATGAATATACAACGCATATAAGGCTCTAAGTGATGCGCTCTATTCTAAGCGATAGTTCGATAGTTCCATAGCGACGTTACAATCGCTTTAATGAGCAACTATAGATAGATGGTGAGCTTTTGAATCAAGCTGATATTCAAATTCTAGTTACATATCATGAAAGATGTAAAAGTTATAGGGATGGCTGACGGTGCCTTGTGTAAGTAGAAACTCCGCTTCATTATAACCATACAGTGGCGGCCGTTATGCCAGGACGGTTCACCTGATATTTGTCTCTGATTTCTAACAATCTTCGATATTTATCTCTTCTATAAGTAATTATCACTGTCTTCGTAAACATTTGGAACAGCTGATCGCCCGCCTTTGACTTAGAAAGAAGTGGTCTACTCTAGGTTGGATATAACATTTTCTTAAAGTTGTTCTGAAGACAACGAAACCTCTGTTCCTACTGGCCTAAATCCAACCACGCTCCACCAAAAACTCGTGCATTCTTCGCTAGAAGTGGTAGTGATTGTTTGGAGCATGCCTCCGATTGCCACCTTGTTAATCGGGAAAGCAAGGTTTATGACCTGGCCAATACGAGCCCATGGATATTGATTTTGCAAATTTGGTCAAGGTCATCCAATTGAAGCATAGCCTTGAGTCTCCCGGTGCATTCAATGGTGTTGCTCGTGATTTGGATACCGAGACCAATTGTAGAATATGGTTTCCATAGCAGAGAGCCAATATCCAAGCGCTGACGACTTCAGCCCTACAGCTCCCCATCCGACGTAATGTACATTAGGTCAAGCGGACCATCAAGCTGGAAAGTATTCGGTTACACTATTGCATTCGAACGCTTCAGCCTTAACGCTGAAGCGCCAATGGAAGATTGAGTCAATGGTTGGTTGCAGGCGGTACATCGGTTTATAGGCTTTTAAAACCATAAGGCAACGCCACGGCTCTCTTAGCAAATGTGCGGCATCTGGCCCGCGAGACAAGCAAGCAGGAAAGAATTGACGATTGCGCTTAAAATAATTGCTCAAAGCACTATGACCAATTATCTGGATATATCGTCTGTGATGCCGATGAGTGACTGACAAAAGCGAATTTCCACTGAGCTGATATTTATCTAGGACATGAAGCGGGCGTCATTCATTGGCCTGATGAGACGGGACGTCGTGCGTTTAGATGGATGAGCTCAGCTGGATACCGAGGCGGGGCCACAGGCACGGAATGGACAAGCACCTGAATAACGCCAACATAACTTGCTCAGCTCATGATATTGGTTTCATACATAGTACTAGTGACAACAAGACCTATCAGCGTGGATCGCCCAAGTATATAAATCAACCATGAGAACATCCATTGAACGGCATTCCTCAACAATCAGAATAGCAAGACAGACCGGCAAATCGAATTGGAAGCATTTCGCAATCATACACAAAGAATACTTACTCAATTTTACCCTCTCTGATATATATCACCCTTTTATGAAACTATCATCCACAATGAATACGAAAGAGGTCAACAAGTCTGTTTGGAAGGCCCAGATCCAAGCTGCATTTGAGTTGGCGGGGTTGGCCACTTCCTTCAATTCCCAAACTAGCTCATTCTATGTCGCCCCTGCATCAACCGCCTCATTTACAGGCAGGATCGTCACTGATCCGAGCTCTGTCCCGGAAAGCGCAGCGACTACTGTGAAGGGCAGTCCAGAAGCTCAATTGAATCAGCAAGTTCTCGCCGTTGCAGATGCCCTCGTATCACCAAACGCGCCGTTCTACACTCCAACTGCCAATAAGCGATGCTTCCAGCTGGGCACCTATCTGGCCTACGTTGATCCAGGAGCACCCCAAGATATACAAGCATCGCAAGTTTGGCAAGCAAAGAAAGTTATTTATGACAAGGCGAAGTCCGCCTTGAATGATGAACTTGGAAATGCCACCACCGCATATGGAGCTCTCAAGCCGCCTTCTACCCAGAGTTTTACTGACTACTGTAACATCACCTACCCGAACCGATTCCACTTGAAGGATCTCCAGGATGCCGTTGACCAGGCAGCAGCAGACGTGTACCAATGGGAGCAAAAGGCACTGGGCCCACTCGGCTTACAACTACAGCAGAGTATGCGAGATCAGAGAGAGGGAACAGCGCACTATGCAAATGGCGATAGTGGTGCTTTTAGAATGCTCTGCAACTCGAGTTGGGAGCCATACTACTCGATCGACTCCAAGGCTTGGGATCTTATATATAGCAACTGGATGCAAATCACAACCAATAATGCATCAACCCGTGCCTCTGCTGCTTTCAAACTTGAAAACCAGTCATCTGAATTTTACTCGGATTATGGGCTTGATGAAACCAAGTTTGACGCCAGCCTGTCTTTCGAAGACCCTTTCTTCTTCTTCGGGGAGGGTAGTTATACCTCTAGTGAAGAAAAATGGTCAATGTTTGAGAGTTCGCATTTCACGAGCATTGAAATCAGCATGACAAGCTGGGTGAAACCGGAAATTCTCACAATAACACCTGGTGACTGGCTTTCGGGCGACCCTGCAACAAACTATCCAAAGACTCTAGCATCGGCTCCAAGCAACATTCTCGATAATTTATACCCTTATGTTTCTCAAATAGCCGTTGCCTACGGAATCGGGTTCGAGCTGAAGTTGGACGATGCCGCCTATCAGGAACTCAAGACTTTTCATGCAACGAAGCAATCTACCAAAGTGGTTGGCCTCTTAGGTTTCATTTTTCGAGCTGAAGTCTCCAACGACAGTGAAGATATTAGCTCTTTTGATTCGTTCAGATTTGACGATTCAAGCAACACTGTGCACATAGTGCCTGATCATAATATGGTCCCAACGCTCCTTGGAGTGATCGCTAACAAAGCCAAGGTAGCCACGGTGACTCCCTCGCCTGCACCTGGGGGAATCATTCACCCAAAGCTCACCGAGAGAATCCTCCATCCAAGCCTTAGTGCATCAATCGAGTCACCGGTCGCACCACCGGATATCCCAAAGCTGTCAAATAGCTTTATCGCCGACTTTAACGAATTTTTCCACAGTTTGCCGCCAGTTTATCAAAACCAAATAAAGCAAGGCATCCAAAGGGCATTAATAGAAGGCGATTCATCTTTCGACGAGCTAAAAGCAACTCTAAACAAAATTTTCAACACGACGCACAGCGAGGGCGAGAAATCTACTAGTAAAGTTACGTTTGAACAGCGCCTCGGGGCATCTTTTATATCAATCATAGTTGAAAACCCTTTCTCTCCTTCGGGATTAGAGGGCATTGCGTCTGAGCCTCCAGCCATTCATTTGTCTGCGGATTCCGGTTCTCTGGTCAATTTTCTCACAGCACAGTTTGACGCCTTAGCAGTGTCAACCCAATCGCAGGATATCGCCAAGCATATCAAAACTCGAATGCTTATCGACAAAATGGCGAAACCAGTGTTGCAAAACTTTGCAAAGTTAGCGGATACAAAACTTACCTCCATCTCAGCTACACATACTCTAAATCTTAGCCGATTCGTTCATGACTTTATCCACGAGAACGCCTCCACCCCGCGGATCGCACCTGAACTCTTTGTGTATCAACAGATAGCGGCAGGAGGCTGTGGTTTCCCAGCTTTTAATATGGCAACTGGCTGGGTTCGGTGGAATTTTGTTGTTGGTCCCTTTGCTACTCAAGCGAATAGTCTCTATTCTCTAGTAATCAACAATAACGCCGGTATACCCATCAATTTTGGCGCCATGTCGGTTACTTTGCCTAACGGTAATGTTGTAAACTCCAATAATGGAACACCGGCGGTCTGGTTGAGTGGCAACGCTACCCAGAATCCCCCGGGCGTATCTATCACTGTGGTATTAACCGCAACCCTTCCTCTTCCTCTCAATATTCCAGGACTTTCGTTCATTCTTGCCAGACTCTAATGGAAGAGAAGGGGAGTCGATTAGCATAGGCTAAATTACATCATTTGGTGCCTCAGGACCTTTCTGAAGTTGTCCTTCTTGTACTTCTTCTGAAGAATGTCACTTCGTCAATTTCAACAATTGGCTCATGTTACATATGCTTGCTGATTGCTTTCTTTTCTTGCTTTCCTTTTGATCTTCAACACGATCCGTAAGTCACTTCAGAAGAGGGGTGGGTAGGAGAGAGAGAGCAGGGGCCTGAATGGAGGGGTTGTTTATTGTTTACTTGCTTGCTTGACTGTCTGACTGTCTGCCAGCGTGCGGGCTTGATTAGTAGAGCCAATATATATATTATAAGGGAGAAACACATACATACTCTCCTAAGGTTAGGGCTAATATTTAAAAAAATAATAATCCACTCAGCCGGCCGAGACAACTTATAAAATAAAAAATTAAATAAAAAATTAAATGTTAAATAAATCCAGTCGGCCAGCCAAGACAATTTAAAGAAATAATTAATAACTTATATAGATAGAAAGGGTTAAAGTTGATCAGGTACACCCGTACAAATAAATACTACCATCCTTAGCCAGCTCGAGCAAAATATCATCGGGCCTGACTAAGGTGTTTTAGGACTTAGCGCAGAAAGTTGAAAGCTACCTAAATAGGGAATCACAAGGTCATTAAGTACTTAAGTATATGTGTAGTAATGTCATAAGGTAGTAAGCACACAAGTATCATGCAACTGTCTTTCAACCCGCCGCCGCGCCGCAGTTCACGTGTGCACGCCCAGCTGCTGATCCGGAGAAAGTTCCTGCCTGGCTTCGAGGCTAGAAAGTTCCATGCCTGTGTAACTGGCATTAACATGCATACTTTTACCCTCCGTGGGAGAAAGTGGGGAGCACATCCAACTGTATGCTTTGATGTCATTGCAACGATCGATACCCATTAGCTTCGAGACCAGGCATTAGAGGGCAAGGCGGACGATACCCGCCAGGAATACTGTTGTTGTACCACGCACGTATGTACTTAGACCTACAGCGCCTGGCTTCGAAGCTAAGACCTTGGGCGTCATTCTTAAAACGGTGCTGCATGCAGCTAACTTTTACTCCACATGAGCTAACCGAGCTCGATCAAATTAGCATGCACTTAGTCATTTTCTAGCTAGGATGTATTCTCTGAAATGGTAGCTGCTACCCAAATCTTGATTATTTGAAGCTCGGCATCGCCAGCATTTATAAAACCACATTACTACATACAACAAACGCTTGCCAATAAACTCGACGGCAGCAAAACAACAGAGCTAGAGCCCTCATAACATTCGCAGTGCAACGTCCCTCGCAGGACACTTTGGGTATTTCTAGGCCAACAAGATAACCTGTCTGTTAGAAATACATGGTATGGTATGGTATGGTATAGAGACAGAGATAGTAAGGACGGGCAACGGTGAAAGGATAAACGCCAATCTAGGCGGTCGAGCGAGCGATATGAAGCGTGGAGAATTATAAAGGCGCGTAAGTATGAGTCTGCGGTGCGAAGGGACCAGCAGATAGGCAGGCACACAGATGAACAGACAGATATAAGATGAGATAGGTCGTTCACCGAGATTCTGCTCCGACCAGGAAAAAAAAAAAAAAAAAAAGAGGAAAAAAGGAAACCCCTCATTAAGATAGTTCGATTGGTACCGAATTCCAGAATTCGAAACAGCAAACTTGTAGATGGGCCCAGCGGGGTGGTGGACGCGGAAGCAGTCGATCAAAAGAAAAACGGGGCGCTAGACTAAAGACGCACGCGGGAAAATCTTCGCTGACGGTGAAAGATCAATTGCTGCAAAAGAAAAAGTCGCTAAGAGATAGCTTTTCAACGAAGGCTAGAATCGATAGTGGCAGATAGCGAAAGTCCAGACGGCGGTGATCTAGATCTAGGTACCAGCGAAACGAGAGGGCTGTCTATGGTACACCTTTTTTCTTCTTCTTCTTCTGGCAGGGGCGGGTTGGCCCTAATAATACAGTCGCGCGGATGGGGTATATAGTAAGTGACGCTTGTGCCGGCCGTTAGATCATTGTTTCGCGATCGATCAATCGATCGGGAAGAGGGCGCTCTGAGGTTAGATGAAGGATGGAGGCTTCTGGACAGAATCCAGTCGCGGGTTCCATCTTGTGTCCGATCGTGATTCTGGGCGGTAGGTATACTCGGACGGCGAGTTCTCGCTCGCTCTGAGGGATCTCGAGTCGTTGTCAGAGTCGACGTAGGTGATCTCGTAGTCATGACCGTAGTTGCCCTCGCTGGGTCGGAACGGGCGGGAGTAGTGGGTGAATTGCGGGTCTAGAAAACGGCCACGGGTAAGCATTTTGAATACTGAGAGAGTGGGTGAGGTGAGTGTAACTTACCATCGTCGTCCTCGATGATAGTTGCTTCGAGATCGAGATCTGTCTTGGTGTTGGACGTCACGGTAACGGAGGTCGTGACCGTCAATTCGACACTGCCATCCTTCCCGATGACTTCGCGCTTTCCACTCGCAATCTTGGCTTTCGCGCTTTCCACTGTATTGCCGCCCGATCGGCCGGACCGCCCGGACTGGTTCGTTCGGCTGCGGTTGGTCATACCAGACCTCTCCGACCCGTGTACGAACAGGGCTTTAATCGCTGGGACGCACGATGCGATAATTCCAATGTTGACTTCAAGGAGACTCCAGGTTCCCGACAGGTTCTTGGCATTAGTGTAAGTGACGTCGCCGTTGGTTGAGTTTGTGACTTCGCTTGCGAGGATGATGCGGTTGACCGAGGCGATACAGGCGAAGAGGCCAAGGGAGAAGATGCCGATAACACCCAATCTTGAGCGCAGGGGAAGCTTAAGTTTCCAGATAACCGGGACAGGGAGGAGTCTGTTGCAATTTACTTCAATTAGGCGACCGTCTTGATGGTTAACAAATTAGTATGTGGGCAAGACTTACAAGACAATCACGTCCGTGATGATGATCAAGATACCGCCGGCGATGAAGCTCGCGGACCGGTCAATGCATTTTGCGCCGATAGGATCGTTCCAGTATGCGATAGGCTTGCACTGGAAGATGATGGTGCCCAACGATACGCTTACGCATGCAATGTTTACGAAGAAGAACGCTATCACTGCATTGCGGAACATCAAATGGGCTTTGACGGCTGACGAGCGGGGCGGTACCAGAGACCAGTAGAAGATCAACAGGGAATTCCGGACGAGAAAGAGAGCGACAGGATAGAGGATTTCGCATAGCCAGAGCCACTGTCAAAATTGCGTTAGCAGATTAGCGGTGTAAAAGAGCGTTCGTTCGAGGACACTATCGCATACCAGAAGATACATCTTGAACTCGTTATAACTGAGGTCCCATTGATGAAGTGTGCCTTTGCCGACTCTCTCATCGGAACCTTTGCCGTAATGTTAGCTAAGCCTGTATCGATGCATATCGGATCGAAGGTTACTTACCAAGGGCGAAGGCAGCCCCAAGGAGGACGGAGACAATCTAAAATCCACCACTCGTTAGGATTCATCCGAATTGAAAAGCGATGCGAACTGAACCGCAAAGTTTCATAATCTGACATACAATCGCGGGAATCATAGCCCAGTCTTCCGGGCGAATCTTCTTGGTCACAAAATGGCGACTGTATAGTCTCACTATCACGAATGCGACAGATACAGCTGTCATGGTGATATATGTCGTCACATTTTGGAAGCTGACGTTGTCATGCGGGACTTGCTCCAGAACCAGTTTGAGAGCCTGCAAGGCAAGTCCCGGTCCGAACGGCGCGCCACCACTCGCTGCGAGTACCGGTCCTAGGAGGGTTGTAAGATTGACGGGCGAGTTCGGTGCAAGTAGCAGGTCGACAGTTTGTGCCATTGTCGTGTTATGGTATGGTCCGAGAGCCTGTGCGAGGAAACCCAGTCGCAGCAGATCATTGTAGTCGGATTCCGAGAGACCTAGAGGAAACCCGGTCGGATTACCGGTCCGGTTTGCTGCGCTCATCGTTGGCTGACGTCGAGAAGATACGCTTTTGTTGAGGTGTAGGATGTCCTCGATCGCAGGGTCGCAACTCGATCAAAGCCGTTCGTCGGCCTGTCCCTTGTGACCTGCTTGCAACTGCATGTGCCAAAGTGAATCCTCTGGAGAGGTTCCAAAATTATATTAGATGACAGTGTCGGTGGAGTAGAAAGATGGTCAGGTGCAAACGAAGGTAATTTCGTACTCTCAGAGATGTTCCGGTTGTTCTAAATGAGAGACAGGTTGCACCCACAGCTGGAAAGGAACGGCACGCCGCGAAGGTTTAAAAGGACGGCAAGAGAAAGAGAGAGAGACGGGAGGGTGTCAACGGAAATACATCTCCAACGGTATTGTTTCACCTGTAGCGGGCAGGTATTTATAAGATGTGAGGCGGACGCTACCGACGACAAAGTCTTCCACCAGTCAAGGGAGGCGAGCCCGCTCGAGCTGCTGAGAACCCTTGATATAAGCTATCTGTCGAGACCCAGAAACGGTCGTGGGGAATCTGCCATTGGATAGGAGTCGACGCGCCGCCTAGGACCCAGGCTGGAAGCGTATCCACAGCGGGTGGAGAGATTGTCTGCAGCCCTGCTCGCTGCAGCAGTAGGTCATTCCTATAATGAATGGCCATGGAAGCCGGCCGCCGTTCGCCTTCTATTCATCTTTTAAAATTCTCGTCAATTTCCTACAATCGAGCGAGGGCAGGCAAACAGGGCCGGGCGAGCTTCTGATTAGCGGAGGCTGTGAGACCTGAACCGAATGTGTTGACAGGTCGTCGGCGCACGCCAGCCAGTCGTTGCGCCAAGCCCCCGGCGGCCGGGCCTTTGGTGGAGCCAATCACGCCGGAACGCGGGCAGGCCAGCTGCAGGCCGACTCCGCCTCATGGCGGACTCGCCCGACCCGAGGATTCGATCCCAGCCTGCTGATATGGACGGTGAGCTTTCAATATAACCTGCGCTTGGGCCGCGAAGTATGATGTCCGTGTGCATGATAATGATGCCCGAGCAGCCGTGCCGCTGCTCTGTGGCCCTTGTCCTGGCACCCTGTGGAAACGTTCTGGATCCGATTCGACGCTCGACCGGGCATCCCACCTCGGCGGGTCTGCGATACGAGGTGCGATTCAGACAGAGTTTGTGATATCACTCTGGGGGTCGCACCATCGTTCGCAAACTGCCCATCGCATCACCCGACCTGTAGACAATCAGCAGCTGTGTAGGACGCAAACCGCTGTGCAGATGCATCTGTTGTTGGAGGGGACAAACCGCGCCTATGCAGCTTGCTTTGGCTGCACACCATCCGGACGAGCTCTAGCTTGCCAATCGCGCGCATCGGGGTCGGCGATAGGGCCTAGCCGGATGGATTTGCCGTCGCCATTCCCTGCCCACCTGCTCTCCCAGGAAGGCTATACAATAATAGCTAAGCACTGGATCAGCAGCAAGGATTTTGGCCTCCGGATCAGAGCTCATGTAGTTAAAACCAGCCCTGCTGAAAGAATTTCGTACTTGGGAGGCAGGAGAGCCCGCCCTTGTGCAACAGCGTTCTCGCTTGATATCTCGGTTACGGATATCGATTGGACGTCGTCGCAGATTTGCCTGTCGCACTGCGGGATTATCTCGGCCAGCGGTGTTCGAGGAAAGCCCCTTATCGTCGAGAATACAATGCCCACCATCTCCTGATCCGGCCGGCTGAGTGTCCCGAGGCGGTGGAACACCCATACACCAGAGGCAGAATTTAAATGTGATATGATGGGCATTCGCTCGGTCTCGGTCTCTGTCGCTCGCTTGGCTTGCAACGTGAGCGTCACGATGAGTAAACGGCATCCTGGCGTGCATGCCGTTATAATTATATTGGGCGTGCCGCTCGCTGATTCGAGACCTCACTTGCATGCGAATCCCTGCGACAAGCCACAATCTAGCTCGCGCAGGTGGGAGCAGGTCATATCAGCTGGGAGCAAATCAAATGAAGAAGTCCGCGAGAACGCATACGTACCGCCTTCCGGAGCCGAGGGCTTGGGATGATTACAGATGATGCATCTGCATTACCTGCAGGTCTTCTGCTGAATGCTGTTGGTGGTTGTGTCGCGCTCAGACCGTGATGTGATGTCAGGGCCGCAACACACTCTACCCAGCACGCGTCGAGGTTGCTTTGCGTGGGGACGTGTATTGCTGCCCCTTGCATCCTCACCCATAACGTTACGCCCTCTTCATCCTCATCGGTCCTCGCCATCCAATACTCTCTCTCTCTTTCTCAGATCCCGTTGCTGAACGTGCATTCTCTCCCTATCAGGTGCTGCTGAGCCAGATTCCCCCTAGGTCATAGCGACTGCGACAGTTGGGGTATAGTTAGACATGGACGAGGATCCTCAAGCTGCTTCAGCTTCAGCAGCTCCGAAGAGAGCCAGGAAGCAAACATCACCGGATGTAGATGTCCCCATCAAGCTTGATGAGTCCCTTTCACCAAACTCGAAGCGACGAAAGATCATTTTAGGCAGGGCTGCGCTTGATGAAGCAAGCCCGGAAGCCGACGGAGGTGCATCCGCAAACGGATCCCCCAACGCTGCATCTCACGATGCTGCAGGTTCTTCTAGCGAGAAGTTCCCACGATTGCCGATGGAGATCTGGCTGAACATCTTCGGCTTTATTCCTGTAGGTAGCCCCTTACAGCACAGCCAGGTCGGCAGCTCTCGCTTCCCGTGTCTCGTATCGTGCTGACCTGGGTTTGCCGTAGCGACGTGACACGGCAACCATCAGTGCGGTCAGCCGTGTCTCCAAGGCCTTCCATCAAGCGGCCAGTCCGCTGCTGTACAGGGAACTCGTGGCAACGGCTCCTTCTCGAGGCAACATTGGGGGTTTTATCAAGCAAATTGAACCCTTTCTTTCCATCAGACAGCTCAAGGAACTTCATCCGATCAAGCGGCTAGCAGGACAGAATCGGGAATATCCTACTGTCGCCGACGAGAACGCTGTGCCATACTGTGCACTGCACTTGAAACGCTTGCTTGTAGGATGGAGCAATCCTGGCGACGAGCATGTAGGCAATCTCGGCTTATATCTTGAAAGGCTACTCGCGAATGCTACCAACATTGATACCCTATTGTGAGTGCCGTCTCCGAATCTGGAACTCTTCGGGGGGGCCCATCCTGATACTCGGAATACGCAGGTGGATCGACGGCTTTATCAATCTGACCCCCGAGATTGGCGCACGAATTGCCTCGCTGAAACTGAAGGCGTTCGCCTTTAGCTTCTGCATCCCGCCTGATCAATATGAGCCGCCTTTTCTACGGGACATCAAGAACCTTACCTATCTGGACATCTATCTCCAAAAGAGTCACACCAATCCCAATGCAGTTCGGGAACTGATACTGGGGTCTCATGAGACTCTTGAAACTCTCATCTACGAGGAGGGGTCATGCCCTGAAGATGCCATAGTTTCCCTTGACGGGTTGCTAAGTGACGGCGGCAAAACCATCTCGCTCAAGAGGCTAACCCATCTGTGCATTCGTCCGAGCTCCCTTACAAAGGCAGATGCGAGACGACTATTGGATGCGATCGATTTTGCGCAGCTGACCTATCTCGAATTCTCGACTACAGGAACGGAGATCCGCTCATCTGATTTTGATGATGATGATGATGAGGAGGAGGAGTTCACTCCGCATGAGCCACGTGATTCGAGCCACCAAGTTCTCTTCCAGGAGCTTCACAAAAAGTACGTTCAAGGCACTGGATCCGAGAGGCTCGCCTTGAAGACCTTCAGATGCCGGTCGAACTTTGCAGTAAATCCAGACAAGGATTTCCTTTCGCTTTTATCCTCCTTTGATACGCTCGAAACCTTCATCTTCGAGCAGACCGGTCACCAACAAGTGATGACTCGCTCGAAACGCACACTTGAAGATCCTGATGCCCTCATTCAGGCGATTCGGGGGCACCATAACCTCCGCTGGCTTGGGATTAACGTCAGCTCGATAATCAAAGGTTGCTGGGAGATCAGCACCGTCAACCTCGTCAAGATCCGGGACGCGTTTCCAAAGCTTCGGCATCTTTCCTGCGTGGGCTCGAATGCAGAGCCTGTAAGTGATCCCCGACCGGTATGCTCTTATGCGCTCCCGCTCACAAAATTTACTGTAGAGAGAATTTGGTGGCACCCTCGCTACGTTTCCGAACCTCAGCTGCTATCACTATCCGGACTCTAGGTGGACGAACCAGCCCACCATTCTAGGGATAATTCTACAGCCTTTCCTCACAAACCTTGCGGAGGAGTCTTCGGGCGATAAATATCAAGCGTGGGAGCACAAGTATAATTTATCCATGGTCGTCATCAATGACACCAAGTACGAGGTCGCATCTACTTTCCCGAAGACTCGGAAGGGGAAAGGTCGCAAGCAACCAGTCGGAACTTTCTCTTACGATGGTCGTACTGTTTGCTATAGGCCTCTACCATTGGGCGATGTTTACGATGGTGGCCATGCGAACTTCTTCTTCATGATGCCGCAGGAATGGCGGGTTCGCAACTACAATAGCACGAAGTCAGATTGGCTCCAGGGGATCAAGTTTTAGCAAAGCTGATGATCCTGATGCTGGAAGCCACAATTTCACCTTGCATTGTAGACGGAAAGCTAGAGCGGTGGTCGGCGGCAGGGCTCGCTTCTGAATGATGTATGGGAGATAAAGGGATCTTCAGGGACAAAGTGGTCGCACGGATGGGATACGAGGGAGAGCTGCTGAGCTATGTAGAGTTTTCCTTCTATATCGTGATCAGCTTTGTTTCTGTCGTTGAAAACGCCAATTATTGTATCGACGAATGAAGGCTAGGTGTTTTGGCCTTCCGCTGTAGTTGTATATTCCTAAGATTTGGCAATTACGCCGGTGCATCTATATTACCCGGATGTCCAAACTGGAAGTGAATGACAGCGACCCCTCTCGAACTGCTAGCACGCTGTCATGTTGTGCAACCTTGCCGCGGTGCCACACTAACCTGTTCTAGAAGTCCCACACATTAAGCGTTGTCAAGGAGCAGAACGTATACGCGTATCTCTCAACAGCGAGTCTCGGCGTCTGCCCCGAGACTACGCAAATAGAGTTTTCAAATCCGAACACGCACCACTGATGCCTTTAACGAGAGTTAATTCTGGCCGGCCCCCCTTAATCTCGCAGCATCATCATCATCATCATCATCATATCCCATAATCGCCAAAGGTCAATCGGATCCGCGGATTCACCCGGCGCTACAGCGATAGCTATCAATCAGTCTAAACGGCCACAATTGCACATATGGCGGTCTCGCACACTCTCAAACGAACATCTGCGCATGCGAACACCCGTCCGCCCGCCTATCAATGGCACTTCCTACCGGTTATCACTATAGTCTACATTCTCACTTCCGCGGTCCCGACTGCAAATGGGCAAGACGTTGTGTCCGTTAATTATAAGCGGGACCGAACCGTTAATACAGCCACGGCGACGTCCACCCCGAAGGGTAGGGATAAGAGTGGGACTTCGTCTGGTTGGGGCTTCATAGTTGTCGTGGTAGCTGTACTTATACTCGCGGGCGTCATTGCACTGATCTATAAGTGTTGCCTGTGCCTTCAAGATTTGGACCAGCAGCTCGCCCGAAGGTCTAGAGAGCGGCAGGTGCAGCAGGCGCTCGCCCAAAGGTCTAGAGAGCAGCAGCAGCAGCAGTCGACACCCCCGCAGGACACGCATAACCGCATGGGATGGAGTGCGAGTGGGGATGGGAGCAGGCTCAACATTATTCCTGAAGGAGGCGCGTGGCAACATGACGGCCTTGGGGAGTCGTCTGAGGGAGTGGAACTTGCGGGACTCGGAATCGCTGCGCAGAGAGATACCAGTGGCGGGAGCGACAAGCCGCCGTCGTATGTGACGTCTACGCAGGATGTCCCACCAGCCTATACCTAGGGACCGGGAGAGAGAAATCAATGTGGTGACTGAGGATCTGGACTAGTGGTGCGATCTTACAAATCGAATCGCCGCATTTCATTTATACACAATATCTATATACATATGCATCGATCTTCTGTCTGGTCGTTTTCTTTATTCAATTGGCGTCTTGCTTAAATCAATATGAACGAGGTGGCGTGAGAAAGTATTCTCGAGTTCATGGCGTCTACGGTCTACGTATACGATTTAGTTAATTGACTCTCTACAGGTCTACGTGTACGATCTAGTAATTGACTCTCTACACGTCTCTTCAAGCCGCTGGATGAGCATCCGCAGCCCCCGCCAGGGTAGGGTATTTAATGGCCCGTCTGCCCCCCTGATGGGCTCGAATTCTTCTTCCCCATAAAATATCCTTACCTCAACCGCACATATCGAAAGACGATACTGTGCATCCTCGGCTTCTGTATCAGAAACAGCTAGCCTATATTTCAACCTCTTTGGCACCAGCAACAGCACTGCAGTCTGTAAGTTCACTTTATGATTCTCAAAGAAACCTCCGCATGAAATGCTTGACTAACAACTGGTCCAGGACACACACCACCAAAAATGTCGGCGACTGCAGTTGCAACATCAAGTGGATCCAACGCCACTGAAAACTGCGACGGCTCCTTCGCAAGCATGAGCGCTGAATGCTTGCGAAAACGTGGGATTCCGGTCCTGGCATGTTTCGGGGTAATCGGCGGCCTTGTCCTTCTGAGCCTTTGCTGTCGTATCCTCGGGTGGATGTCTAGATGGATCGACGACCGCTGGCGGTTCCACCAGCTAGTCAGGGCGTCGAGGAACATGCCACTCCGCGGCATTGGCAACAACCCCAGCGGTGGTAATACTTACACACCACCGAGCACGGGGATCGAGCTGAGGGACTTGCAGGTCGGAGAGGTGGAGGTTGGGGGCCCGAGTCCGGCGAGGCAGGCTACCGACAATGATGCGTATATCGTCGTCGTCAACGACGATATTGACGGCGACGCTAACTCCGAACCAAATGACGACGACGACGACGACGTCTGGAGTACCATGAGCTCCCCTACGCTCATGGCGGAGTACCTGGCGGTCATGGGGGATGAGATCAATCCAAGATCGTCGCCCACAAACCCCGCCATCGACGAGGAGCGGCCGCCAGCGTACACCGAGATTGACGCCGACCGGCCGCCAGCGTATACTCGCAACGTCTAGTCGTCTCGCGTCGAGGAGGGGCATATACGCATCATTGCAATATATTAATACATGTCACCACATAATGTATAATATATCAACGCCTAGCATCTCGAGATCTCATTCATTCTGCATGTTTCCCATCTGGTTAGCTATAGAGTTTCATGTGCATAAATGTTTAGGACCTCAATAATATCTATTCAGAACCGCGTATCCGCGTACAAACCGTATGAGTCTGGACCACAAGCTTAGCCGGATAATTATACCACTTATGTATTACTACAGCCGAGTTCGTGGACCTGGCGGCCTGGACCGAGACTGGACCTGTCCATCTCATTTCTGTAATTATTCTAACGTCAACCGCATAGGGTGTGCGTTATACTATATATCTTCTGTTGGAATTTTGTGCTGCTTTCTCTATACGGGTCTTTACCACAGCCGCACACACAAGACCTCTCCCAGAAATACCACACAAATCCCCGGGTCCCCAGCTAGAGAATTCCGCAAACTAGGCCCGGCGCCCGATTGCGCTAGAATTATAGAACAGATATGTATGCATAGCCTCTTAAATTTTCTCGGGAAAAGGCCTCGGACCGCCTCATGAGCTCAAAAAACCTGCAACCTGTAGTATCAGGCCCCCATTTTTGTAATATTTCCTCCACCTGTCCGGATACGTGTCCATCCGACGGCTGGAACTCATTCATCTGTCTATATCAGATCACACCTATACATAAACACGCGAATGCCACGCGAGTGCAAGGTACGGCCCATCCTCCATTGGTACAACTTGCAACATTTCGATATCGATCACGATCAATATATTATATCAATCCCAACGGCGGACTGGCGAAATAAATTATAAACTGACGGGAACAAATAAAGCTCTAGCGCAGTCCCGCTCAGGAAATACCTGTCATGAGATAAAATGGGAATTGATGACAAAAAAGTTTCCCCCAAACTGCACGGCTTCCTAAAGGACTCTCTGATTGGAGTTCTGATCGCTATCGCCGCTATCGCACTGTTAGTTTTCACCGCTGTTGTCATCCCTAGGGTTGTCAAGTACCGTCAAGCCCAGCGACGACGGCCCCTGCACCAGCAGACGGACGATAAGGACAGCGAGGGAGAAACAGCGGGTATCTTAGCGCCTCGACGAGCGGATACAGATCCTGATCTCGAGAGCTCGGAAGGCCCGAGTGATGGGTTGAAAGAACCAGAGCGACCACAGCTGCGTGTCTTGGAACCAGAGCTGCCGCTAGATACATATTACCAGGGGAACGGTGTTCACTGAACGTGACGCTGCTCTTGGCGAATAATAAAGATATATTCACACTCCGACTCCCAGTTTCGGTTCGCGTGGATATCTTGGCCATATATCGGTCGAGCATACCCCCAACTACTAGCAGCTAGCTGATCGGCGACGTTCACATATATCTGCAAATGCAATCGATGCTTCAACGGCCATCGTGGCAATTGCAGCTTGATACCACATATACGTACCTGAGCAACTTGTTACGGACTTCCAAAGCCGAATTAATGCGTCAAATCACCGAAACCGTGCGCCAGAAGGGACCCCTGTTGGGGTTCCTCGTCCTCGCAACGCTGATATCCGCACCGTTGCTGATAAACGTGCTGCGGTCCAAGCTCCACGATGCTAAATCGACCGCATCAACAGACGAAGAAGATACAGGCAGTGAGGGTACGGTCCGGCAAGACGAGGAGTATCCCGCCGTTGAGGATGTGGTTGCAAAAAATGAGGAAGAAATAGTCCTACTAGCCGAGGAAAAGAACGAAGAGGAATACCACACCGCAGAAAGTAAAGACGACGTCGACAGCGCATCTGAGGATGAAATACATGAAGAAAAGAAACAACTGGACCTCAAAGATATACTCAGGGAAGGATATTCAGTAAGCACTGCAGATATAGACGACAGTGCGCGAATGGCCGTCGAGAGGCCATTGCCTGCCATAGTGGATCTCACACAACCTCCAGAGGTACCGCCGACAATAGCTGAAGAGACCAGTGACAAAAACCAGGAGCTGGCTAAGAAGAAGAAGGGAAAGTCCACGCCGCTAGCCAAACGGCTCTGGCAAAGGCGTAAGAAGTCGCTGCGCAAAGAGGCTAAGAAAGAGTTGGGAAGGGAACCGGGCGAGGAGGGAGGTAGTTTAGTACTTGAAGAAAGCACACACAAATAATCCGGTGTTAGTAATATTTGATATTTGATATTTGCCCTTTATATTGGCTTAGCTGGATTTCGGGATGAAGGATATCTAAGGTCCGCGTGTAATATTTAATCTAATGTTTGTAATAAATCAAGAATTTTCTTTGAGACGCAACCATATCCCCGTCTTCCTCTCTACAAGCTCTGGAAATATCATTATAATGGATATTCGGATGCAAAGGTGTGAAAATGTTTTTCTCGTAATTTATAATTTAGCTGCTTTAGTGACTGAAGCTCTGAACTGCATTGTTTCTGCAACGCCAAAATTCCGCCTACAGATATATACGTACCTGTACCTGTACGATCAAGCTGAAGTCCAACCTACAGGAAGCCTGGATGGGGCGAGAGTGATTGGAATTTTTGTATGCGGAGGGTTTTAATTACGCTTGTTTTCGCACGTACCTGCGTGTAATGCTTCAGGCTTACGAACAACCTGCAATGGCGCTGGACCTGTCAATCTGGAATCTAAACTTTATGATCAGGGACACACCGATACGTCATAACCGCGATGTCCGTCCTCAAAGATGGGTTTTCCGTCGCCTACGCAGCTGGACACAGACTGACAGCGTTCAGGTTACCCAGAAGCCGGATTTCAACGTGGCCAGAACTTTGGTACTGATAAGGTCTCCCATGAACCCGTTCGGGGCGGATAGAGCCGGCTGGTAAAACAGAGATGTCATCCGGCTTTGATACCAGATATCCGCCACGTGAGACTCAATATCTGGAATATATCTGAAATATATACAACCCTCCGAGGCCAGACTTGCCCAGTTGGGACTGAGGTAGCCTCCAGCGCGTAAAAAAATTGGTCTGTGGGACGATACTGCTGAACTGTTGAAAATATTGGATCGCGTACCCTGCATTCTGTCCCGTAAAGCTGCGATGTATGTTCAACTGCTACCAGTGCCGTGGCCTTGCACTCCCTCACCGTGGCATTGCTGCTGTCAAGTGCCCACCCGGACATCCTATAAAATCCTCCTCGGATCCTGACCATGCTCTATGTGAGGACTTTTCCCTTAAAAAATCCTTCTGTCAGTCCACTCCAGAACCACAAGACCCTCCAGTAACGTGGGATGAGCTAATACCCACGAGGAGTTGCAATCAAAGATCTTGAGACTCTCTTTTTATATATACGACAGACATGTCAGTACCTACTCTTAACAACCCCCTCGGCTCCGGCCCCTTAAACTCTGCATCCTCCCTTGCTGGCAGAGGCGTCTCCAACCGCATCAAGGGGATGATTAGCAGCGGCAAAAAGGGCGGATTCACCGGCGGCAGTGGCTCCGGCGGCAGCTTCCGCAATAAATCTGCCAATCCCTTCAAGTACGGCGGGGTCAACGGCGGGACCAGAGCGTCCAAGAAGGAGGCCCTCATCGCAGTCGGCGTCCTCTTGGGCATCCTCGCCATCATTGCTGCCGTCATTTTTGTCGGCCTCTACATCGTTCGCAGACGTCGTGCCCGCAGCATCGCCGCCAACCAAACCGGTGGTGTCTACGGAACTTACCCAAGTACCGGACGAGATCTCGAAGAGAACTCCTCCGAGGGCCAGGAATCCTGGGGCTACGACCTCAACACGCGGACTGTATACCCGCTTTCAACCGGTGTCACGGCACCGGAGTACGCCCATTTCGACGACGAGCAGGTTAATTATACCGGCAACAACGAGAATGCGCCAGTTTGGAGCTACTCGGGCAATACTTTGACTGGAGACGCGACTTACCAGACAGCAACCGAGGACAAAATCATTTACGCCGGCAGTGACGCCTCGGACCAGAAGGCACCGACGGTGGATGTAGATCTGTCATTCGGAGAGTCGCTGGATCTCGGTACGGTGGCGGACACACAAGGCGGTGTAGTCCGGCCAGAGTCCGCGCACCTGAGCTAATTATATCGCCGCCACGTCGCTATCTCTACAAGTTTTGTTGGTATGCGTATGCTCATTTTTAGACAAACAAAAAAAAAGGCACTTTGTTCGGAGTTGATATGTTTATTGGGATCTCTGCGTATATGCATACATCACGGTCATTTTTATTCCATTTTTAGATCTACGACTGTACCTAACTACTTAGATACTTGACTATTTTCTCTTGTTATTTAACTAATTATATATATAAATCGGGTTAGTGCTACGAACATTCGAACGTGCAGTAATTAGCTCAGGGTAGAACTATACCAGCTAGTCCGTAAATTAGCTCCTGGAGTCGTAATATTAACCCGTAGAAATCAGAATTAATACCCGCCAGTGGTATGCTAGCTACCTAAGTAGGTATGGTGTTACATGTATAGATAGCGGCCTGCGAACTGTCTACAACGCGGATCGTGTTGTATTTTCCACACGGACAATTCGGCCAATTTTGCGTAAACACGAGTCCTCGATCGAGACTTGACTTACGACAATTTATCATTAGATAAACTGCCAATCTCGAGATCAATCTCGGTCAATACGAACGCCCCTTATCGGAATGCTATTATATATAATCCCGCTCTTTCCATGTTGGATACGATCAAAACTCCTATAAAGACCGATATCGTGAGACCCCACGGAACTCCACATATATACTATGTCTAGACCTCTACGAAGATAACCCCCAATCACCTTAAGATCTTACTCCTGCCCCGCCGTCCGAAAAACTTTAGCTGATGGATAGTAGACACACGATAATGCAATGCCCGCCCTCAACCTCTCCAGCACTTCTGCGCCGCCCAGCACGTTATACATACCAACTGTGCCGCCACCCGACATCGTCTTCATCCCATCCTCGCCATTCCTGCCAACCGCTCCTGGACCACTCATCCCGGTCCTCTTCGACCCAACTGCCCCATCGACTTTCCTGCCGATTTTCCCACCCACGCTCAACTTGACTCGCTACCTCCCTTCTACAACCGACGGATACAATGCGGGGGCAAAGTCAAGCCCCGGTATGACTGCTTCTACCAATGCAACGCTAGTATCGGTCACGTATGACGCACCGGGGACGTATCTGACAGCGTTACCGTCCGAGCATGTCCATTTTCTCCCGTCGCCGGTGGCCGATCCATCCGGGACCGCTCCTTCCGCCATCCAAGCAGTACCCGTCTTCATACATAACCATAAACTGGCCGTTTCATCCACATCCGCACTCGCAGTAAGTCTCACGACAATAGCAATCGCCAGCAAGATAACGGTAAATGCAGACGCGACAGTTTCTGTATTTCCCCACAGCCACAGCCCCGGCTCCACGGCCGCCAACCCCGCAGAATCACTGCTCGCAGCAGCATTGTTTTCCCGCCCGGCTATAATCACCTGGCTATCGCTCTTCTTCTCGTTCTTATTCTTCGCAGGCGTCGTACTAGCGCTGCAGAAGGTCATGCGGCGGGTCCGTGCGCGGCGCTGTATCCGTGAGCAGGACGGTGAGTGGGAGAAGACAGCGAGAGGGAAGAGTCCAGCTGTATCTGTAGGCGTGTCTCCCGACGATGGGGCTGTTGGTGATGGTGTGGGTGATGGTGATTGGGTTTGTGAGTTTCTGGACGGGAATGATGTTACGCATACGGATCCACCGGATGGCGTTGACCGCCGCAGTGGGAGTTGGAGTCGGAGGCGGGACGGACGGGAGTGGGTTCGACGCGGGGGAAAGTGGTGATGTTAGACCTACGTGTGCGTGTATATATGTGTTTACGTGCATAGATCTCTCTATTCTTTCTCCTTGTGTGGCTTTTGCTACGGCGGCGAAAAATTTGCGGAAACGTCGGCGGCGTATGGGGCTGCGGGTGGATGGCAAAAATTATGACGAGCCGATTGGAGTATACATATATACACACGATTACTACATGCAACCTGCACTGCGGGATCGAAAATTAGATTAGCTGTGTGTGTATGTCTAGATGATTCTAAAACCTCGAGTATCAACAAAAATGTCTTGACTCTATGCCCCAAATGTTCCCGTTCATGGTACTATATACAAAGTAAGTGTGGTAATATGTACATATGTATGTACAAGCACTACTGCCGGTTCCCCGCCTGGCGGTAGTAATCCGCGATCGTGAAAGCCACGTCCAGCGCCTGCTTCCCGTTCAGCCGCGGGTCGCAGTACGTTTGGTAGTTCAGCGACAAGTCTTTATCCGTCAACCCCTCCGAGCCGCCGACGCACTCTGTCACCGGGTCCTACATGTACATACACCATGTCAGCAGAGTTCTAGCGTGTCAGTCAAGGTATGGGGGTGGTGGAAACGTACGCCGGTGAGTTCTAGGTGGATGCCACCGAGCCAGGTGCCTTTTTGCTTGTGGATCTTGAGGGCGGACAGGATCTCGGACATGATGGAGGAGTATTGCCGGGTCTTGACGCCGGATTCCGGTGACGATCGTGTGTTTCCGTGCATTGGGTCGCATTGCCTATATAAGATCATGATACCAATCAGCCATTTCTGCTTACTCAGGTGGGTAGGAGTGTAGGCCTTGGTTTTAGAACGGGTGAAAATTCGAGAGGGGTGCGTACCAGATCACCGGGTGGCCGGTCTTCACGACAGCGTCGATGTGGCCCGGCAGGATGCTCTCGATCTTGTCGCAGCCGTACCGCGTTATCAGCGTGACCTTACCCGCTTCCCGCCGCGGATTGACAATATCCAGCAGCCGGCCAAACTCTTCTTCGGGGAACGTCGGCCCAACTTTAATCCCAATCGGGTTCTCGATACCGCGAAAGTATTCAACGTGCGCACCATCCAGCTGCCGCGTCCGATCACCGATCCAGATGAAGTGTGCGGATGTATTATACCACCCTTCTCGCTCGTCGCCGTTGATCCCGGCCGTCGGCGCCCACTTGCGCGTGAAGCTCTGCTCGTACTCCAGCAGTAGTCCCTCGTGGCTCGTGTAGAAATCCACCCCGCGCAGCGCGCTCGCGGTGTCCGCGCCGATGGTCTTCATGAAGCTTAGACTGTCGGTTAGCGCCGATACCGTCTGTAGGTACTTCGCCTTGACATCGGAGTCCTGTACGTGCGACAGCGACCAGTTGAACGGGTGGTGCAGGTCGGCGTATCCCGCCGCGAGCTGCGTGCGGATGTAGTTCAGCGTCGTGGAGGAGTGGAAGTAGGCCTGGACGAGGCGGGAGGGTTCCGGGGTGCGGTCGGCGGGGTCGAAGCCGTTGATGTTGTCGCCGCGGAAGGAGGGGATTTCGCGCCCGTCGACAATCTCGGTGGGCGAGGAGCGGGGCTTGGCGAACTGCCCCGCGATGCGGCCGATGCGGACGACGGGTAGGCGCAGGCCGTGGATGAGGACGAGGGACATCTGCAGGAGCAGTGCGATTTTGGCATCGATCTGCGATTCCGTGCAGTAGTCGAAGAGCTCGGCGCAGTCGCCGCCCTGCAGGAGGAAGGCCTTGCCCTCGCAGACGTCCTTGAGCGAGGATTTCAGCTTGCTGATTTCCGTCGGGTGCACGATCATGGGGAGGGATTCCAGCTTGGCGAGGGTGCGTTCGAAGGCCGCGCGATCCGGGTAGGCGACGTCTTGCTTGATCGGCTTGGACTGCCAGGAGGAGGGGGTCCATTCTTGAGCACGGCGGGCGGCGGCATCGGAACGGATGGCCTCGGTGAGAGAGGAGGTGCGCAGGCGGGCGGCGCCTCGAGCTGCCTCGCTGAGGGGCAAGTGGACTGGCGGCGGGGAGGCCATGGTGGTTGGTTGTTCGCGATCGATCTCGCGATAGATATCGCCGTCAGCCGAAGGAAGGTTGAGTTTTGCGAGTGGGTCTGTGCGGGGCCGCTGTTCCTGGATGCAGGGGCCCTGAAGCGAATGACAGTTCTCCAGTCGTCTATGGACGATAGTAAACGGTTGTGCCTGGGTCCAGTATATTAGTATGTTGGGATAGCATCTATACCGGAATAAGATATACTTACCGATCTAGGTACTTTGCAGGACTTTGAAAATTCACTGTCTAATGCCTCTAAAAAATGCTACTTGAGATGGTTAAAATAGTTGACATCTTGGCCTTCCATCTAGGGTATTTGGCCCGCTCGATTACTAGCAGGCCAGACTGTCACAATCGGCTTCCACCAGCATTAACTCGCTTCATGCCCCACCGCCCGCCAATAGCGTCAAATGCCACTTCGAATCCATGCCACAGCCGACTCCCCGTGTTCACGTAAACCCGCTCGAAAATCCCTCCATCTGGCCCCGTCACCCTTCCCGCCGTGTTCGTCGCGCGCACCTCACGTGGCGCAGTCCCAGGGATCGAGGACGTCGCCGTCCCGTTCAGACCAACACTGAGGATGTACCCGCCCACCGTCGCGGTCTCATCAGGAACGCCGAAGGTGACGGTGTAGTTTTCAGCGGGGACAGGTATATCCGGTGAGGAGAGATACATTTGAGAGACGCCGGTGTCTGGGAGGATAGCGCCGGCGCGGAAAGGGCCGTCTCCAATAGAGATAGCGACGGGGGGCATGGCCCAGTCGCGCGGGTCGGTTGCGTTTGGCTGTTTAGAGAGCGATGTCCAGTTGTAGTCTTTCGTGTTTGCGAGCGTGAGGCCCCAGACCAGGGATGTTGAACGTACGATGTATCCTAGAGCCGTACGATTCATCGGGCCGTCTGTTAACCTAGTGCCACCTTGAAAGTGTACTACTTCCCATACGGTTCTCACGCATTCATGGGATGGAAGATGCTACTCACCAAGGTGATACCGTCCACGCTCAACCGCCCTCCCGCCGACCTCGACCACATTCAACAGCGGATTCTTGTCCGGCGTGCACATGAGCATACCGTCTTGTTCCCGCCCGAAACCGACACCCATGTATAAGCCGGAGAGCATACCCGACTTGACGCTCGTCGGGTTCTTGCACTTTGCACCATGCTTGTTCGTGTGGCCGGGGCAGATGTAGAACTCGTCAAAGACGAGGACGGGAACAATGGCCTTGAGCAGGGCTATTCGGTCGCCGGTTGAAGAGTGGCCGTTGAAGATCAGCTCCGTGGGCACCCAATAGCCTGGTTTCACACAGTAGTTGTACACTAGTTAGATTTCTACCGTCTTGTAGATATATTGGGAACCCGGATGGTGTGGGAAGTGCAGGTTGTAGAAGATGCATACCACAGTATAGCTTCTTCGAGGAGGAGAGGTATTTCCAACCGCGCTCAAAGGTAGTCGCTCTCTCCCAGTCGCCCTTGAAATCATCTAGCCAGGTACCCTTCCCAATCGTGATGCCCGTCTGTATGTGCGCGTAGACGATATCAGCGCCGTAATTCAGACTCGGAGTCTCCGACGACCTACCGACCCAGTGTCCATCATGACACCCTCCCTCCCACAATACACGCCATTGATGGTCATCAGTACCCGTGGCGGGCCGTTCTCTGGAAAGTCATTTGGCGTGGCGAAGGGGATCGTGACGGTCGTGTCTGCGGCTGGTGGGATACCAGAGGCACAGCTCTCGTGGGCCGCCACATTGAGGATCCGCTCTTTTTTAGATTGGTCCACGAGGCCAGCGTTGATAGCTTCCTCCACCGGTATCTCCACGTTGGTTAGATCTTTATCGGTCATTCGATCGATTGTATTTGCGTCGACCCGAATGCGGAGGGATCTTGATATCGATAGGGCGGCCAGCATATGGACAGCCAGCCCTTGTCGCCAAATATGCCGCATCCTGATACAGATACCCCGATCGACTAATAGGACAGCCGTGACTGTCAGTTAGTTAACAGGAACAGCCGTGATTCGTGAATGCACACTCGGGAGTCCCAGCTCACTTGCAGCTGCCTGGCTGCCGTCGGGCGTTTCGTGTCAAGCATGCCCGCTCATCTGTCGTCAGATTTAGCTCGCTGCGGGTGCAGCCTGCAGGTTTGTGTACGTGTCACCGATCGATCGATCGAACTGAAACGATTCTCGTGAGACAGCTAGCTGCAAGCAAGCCGGCTCGCATGGTCTGCTGGCATCCTGGTTGCGGGGGAATGGGGTCCCTGGAGAACCCTCTTCGTGGGGTCTGTCTCGGGACGGAGTCTTGCTGTGCGACGATGGCGGTGTCGCAGGGGGTGAAGGGACATGGGCTTCCGGGAACAATCCCGAGACTCGACTACTAGGTATCCCGGACAGCATAACGCCGCCGCCGGGTTAACGTTATAGCAGGGCTATCTTGCAAGGGTGCGCGCCGGGTGTCATTGTGATGATGTTACACGCGTTTGCTTTACGCATAACCAAACATTCCTACTCAAACGTGACGATAAGGATAGCTAGATGGCTGTATATAACGTACTTGGTCTCCATTAACTCAGATATGCGTTCGCGCGCCAGGCCAAACGACACAGAGAATCGAAGAGACCGTTCTCAGATACGCTGCCACGATCACGAAACAAAACCCTTCAATAGGTTCCCCCGCTCAGCCCGCCGCCGCCGCATCTCCGTGCTGCTGAGCTTGCCTTCCACGCTGCCGTCCCCGCCGACTAGCCCCACCGTGAACACTTCAAGCTCCGACCACCCCTTTTCCCGCCGTTTATCGTTCACTGCCTGTCCTCCGCCTTTCGACTCCTCGCTGACTACCAGGCAAGTGACTTCCTCCATTGTGATTGTCGGCCCGAAGACGTCCTGGATCTCATGCACTTCCAGCGCTATCGGTGTGCCAGCAGGTGAGGTGAGCTGGAGTCGGAGGATGCGTGAGGATGTCGGCAGGTCGCTGGAGGTATCGACGTCCATTTCAGTGTCATTGGGTTGGGAAGAGGAGACCGTCGTGGTAGTAGTGTCGCCAACGATCATACGTAGGAAGTCGACGGTGGCATCGCAGCGCGTTTCCCACGAGGTAACGTATTGTCTGTGTTTTTTGTTCTTGAGCAGCTCTGCGCCTGTAAGACCCACGATGAGCCGCGGCGAGGATGCATGGGAGAAAATCATGTAGGCCGTCATCGTGAGGAGCAGCTTGTGCCCCGCATGGAGGTAGTCGAACGTGCCTCCAACTAGAATTGACAAGACCGAGCAAGCAGTTAGTTTCACTTGTCGGGAACATTATACCAGATCCCATCGACGCCGGATCCATCTACAGCCGGGGTGTGCAAGGGTCACATACCACACGATATGGTGTGCTCCTCCCGCGATGGCAGCTCGCTCCCGTCACTGCTAGCCTCCCACCACCGCTCGTGCACGCTGTCCGGCTCCAGCTGCAGTACCACCGCGTTCTTGCAGTTCGGCCCGAACAGGTCATCGACATCCTCCGTTGACAGGATATTACCCCACTGGCCGACCTCGCTCGCGCGGCGCAAGTCACTCCAGTGCCGTATCACACCACCACAGGCATTGTAATCCTCGTGCAGAAGTATGACGTTGACATCAATCTCCTCATTAATGCCTTCGGTTAGAGAATAGATGCGGTTGACGATGGCGGAGACCTGTGCGAAAGACCGGCGACGGGAGATTGACGATGCACCGTTGCTGCCGGTGGCTTCACTTGATGTAAACGGGAGCGTGACGGCGATGTCGAGGTGCTTGACGGATGTGATCGAGGAGGAGGAGAACAGGACTGCCTGTGTGATCGCGGCGTGTAGCTCGGTATTGGATGTCGGCAAGGAGCGCAGGAAGAGGAGATTGCGTGTCGCCATCTCAGACGCTTCGGTCCCTCGGGACCAGGTATGAATGATATCTTCTGCAATGCAGCGTTTGCTCGAGTGTTTCGAAGGAGGGACCGGCCAGCTTCTACCTCATCGGCCACGGCGAGATAGAATATATACCCCGCATCGCTGTGCAGATCTGGGGAGACCGACAGGGTTTTATATCCTCGTGGCCACTAGCTTTAGGCCGGCGAAGACGGGAAGCGAATCGAAAGCCTGTCGGAACGGCCTGTGGATAAATTTTTCGGGTCCATGCGCGGGAAGTCCGTGACCCTGGCTCCTTCCTTCCTTCCTTTCCTCCCTCAGGTCTTCCGTTGGCGTTCTCGGGTGCGTCGCTGTCCCTGGCGGTCGTTTCTCCGGAGTGTGGGGAAGGCCGTCGCTGGCCGTTTGTCGGAAGAATGTTGGCCGATTGGCTGGGGACGACAGACAGCGGCCAGGGCTCCGTCGACGAGGGCAGACAGGTTACGATGCTGTCGGATAGATGAAGTCGTGGGAGCACAGGCGCAGATAACACCGTTTTCCCTTCTCGTCGACGGATTACGTAATCTCGTGTGTTTCGCCCAAAGCAGCCGCCGCCCAACGTCGCCTTCAGCTTCAACCTCAACCTCCTCCTCCACCGTCGCCGCGATGGACGCGAAATCTGCATCGCGGGACGCCGCCCTCCCGTCCGGCTTCCAAGACGACACCGATGCAGCTACAGCAGAGGCGACCTACAAGCTCCCGCCGCCCGAGGCCCCGGAGACGGTCCGCACGCGGTCCTGGGTCATAGCCTCCTTCTGGATAGTCGCCATCTTCCTCGGGCTGCCCCTCTGGCATGCCACCACAACCATCTACCGCGCGCCGCTGCCCATGCAAGAGATGCAGAACTGGTCCGAGGGCAAGGTAGCTGCTCACGTAAAGAACCAATTGACCCGATCCATGCTGACCTCCAACCTGCCAGCTCTGCAAGACGGAGTTCCCGCTGCTCGTCGAGGTCGAGGCGCCCTCCCTCCCCGAGGCCGAAAGCCTGCTCAAAACCGTCCAGCACGCCCTGGACGACGCGAACGACTTCGCGGCTCACAAGCCCCATCATCTACGTCTGCGTCTGGCGGCAAAGGAGGCTAAAGCCGCTCCTGAGGACCCCAAAGCCGAGAAGGGCGAGAATGTCGCCTGCCTCCTCCGCCTGCTCCCCGACAGTCGCAATGGCTTCAATCACACCGTGCATAGCTCCTCCCGGACGGTTGACATCCATTATCCGCCGCCTTCGTCCTCCTCGCAATCCAGCATATCTGCTGGCCTCGCCAAATTCGTTGCCGAGATCCTCGAAGTCCTCTTCTGGCAAGAGCAAGAGCTCATCGAGCACCTCCTCCTCCCGCAGACTAGTAACCCCGGCTCCCTCAATGCCCTCTCCTCGCCGACCGCCGACGAAGCGCGAGACAAGAAGACACCTCCAGCACGTCCCCGTGCGCTCACCGCAGACATCAACCGCCGTATGTCCCGCGTGGTCAAGTATTCCCCAAGCTATCATCTCACCTTCTCCCTCTTTACCGCGACCTCCCTACCAGCCTCCTGGGACATCGAGTCTGCCATCTCGCAATACCTCACACCGCTCCTCTCTGCGCTCTCCCCAATCTCCAATGTTACAATCTCCACGCAGGTCCAGTACTACGCTTCTATTTCGTCCAGCGTGACCCCCACGTTCGACGAGCAACTGAACGCCTGGACCCTCAAGAAGGAAGACCTCTCCAGCTTCATCAACTCTGCCGAATGGCCGCTCGCATCCATCTCCAACGACCCGAACCTCAACTTCATATTGTACATCCCACACCCATCAATGACACCTCTCGTCATCCCGTCCGCGTCCCGCTCAGACTCCTTCCTCCTCCCCCAATGGGGTGGCGTCACAATCCTCAACCTGGACCATAACCCCGCTTCCCACCTCTCCCATGCGACCCTCAAGCCCGCCATGGAAACCTTCGCGACCCATCTCCTCGCCCTTCTCGGTGCCCCACCCCATCCAGCATCCCTCCCCATCCGACTAGACTCCCTCACGCGCCAACGGTCCGCCGAGGTCCTCGTCTCCGCGTCGTCCACGCTCGGCTCGCTCCAGCGGCTCGTCAACGCGCTACCCTCAATCTCGATCCCCGCAACTGTCAGCACGAGCGTTCGGGACAGCATCCGGCACCTGTCCCTCGCATGCGAAGAGCTGCGGAAGGGCAGCTTCGTGAAGGCGCTAGAGATGGGGCGCGTCGCACAGGAGGAAGCGGAGAAGGCATTCTTCGAGCGGACGATGGTCGCGCAGGTGTATTTTCCGGACGAGCATAAGCTCGCCGTGTACCTGCCACTGCTGGGGCCGGTCAGCGTACCTCTCGTGCTAGGGATTTTCCGAGAGGTAAAGAGAGTGCTGGCGGAGCGGAAGGCCAGTCGGGCGGCGAGTTGAGGTAGGAGATACCTTGTCTTCTAGACATTTCGCCCCGTAGCTCCCGGCGATAGTATTTTCAGCCACCGTCAATTTCTTGTATATGATAATTATCGTAGGCATATAGTAAAGTATAGTAGCATAATTAGAGCGAGAGGTTTAGAGAATTGTAATTGACACTCTTACGAATGCGCTTGTCTCGTATACCAGATTAACAGTCCTAAGGCTGGCGAAGCGAATGCGCGCGTACCGGGGTAACAATCTGGACATTGATAAGCTCATCGCTGGGCGCAATAATATAGCTGTCTACTTGATATAGACAAGGTAGCCATGCAAGCACAGCAGAACCTCAGATATAGATGTATGGATACAAGATGAAGTTATATGGGCATACAGAAATGGACAATGGATGAGCAAGAATATCATCAAGCTTGGATGCACAAGATCAGGAAGAGAGAAAATGGGGGAAGGGACGAACGAAAAAAAAGAAAAGAGAAGGAGAAAGACTAAAAGTTTAGGAAGTAGTAGGTAGATATGATCATATGAACATACATGAAAGCATTCAATAAGCTTGGAAGAAAGGGAAATATGTAGCTAGGACTAGTTCCATTCGAGAGTTACAATGTTTGTCCATGCAGCAGGCTGTCGGAAGATCGGGGCGCATATTCGTAACGATGCCAATTCGAAATTGACACCGTTCACGCATAATCATCGCAAAAAGAAGGAGTAAGGAAACAACATTCGGAAGAAACCAAGTCGCAATTGTAAGTATAGCGCAAACTAATAGAGTATTTCTGACAAAATGGATGAAATGGAAATTTAAAGAATGAAGAGATCTCGGGATAGAAAAAAGGAGCAGAAATAAATACGACTGGATTGATCAATTGAAATGAGCATGCAATAATCGTAGAGATCCGTGGACAGTGAGCAGTATGACCGGTAACGACAGGACGCCGGATATCGCGGAAGCAGCGGGTATATACCTTATATCAGCCGTGAGACATAAATCATGGCTCGAGATACAAAAAAGCAAGCATGCAAACATTTCGAACGATAGATATGACAGGTGGGTAAGTAAGTACAGCTGCGGACATAGGTTTGTGGATGCCGCAGACCAAAATCCAAAGTCAACCATGCACACGTACAAAGCAAGTGACTGGGGAAGCGATACAACAAGGGAAAACGATCGAATGCGAACTTATGAGAATGAGGAACATATGCAGTTAATCGATGCAAGCAAGTAAACAAACCTAAAGGAACAAAATACCACCCGATAAATTAGTGTAGATAATACGCTGTCATCGAAGGGAAGAGTATCGTATCCATATCCGTATCCGTATCGTATTCTATCTTATCGTACCCTACGCTGATATCGTCCATCACGCGTTCCTCCTCTTCCGTAAAAAGCACAATCACAGATCGCGAAGGTACTTCTTCCCCGTGTAGACATCGCGTCCGACAACCCACCTTTCCCAATGCACCATCTGCAGCTCTGTCACCGTCATCCCGTTATCCTCCAAGTCGACGTCCAGATTCTCCAGCTCCTCGAATGGGTCCTTTGGTATCTTTACACCCTTGCCATTGAGACCCGGCCGCTCGACGACCCCAACGGGTATCAAATGTACATCGCCGTTCGGGCTGCCGTGCCCATTCGTCGACGCATTCGATGGACCCGCGATGTCCACGCTGTTCAATGAGTGACTGGTCGTCGGGCTGCCTGTTTCGTGACCTCCTCTACTACCACGACGGTGGGTCGAGCTGCGCGAGTGCGAGCTCCGCGAATGTGAAATGCTGCTGGCACTCTCTCCTGCGTGGCTGTGCGCGTCCCCCATCCGGCTGCCAGCGTTGCTACCATCCAGAGAGATGTTGAAGCCGAGGTCGAAGCTACTGGATGCTCCGGACATAACCGTGTGCCCTGTAATGTGGCTTTCTTCATCGTCGGCATCGTTGTCATCCGGGGGTAAGTTGAAGAGCTGCATAGCGGGCCTCCGCGAGTCGAATTCCTTCTCGTAGCCAATGTTGTCGAGGGACAGCCATTCCAGATCGAGCGATTTCAACGTCATGACAAGGTCCTTCCAGTAGGAGTCTTCCTTGAGATATATGCTCGCGAGACGGATCCCACGGAGGGTGTGCGCGTGCGCGTTGACCTTGTTTATGATCTCCTCGGCCGTCAGTCTCCAGCATTCGATCCCAAAAATCCGTAGTTTCGGCCAGACGGCGCCATGGAAGACTTCTTCCAGTTGTAGTCTTAGCGGCGAGGCGGGGAAGAAGCCGATGTGCAGCTCCGTTAGGTTCTGGGCGGTGTGGAAGAGGGTTTCGAAGAATTGGGAGAGCATCACGATTTTGTTTTCAAGCTGTGTGTAGTACCAGTCTCTATCGGACATGTGGTTGAAGTTCAATTTAAGGTAGGTAAGTTGACTCCAGGTCGACAGGCCGAGCACTTGGACTTCTGGGCTGAGTGACAAGAGACTCTGAGGGTTCAGTCGTGGCGACACGAATGAATATACAGGAGGACGACCATAGTTCAGGGCTTGCAGCATGGTGTCGACAGCATGCTGGCAGGCGGGTATCCATTTGCAATCAACATAATCCCATTCGTCGTAATTTTCGGCCAGATCGAGCAGCTTGCTGTCCTTCTCTCCCAGCACCGATAGAATCTGAACCTGTTGCAGAGACCTGAATGATTTCATCGCTTTCTTGAGGATTTTCAAATCATCTCCCGAGTTCATTAAATGTCGTTGTTCTTCGAAAACCTCGAGGCAATGTAGTGGTTCCTGGAAGATCGCGGAATACGACCCGACCTGCATATCAAAGTCGTCAAAGTCACGTTTAAACTCCGTAAAATCCTTTGCACCTACAACACATTCTGTTAGACACTGACCAAAATGCACATGATGCTAATCGATCTGGAGGTTTCAGATGCCACACTTGGGCGCTTACCCTGGACATAAAAGTACGGCATGAGATAGATGAACTTCTTGACATGGTTAGCAAACACCGGGTGGTCTGCCAGGTCGCTCAGTCGTTTGAAACTCTTGCTATTGTATCGGTGCGCTATTGTTCGGAATAGATACTGCGCCCCCAGTTCCGCGAAGCGCTTGCAGACCAATCGAAACTGCCGAAGATCAGTCATGACAGTTTGGCTTCCAAAGTCATTGCGCCGGGGTGTCCAGAATTTCATCCGAGAGGTGATATCCGTGTACTCTGGGTCGAGCTGGTCGAGCACCTCTCGCAAGACGTCGGTGGGTAGCCGGTTCATGGCCGTTGGTTCGGTTCGTCAGGCGATTGATCGCAAGGTACGGTGAGTATCTCCGGAACAGAGAACTCCAGGGTGGTGTTATCGGAATACCGTCAGAGCCTCGGGAAAGGATAATCCGGATCGCAGTGCAAAAGGAGAGGGCTGTGGACCGGGCCGGAGAAGCGCTTCTTGTCGCCTCGGTGTCAAGAACGGGGACTGGAGTATGGCAGGCTAGCCAAGATCTCTCAGCCTAGTCCAGCAAGCGATGGAGGGTCTGTGCGGAGCGGAGTGATAGGCGAGCACGCTGCGGCTACCTTCAAGCCAGAGGCGTAAAATGGCCAATAAGAGGGTCCGCCTGGTAGCTTAGCGACAGAGTTTTTCGGTGAAGGTCGAGCTGGAAGTGACTTGACGAAGAAGCTGCGATGAAGTAGTTTTTGAAGGAGAGACTTTGAAGAGGAAATTTCAACGCTCGGGGCGTTCAGAAGGAAAAAAAGTAGTCACGGCTACAACTACTTGGTTAATGCCGAAGAAAACGACTCGGGATGACCGAATGCTGGGTAGTAAGGCCCAAGGTGGAGGAAGAGTGTCATGAGCACGAGGCCACCCTTTCCGCTTTATGTGGTCCCTTACTAGTAGTCCTGCGCTTCCGTAACGAGATTTACCGCTCGCATCTGAACCCGGCAAGGTACTCGGGACCCAAATAATTTATAATGAGAAAACGGTATGGTCGATGGCTAAAATGGATAGACAGTAAGCTTTCCGAAAGCATAACAGCTGGCGGTGGTCGAGGCCTAGTGGGCTTACCTCCGAGCTCGCATAGCACATTCAAGGATAACAACTGGATCGGCTACATCTGGCAAGAAGCTTCAGTTACCCGACGAGTGATGCTGTTGTGGAACGTTCAGATGATTGGCATCCTGTGGTCTTGTGTCCAGTCGGGCTGCTACGCTCCTTCCCTCCTGCGTCGCCACATAGGCAAGCATAGACAGCGCTGTAAAGACAACCCTTGTGAGGTGCAGAACGGCTACCAAAATCTCACGCCATCGGTAGCTGGACTTTGGATATGTACCTGACCAGCCCGCTTCAGAATGAGTCCAAGTTTTATCCTGGCAGAAATGCATGTCAGTATGCATCAAGATTGATGCAAAGGGGACCGCCAACTCAGAAGACCAAATCAACAGGAACAACGAGAAGGTTCGAATGGGTGATGGAAGTAATGGTATGCGGGATATACGGGAGGCGGGAATCAAAGTTGGGTCGTCGGCAACTTTTTAAGATGGCCAGCGTATTCGCCGCTTAATTACTCTGTTTTCGCAAAACGAAACTTCAGTCCGGCAAAAGAATTGGGGCTTATCATGTACAATGCTATACATTCCAGTATCCCCCTGTAATAGTTTCTCATATTGTGAAGAGTTTTTTCGCTGCGCCCTTGTTGTTAGTGCAATTGATTGGACCAGGGACGGGTACGGGAAAGTCGCAGCCAGATGCAGATGCCATGTGTCGTTGCAGGACAGTGCATACTGGCTTCCCAGGCGAACTCCTCACTCGCTGGCAATCAACGGAAGCAGTTCGTGATTTGGAGCATCTGTTTTCATGAATTGGCGCTGGACTCTAGCCCGATGCTCAGCAGGGGAGAGAGATGAATATCGGCCATCACTGCGCATCAGCAGGACGGCAAGTGGGGGCTCTTTTGCTTTTGCTGATAGGCCCCTCACCCTGCAAGATGCTGTTGTCGATGTCATCACAGTCTTATGCATTGTGGGTCTCCAGTTCCCGGCGCCTCTTAGCTTGATAGTTTCGTCGACGCTTCGCCGTCCAACCTTGCTCCGGGATCTTTTCTAGATACCCGTCGCGGTCAAAGCACCCGCCCTCTACAGCTTGAAGCTTATCTTCAGTCCAAGCTTCCCATAGAGACCTGCTCACAACCTTGTCGCTAAATTGTGCTTGGGTCGCGTCTGTCTCGAGAAAAATGCCATCCAAAGATTCCATACCACCCGTACCTTTTGTACCTTGTCCCTTTGGGTTCAGTCTCCGCACCTGCGTGTGACCACTCTTGGTTTCCGTGAGGGTCATGTAGGTACTCTGGTCGCCGTCGCTTGGAAGATGGAATATCTTCTCCAGACGTGTCGCTGCCCTCTGCAGCACGGCATGTGGGAATGACTGGATCATCGCATGCTGGAACACGTCTGTATGGGATAGCAGCCGCTGAGAGCCTTGTTTATATGCCCAGTTGAGCGAAGAATCTGCAGCCTTCCGGCCGGCCTTTCGTCTTTTGATAGCGGTGTAGCTGCGGTTTGGGCTTTCTGGGGCCAACTGTGGGGCCTCGTCGTCTCCCTTGTCATTGAAATAGTGTATCCTTTTACGGAACGAGGCTTCTGGATCTTGGATGGCTTCGTTGGCGGCGTATCCTTCCCTGCTTCGATATAGACCAACAATAAGTCGATCTAGGGCTGCGCTGATACATTGAGTGGCAGGAACGCAGACCCGCGTTGACAGCTCATCGTCCGCGGAGAACGCGTGTTCATCATCTCTGCGTCGCATCTGACTCGAAGCAATACGTAGCATCGTCGCAGTAATGCATTCCTGAAGTAGGTCTGGAGAGTTATCTGCTGATTCGAGGCGAGCTGCTCGGTTATACTGCAGCGGCCACGCCCGCCATCTGTGTTGGCGAGATGGAACCGAACTTGCTTTGGAGGTTTTCTTCTTTCCGTCATTTCGACCCAGAGTCTCATCCGTCGGCTGGACACGAGTCTGGGATATATTCTGGAGATGTCGTGGAGCTTTCCTAAAGTAGCAGTTGAGATGGAAGGTCAGGAGTAGGTGCTGTGCTAAGTCCTCCCTCAGCTGGTCATCCAGCGACTGTAGCAGTTGCCTCTGTTCGTCCAAGACGAGACGGTCGTGTTTGCATGGTCCTTTGTCATCGGACGAATCTCTGGGCACCGCTGACATTTTGTCCAGCCGTTGGCCGAAGCGATGGGCTGATGTCCCTGGACTAGTCACCGGGCTAGATGTCGTGAAACCTCAGTGATGCTCGAGCTGAACCAGGTCGTTTCCAAGATGTTAGCTAGCGAGAAAAGTAAGATAAGGTACAAACATGATAGATTCCGTGCTTACATTCAGTTCTTCTCAGGAGTATCGAGAGATATCTTCGTTGAATCCGGTCTGTGAGCAGGGAGTCAATCCTTTGTTCTGGCGGTATGGAAGAAGCTCGGACCATCGCTTCGGGCAGAGCTGTGGAGCCAGCCAATGGAGAGAAGACGAGAAAAACTGACCAGAGTATGAATATCGGACTTCAATCATTAATAGCCTCTGCTCCCAGCAGCTAGCGAAGTCCTTTAGCAGGAAGGAGAAGACTGGAGCGGGAAAAGGACCTGGGGTGGAAGCCCTTCTGAATGAGCTTGGGCAGCTTGGCAGGCGTTGAGTTGCGCCGGATTGAGTTGAGTTGCGCGGATGGGTTGAACCATCATCGTCAAACTCCCATCTCCCGACGTCCTTTCCTCGCGACCTTCTACACGACACCTTTCATCTCCACGAGCCCGCATTCCTCCAACCGGTCCACCGTGACGCTACAAGCACTCCAGCCACCGTTCACTGAGCCGCTGGATCCTTCTTTTGGCTCGCAATTCTATAAATCCCTCGGTGCCTCGGTTCTTTTCCACCGCGCGACCTTCTCATCCGCTTCGCTTCACCATTGACAGCACCTGGCTGCTTAACTCGGCGATCGACCCTCGGCCCCACGATACCAATCGTACGCAAACATGTCCAACCTCATGAACACCAATCTCCCTTCGGATGAAGAAGAGGATGATGATTTCATTGACGATGAAGAAGCACCGCCGGAGAAACGCCAAAAGCGCCACAGCGATGATGAAGACCCAGAAGACGAAGACGAAGACGACGCGCCGAGAGCTTCCAGCGGAGGCAAATCACGACATAGATCGAACGGCGCGAGCCATGCACAAGACGACGAAGATGACGAGATAGAAGATCTGGACGATGACGATGATGAAGACGAAGACGACGATGAAGATGATGAGGACGATGAAGACGATGAGGAAGACGACCGAGGAAAGGTATATACGTTTCTGTCTATTCTACCCCTAGCTGATCCTGCGGATGCTGACAAAACCTGACAACAGCGCCGGAGACCGAAGAAGCGTAGAAAGGCAAACCCTTTCCTTGATACCATGGCCGAAGTTGATGAAGAGGAGGAAGACGGCGAAGAGGACGATGATGACATGGAGATCGGCGATTTCCTCGCTCCTCGAGAGGAGGAAGAAAGCTTGCGCGGAGCTGCCATAGACGACCGGTTCCATCGCGAGCTCGACCGCCGAAACCAAGCCAATCTCGCTCAAGACGCCGAGACCATTGCCGCTAGTTACCGCGATCGCTATGGGAGACAGAAAACCCGTCTTACTGAGGGTTCTGGTATCACGCCAAAGCGATTGCTTCTCCCTTCAGTCAACGATCCTTCGATCTGGGCCGTTAAGTGCAAGCCCGGGAAGGAGAAAGAGGCTGTTTTCGCCATTATGAAGAAATTACAGGAGATGAAGGGCACCAGGAACGCGCTGCACATCATCTCAGTTCTCGAGAGAGGCCAATCGATGCAAGGTTTTCTCTACGTGGAAGCGAGGCGACAGGCCGACGTCCTGACAGCCTTGACCGGCATCGCGAACGTTTACGCTCGGAGCGGTATGATTCTGGTTCCCGTTGACGAGATGCCCGACTTGCTCCGTGTCCAGAAGCGTGCAGAAATTACACCCGGCGCTTTCGTTCGATTCAAGCGCGGCAAATACCAAGGAGATTTAGCCCAGGTCGAAAACGTGGAAAACAGCGGGCAGATTCTTCGAATCAGAGCAGTCCCACGTATCGACTACAGCGCAAAGGATGAAGTGAACACAGTCGTAGATGCGAGCGGGAAGCGCAAGCGGGTCACCAGTACCATCAAGCCACCTCAGAGGCTCTTCTCCGAGGTGGAAGCCAAGAAATATCACGCAAAGGACTTATCTCCCCCCAGATACGATGCTGGACACACTCTGTATACATACCAGGGTGAGACTTACGAAGATGGTTATCTGATCAAGGACGTCCGTATTTCGGCTCTGCAGATCGAAAACGTGAACCCTAAATTGGAGGAAGTTACTAGATTCGCCAATGCAGGAGATGGTCACGAAAGTCTCGATCTGCAAGCCTTGTCGCAGTCCCTTAAAGCCTCTACCGACAAGTATGCGCCCTATCAGCCTGGCGACATGGTGGAGGTCTATTCCGGTGAACAAGCTGGTGTCTACGGAAAGGTGACCAGAGTTCGAAGCGACATCGTCACCATGAACGTCTTAGAAGGGTCTCTCAAGGGCAAAGAGATTGATGTTCCAACCAAGGGCCTCCGCAAGAGATTCAGAGAGGGTGATCACGTCAAAGTTATGGGTGGGAGCAGATACCGTGATGAGGTCGGTATGGTGGTTAAGATCGTTGAAGATAGAGTGACGTTCTTGAGTGATCTCTCCATGTTGGAGATTACAGTATTCTCTCGCGATCTAAGAGAAGCATCGGATAGTGGAGGAATGGGGGCTGCGACTGGGAAATACGACCTCTGGGATCTGGTTCAGCTCAAGTATGACTCCTGCACCTTGCAGTATATATCGTTGAGGTTTCTAACGGCCGTCTTTTAGTGCTACCACTGTCGCGTGCGTCACAAAGATCGATCGAGAATCGTTGCGCGTCCTTGATCAGGAGGGTGTCACTCGTACTGTCCTTCCATCACAGATCGCGGCCAAGATACCCCCACGCCGCCACAATGCTGTTGCGACAGACCGCAATGGCTCTGAGATCCGCGTTGAAGATACGGTGAAGGAAATTGCTGGTGGAGAGAACCGTTCCGGTATCATTCAGCACCTGTACCGAGGATACGCGTTTATCCACAGTAAGGAACTGCAGGGAGAAACAGGTGGTATCTTCGTCGCGAGGACGAACAACCTGGCAACCATGATTGCAAAAGGAGGTCGGATTGCTAGCTCCGGTCCCGATCTGTCCAAGATGCCTGAAATGGGTAAAAAGCCCGGTAATATGGCGCCGCCCGTTATCCCACGACAAGGAGGCCGTGATAGAATCCTCGGCGCAACTGTTCATGTGAGACAAGGGCCATACAAGGGGTTGCTCGGTATTGTTAAGGACGCTACCGATACAACAGCTCGTGTGGAACTTCATACCAAGAGCAAAACCATCACTATCGACAAGACGAAACTAGGCTTCAAAGAGTATGTTTCCATTCAAATCACTTGCTATCAGCCGTATGCTAATATTGCTTTCCTCTATACAGCGCCGCAACTGGAAAGATTTTCAGCTATGCAGAATACGTTCAGCCAAGGAAAGCCTTTGGATCTGGATCTGGATCTGGTCCGTCGTACACGTCATCCGGTGGATCTGGAAGCGGCAGCAATTGGTCCAGCAGAACACCCGCTGGAGCAAGTGCGTGGGCTTCTGGCTCGCGGACCCCTGCGGGCGTTCACGGAGCCAGCGGCGGGAGGACACCCGCTTGGGCTGGTGGAGGCGATGGCGGTCGAACTCCAGCCTGGGCAAGCGGTTCCAAGACGCCTGCATACAATGACGGTAGCAGGACTTCTGATCCTTACCGCGATGGAAGCAGAACGTCAAATCCTTACAGAGACGGAAGTCGAACCTCCGATCCATATCGTGGCGACAACGATGGGTCGCGCACCTCCTATGGACAAACTGTCGGGTCCGGAGGCCGCACACCCGCATGGAATCCCGGTAATCGAACTCCATACCACGGACCCGGTGAATCAGCCCCGAGAGACACCGGTGGCAGCACTTGGGACAGTGGGTCGAAGACCCCAGCTCGGTCTCTCTCGACCGTCAATGACCAATGGAATGACACATACGGGAATAGTTCCTCCGCTACCGCACAAACACCGGTCGCATATGACGCCACCAGCCCGGAGTTCTCAGGTGGATACAGTGCTGCCACTCCTGGTGCAAGCGGTCTGTCGGCTCCTACTCCTGGCGGCCTGAACGCACCTACTCCCGCGCCGGTCTCCGCACCTACGCCGCGTGCCAATGTTGGACCTTGGGACGCACCCACCCCTGGCCGTTCGGTTAGTGCTGCTACACCTGGCGCCTCTGGAGTTGATACGCGACGCGGATATTACGATGCTCCGACTCCTCAGGGGTATAGCAGTGCGAAGACACCCGGTGCTACGTGGGGCAACGATGACGATGATGACGCGCCTGGATATAATTAGTAGCCTCTAAAAAAGGTGCTGCGACAAAATATGGTAGTGGCTCGAAAGACTAGTTGCATTTTACGCTTGTAATTTTACTGATGACAAGAGATGTTATTCGTGGTTCTTTTTTAACGTTGCGCTTCCTTTTCTCATGAATTTGATGGATTGACGAGAGAATGTAAAGGGTACGGCGCGAGAGCGAGGCATCCAATCCCTCCACGTTATAAACTTACATGCCTCACACCGTGGGGTCGCGTACACCCTACGTCTGTTTTTATCTACGGCATCGTTCTTTTGTGGAACCGTCTGTATATTCGCACAGAAAGTAGTAGCTAACGGGTACCATGGATGGGGAAAACAAGGTACATTTTATAGAGCTTGTACGCACATATATAGGGATCACCATTGCGCCAATATATAGATGTGAGAAACCCCTCAGCAATTTTTGAGGGACAGATATATATAAAAGCAGTCGCCGATACAGGACACAGAACAGACAGTCGTAAACCAAACCAAAACACCATCCGCAGAAACCCAGTTTCTATGCGCCGGTATCCAAAACCAATCCTCCAACCCATCACCCAGGCAGTCTAACCCCTCAATCCTTTACTCCAACTTCGTAATATCCTCGCCGAAGAGCCCTTCCGCCTCTTTTTTGGCGTCATAGTTATTCACTGTCCGCCTTGTCCGGCCGAGCACCCCAAGCCAGCTCATAGCCCAGATCACCCACATCTTGACGGTGAAGAGAACACCGCCGATAACTCCACTGCCAGCCTTTCGCAGGTTCGTCATGCGCGCATTCAGTTCCTGGATCGTTCGCAGTCGCTGCAATCTGTGCTCGCTCCACATCTGCAGGTTCGCCAGCGCAGCAGCAGAACCTAGCCCCTCGCTGCTGTCAGATTGACGGAGCGTATGTGCGAGCGTATATGCGAGCGTCTCGGCGTCTTCGAACGCCATTGCCCCGCCCTGTCCGCCGCTCGGGGGCATTGCATGTGCAGCGTCCCCAATCACTATAACGCGGCCGGAATCCGAGTAGAATTTCTCCGGCAGCGTGTGCTTGTAAAAAGCCCAATGGCGATACATGGCGGGATCCGATTGCTCGATGGTGCGCTTGACCAAGTTATTCCACGGCGAGTCTGGCGCGTTGAAGGTCGTGAGGAGAATATCCTTCAGCTTCTGCTTGTCGGCGTACGCGGCCTTCCAGTCCGCTTCTTCGGTTTCCTTGGGCAGGGTTGTGAAGAAAGTGAGCTCGCTGCCATCGTTGGAGTATGGCCAGAGCATAAAGTTTGCGCCGGTTTGTGACTCTGGCGCGAACATCATGATCGGATAGGGCAGGTTTTTAGGGTTGTATGGTGCGATCTGGGCGGCGGAGATGAAGCCGCCGATGGAGAGTGAGTGCATGAAGTGTGCGTCTCGGGCGGCGGGGTCGGAGACGAAGAACTTGCGGACGGTGGAGTGGATTCCGTCGCATGCGATAAGGAGGTCTGCGGTGGTAGTTGTGCCGGAGGCAAAGGTTATGGATACGGTGGAAGAGGAAAGCGAGTCTGTTATGCTGGTGCATTTGCAATCGTAGATGATTTCGATCTGTGATTTGGATTGTGCCTCTTTGAGGAGGGCGGCGTGTATATTGCGGCGCTCGATGCGGAGGCTTTGATAGCCAAACTCTGGAACATTGGCCATGGGGACGGAGGCGAAGAGGTCCAGATTGTGATTCAGCATTGTCAGGTTTTCAAAGTTGTAACCTTGCGTGGCCAGAGTCTTGTAGACGCCCAGGTGGTCGAGAACGCGCAAAGCATTCGGGGTCATGTTGATGGTGCCTGCTGAAGACGGCTGGTCTGCTGGCCGGACTTCGTATATCTTGATTGTGGCATCTGGAAGCAGGCGAGTGATGAAAATAGCGAGGGCGAGGCCGGAGAGGCCAGCGCCGACTATCGCGACAGTGGGGGCTGATGGGGCCGGCATTTCAACACACAGCGATGCTGGAAATGGCAGGAAAAGGTGGCTGCGTTGTGGTGTCGTTGGAATGTCGCACAGGGACACGAGACAGGGAATCGTTGCTTGGCTGCGAAGGGAATACGAATTGACTACTGCTGCTGGGAAAGACGTCAACGGGCTGAGATATCCTAAGTCTGGATTACTGATTAATACCGCCAAGTTAACGACAAGATCTTGTGGCTTTATACCCTGTTCCACAGTAGCTGTCAGTCGGCTCCAAAGTTTACGCCCGAAACCCACTTCGGCCAGCCATGCACGTTCGCGGAATCAGGTACCGGGATTGGCTTTTAGGAGTGGGCGCGGATGCTCGGTTTCGGCCCCGAGTCGGCCACAACAACTAACGCCGACTGGCTAAACTTATAAAACCGACTCACTACCAGCATTCACGCCACCCAGCTGACGAAGCTACTGCGACTCAAGCTGCAATGACGAATGCGTCCGCGTATGCTTCTTTTGCGAGTTCGGTGGGACTAGATTCAATCCAATTCTCGTGAAGAAATGGTGGTCCCGCTAAATGAGTCAAGTAGGCTTGTCGGCATGGTCTCTCAGCTCGTAGCCTGGCTGCATGCGTGCAACGTGTCTCAAGGTCTATTTCAGGTGATATGGTACCCCGAACTTGACCGAGCTCACTAGGCCGGTAGAGTATGCTAGCAGCAAAACCGCCGGATGGATCGTAAAAGTTTTCATATTTTGTGATATTCGATTATTCACCACATGGAATGCAAAAATAAAAAATATAAAAAAATATAAAATTACATAGGGTTCAAATACGACAGGCTATAGGGAACATCCTGAGCGCCCAATGTTTGTATAAAATTTAAACATGCATCTGTATTTACACCATTCCTCAAGTTCGCAAAATGGGTCAGACCTTGTCTCGCAAGCTAGACGCCTTCCTTTGGCTGCGAACGAGACAAGATCGAACCGTACTCTGCAAATTGGGTATCACCCGTACAGTACTGGGAACATTGGACGAACTTTGCCCATTAACAGTTAAGTTTCCAAATACTACAACTTCAAGCTATCGGACTCTGCTTGCCTCCACTTGATTCTTCAGGTTTACGAGACAAACCCTGCTCTGGGCCTTTTGAAATCGACACGAATTCGGCAATCGCTTGGTACTCTTTGATATGGGTGCTCGGTTAGCTATAGACTTCAACTTTCCTTTGCGTGATCCCCGGATAGCTCTGCCTTCGCCTAAATTTATTACATCCGGTCCCTTGGCGTCATCCTCGAGCAGATTCAAAACCGGGTCCTGTAGCCTAGGTCAGTCGAAGACCCGGCCATTAACGTCATCAACTTGCCTACCATCAGGTCCGCCGCCGGCATCTGTGGATGTCCCAAGTAGGATCCAGCGAGTCATATTTGCGCCAGATCGGTCCGCTCTCATCCGATTCGAGCTGCTATTGATATCATCGGCTGTCAATAAATACAATGGCTTGAACAGAATTGCCACGTTCTACTCTCTCCGCCTCTTCTATAAAGTACTTCTATATATCATCGATATATATCCTGTACAGTTATAATTATAACTATCTCAGCATTATTGCTGATGATTCGATCCAGACCTAGCTGTAGTAGTGGCTGCACAGGCGGTGTCTTCAACACCCTTGCCTATACTAGTAATTTTCCAAATTCTTTTCCCCCACGGCAGACGTAGTTCAGGAATGACCTATCTATCCTACAATTGTACCTAACATCACATGGAGATACATACGCGAACGCCCAAGTTTCGAGGCCTTTCCAGTTCTGCTCCGTTAAGTATCCTTTCATTCTCCTAACATGGCTATCTCCGATTGGGATAGCTATTTGTGTATACGTATGGATGAAACACTGTTAGGGTCTTGTGTAAATTTTCGAGGCAGGAAAACGGTACAAGCCCACCCAACCGGCCAATTAGGCAAGACCTCTGGGATCAAGAAGAATGCGTGGTAGCATTTATGACCTACAGTACATTTGGCCCCCAAGGCCGTCTTGGAAACCCTTTCTCATACGCAGGCCAAATGATGTCAGTAGATGATCGATAATGCTATTTTCAGAAGGTAATGTAGTTCTATACAAGTTGAACACACATACTCCTGATTTGTCTCAAAACATACGGGTGTAAGTCGTCTTTTAAATTTTCCCAGCAAGAAGATTGGGGTAGTCATGCACTTGCGCGCGCTGGATAGCTCGATAGAAGGGCGAGATAGACGAGAAAGCGGAGGAACGAGGAGGGAAACGTCTCGATGGAACTGCACTGGTCACCGAGCTCCAATTCCTTATTTACGCAAAATTGAAAGTTCCCACTGAATAAGCTAATTCTAACATGCTACAATTAGTATAAAACATGTATATACGAGACCTGCGTGCCCGAGGCATAGAGCCAGAGCGTCTGTGTATTTCCCCGTTGCATTCTGTGAGTTCCTGCGTTGCGTGCACTTTCTCGACGCCACACGATTGAGCCACCACAACGTCGAGTTCAACATGCGAAAGCCTGCCCACAAACCTCTCACTCACGCCTCTCACCACCCCACCCACACCATCACCATGTCCGAAAACCCCACCGACCCGGACGCCGAGGCGCCCCCGTTGCCCAAGAACGCCGAGGACGCAAAGACCCTCAAGGCCCTCTCCAACCTCGACACCCACTCCTCCCTCGAAGACTCCTCCCCGGCCGCCTCCGCCAACACTAACGCCGAAGCCCTCGACAAGGCAACAGCAGGCCTCTCCAGCCTGTCCGTTAGCAGGGGGAAAGCAGCCGAGGCAGGCGGGAAGAAGGTCGTCGTAAAGGTATCCGCGGAGGATGTCGCCGTGATCGTAAGTATACCATATGCGCCGGATTGGCGGAATTCACATGTGTATCTACGTGGAGGAGTGACGTGCTAATCGACCTATGTTTGTACCACAGGTCGAGGAAATGGAGGTCACCAAGGCGAAGGCCACAGAGCTACTTCGTGCGAATGGCGCCGACTTGAACAAGACTCTCAAGGCGATGATTGTGCCCACGTCCGCATAGCGGAGTATCCTATGATGTATCCGATAACCACCCATACATCGGTTCCCACGCCTTCTCGCGCTGGGACACCCGCCATTCAACCGATGGGAGGACCGCCAGAGTGAACACATACGTCAGTCGGTCGGCAGGATGGGTATTGATGGACGCTGCCTCTTAACTAATTAGATGGATGGCTACGGACAGTGGAATATCTACAAGCCGTGTTTGAAGGACTCGGAACACGGCGTGTGTATATATATAGCATAGAAGTATGATTACCGTGCCTAGACGCTGAAGCCAAAGTAATTAGCTGGTTTACGTACGCTCCGTATATTCGATGCTTGTGTCTAATACTGCCGTATAAAGCCACCTGCATGTATGTATACCTCGCAGTTCAAGCACGAAACAGGAAGAATATCATTCCCAGCATTCACGCATGTGTTCTAGCTAGCTAAAGTGACAAATATCGAACGGCTTGTACGAGAGTTAATGGTAACAGTATTAATAAACCGAAAAGACAAGAGCCATGTATGCAAAGTCGCTTCACCGCCTATCTAATGCACCAATATGCCTATCCGTACCCTCTAAAGCGCCTTGATAGCCCTAATCATAGTCTCCATCGCCATCCCGCCCATATCCCCCTCGATCTCCCCTCTCACCAGCCACGCCAGATCACTCTGCAAGCCCAATGGAACATAGCATCCCTCCCTCGCCTTCTCCAGCCCCTCCCGCAGGCGACTGGTATGCTCGAACATCGCGGCAGCTTCCTCCGCCTTGTCAATGATGCTGCGGTCGATGCCACACATCGCAGCGCAGTACATGCCGAAGCTCTTTTCCGCGACGCCGTCTTCCAGCTTGTACAAGAATGTGATATTGCGCTGGTCGTCGTCGACGAGGATGCGCATGCGCCGCGGCTGGATTTCCGGGTGGTCTTGGAACTCGACGGCGAGTGAGCCGTAGTGCGTGGCAAAATAGCCGATAGCGCCAATGTGCGTCGCGACGTGGTGGAGCACCGCCTGTGCGATTGCAACACTAGATAGGGTAGAATAGTTAGCGATTATACGAAAACGATGAGTGGAAGGGCGAAAGCCGTCGTACCCGTCGTAAGAGGACGTTCCGCGACCGAGCTCGTCGAGGATGACGAGGGATCGCGGCGTTGCCTCGCTCAAAATCTTCTTCGTCTCCGACAGCTCGACGAAGAATGTCGACTGTGCTGCAAAAATATTGTCGTTCGCGCCCAGTCGCGACATGATGCGGTCTACCACCGTCATTCGACATGACACAGCGGGAACATAGCAGCCAATTTGCGCCATGATGACACCGACGCACGTCTAATCGATTGAGCCACATCAAATCAGCATGCCATACGCATCGCGGGCTTCCCGAGGGTCAATAAATAAGTGCTTACCATCCGCAAGATCGTCGATTTACCCGCCGCATTGGCACCTGTCAACAGCGTAATCTTCGCATTCTTCCCTCCCAGTCGAATGTCATTCGGGATAAAGTCCCCCACAGCACCAACCATACACGGATGCCGCAGCTCCTCAAACTCCAACTTGCTGCGCTCCGCCTCCACAAACACCGGCCGGCACGACGGCTCGCCGAGTCCCTGCGACGCCTTGGCCAAGCTGATCAGGCAGTCCAGCTGCGAGATCACCTTGACAGCCATAAACCACTCGGTGTACTGCCCGTCGAAGCGCGTGCAGAACCGGCCCAACAAGTCCTTCTGGATCTGCGCATGGCGCTCGCGAGCTTCCTGCAGCTCGCGAACCTTGGCTTTTCCCTCGGGACTGTAGTAGCGCTTCACCTGTTTTGTAGCGCTCATCTGCATCCAGTTGTCCGGCACCTTGACCTTAACCGGCGCCTCGACCAGGTAGATCTCCTTGCCGCTATCGCAGAACCGCAACGCCGAGGACTTGAGCTTGGAGCGGTAGCTCGACAGCATGCCTTGCAGCTCCTGCTCGATGCGCGTGATGGTGTCCTGTGAGTCGTCAAAGTCCTGTTCGACGCCGTGCTCGGGGATCAGCTTTCCGTCCTTAGCCTCCTTGCGGTTGAAAGCTGTGTTCCAGGGCTCGAGCAGGCTGTCCAGGTCCGGCATGCTGGTGATGAGATCTGCTATGACGCCTTCGCCACCGCCGCCGTAGGCTTTGATCTCGGACATTGTGAGGTTGATTTGCTCAAAGCCCTCGATGACACGCAGGAAATCGGCAGGCTTGCAGCTGCCGGCGTGGATGCGCGAGATCATGCGCTCCAGGTCGGGAAGTCTGTTGAGCTGCGATGAAAACGTGTCCAGGAGCGTAGGATCTGCCATGATGGCTTCGACGGCGTCCAGACGAGCGTTGATTCTCTTAGCATCAGCGAGCGGGTGGCAGAGCCACTGCCGGAATGTGCGCTTGCCAAACGGGGTGATGCACTGGTTGAGGAGGTTGAAAAGCGTCCCGGCAGCCCCGCCGTCGAACGAGTTGGAGAAAATCTCCAAGTTCTGCAGCGTCTGCCCGTCCATGACGAGGGACGTTGACTTGCGGATCGGGTCGTACCATTGAAAGTTGCCCAAACTGACCAGATCGGTATCGATCTTGAGCCGGCGTAGATACCACACCAGCCCGCCAAATGCAGACATGACAAGAGGCTTATCGCGAGAACTCTCCAGCGTCTCAGGCCATGCTGTGCTGTCTTCTTTCTCGAAATATGTGCTGGACTCGAGCTCGCGGATCGTATGCTCGCCGTCCCAGAACTCCCTCTCCGACTTGAGGTAAGTCCATATCGTCATCGTGTCAGTGTTCGTCTTCAAGATTCGCAACGCCTTGGTTGACAAGCAGCCCTTTTCGAGCACCAGTTCTTTCGGACGGATCTGGGCTACCAAAGTCTCGAATTTTGTAGCATCGACATCGTCTTGAAATCCTGCGAGCGAGAAGCATCCCGTTGCAGTGTCAACAAAACAGATACCATAAGACGGTATACCGTCCTCCACGCTTTCTTTAATTGCCACACAATACGTCGCCATCTCATTCTGCAGCATCGCCTCGTCTACCAGTGTACCACCCGTGAAGACACACTCCAGTTCCCGACGGATGACCTTATCGGCATCCTTCTTCTTTGTGTCGCTCTCGCGCATCTCCTTCCCCAGCGCGGTCTCCTTCTGACCCACCCTCGCGATCTTGTACCCCTTTGCAATGAACTGCGACGCCCACATGTCCAGCGAGGACTCCGGGACGCCGACCATGCGCATGTTGACGCGATCCGTGAGCTTGAGGTCGAACTGCTGGGCTCCAATCGTCGCGTCGTTCTCGTAGAGTTCGTAAAACTTACCCTTCTTGAAGAAGACGACGGTGTCGAAGAGATCCTGCTTGATCTCCCAGTACTGCTTCTCGAACGGTGAAAACTTATTCCATGCATATTTGGGGATGAAGAGAGTGCGAGGGTCGTAGTCCTCATCACCGGGCCGGTTGCCGTCTCTGTCTTGGATGTCCACGAGCCACGGGTAGCGAATCTCGTCTTCCTTCGCTTTGAGCTTTGGTTTCTCGACGGGTGTCTTGTTCTGGGAGCGGACAGCTGAGGATTTCGAAGGGTGGCTACTGGCTGTGGACGATGAAGGAGCTGTAGGGTCGTATCTGAACTTTAACGCGCTTCCACTGGCGCTACTTGACGCGATTGGCGGTGGAGAGGATCGAGGCGGCGAAGATGGGGCCGCGGCGGCGGAGGATCTCTTCGTCGTTGTCTTCTTCTCTGTCCTCTTTCTCTTCCTCGACTTTTGTGCGTAGCCGTCCTCGTCCTCGTCGTCATCGTCAACAACAAAATCATCCAGGTCGTCATCTAAACTACTGTTAGTACAGCCGACATGCGATGGTAGAGGACGCGACTGTGTAGCGTCTCACCTGAAAGTCCATACTCGTGCTCTTCAGCATCATCTGCCTCGGGCGAGTCTACAGCGGCCACAAACTCATCCTCGTCGTCGCTAACAACGATCTTCTGCCGCTTCGACGTCCGCTTGCTGTTTCTCCTGCCGGCGCTGACCATGTCTTCGTCTTCATCATCCGAGTCTGCCTCTGCGTAGTTTACTTTCCTCCTTCCCTAGATTCCATGTATGCAGCGTCAGAGATGAACTCTCGCCGAGTAGCTTCGAGAAAATGCCACACACGGTATAAAAGACAGCAAGAATAAAGTAGCTGGGGGGGACATACGGTTCTACCCAAAGGACTCGACGCATCGGCTGCCCTTATATCAGACTTTGAAGTCCTCGCCACCGACGAGTTCAGCTTCAGCCCTACAACATCGTATAAATTCTACATGTCAGCTGAATTCGATGGAGCAAAGAACGACACACGCGTTCCGCGCAGCCGTACATCCCACACAACAAGATGATATCTGTATGTGTAGTGGGTATACAGATAGCAAGGGAGGCATGGCATACCGTTCATCTCATCCTCCATCCCATTCACCGGGCTCGACGCCCTAGCGGGATCGCTGCTCGCAACCGGGGTCACGAACCCGCCCTTCGGCTTTCCACCTGCATGACGGGCCTTAAGCGAGGACCTCGAAGCAGACGGTTTAAGCGGCGGCGGGAGCATGGCTTCCTCTTCTGCAGCAGCAGGGGTCTCGTCCATCTTATCGTTTGTCGCGCCGGAGGATGCGGATGGTGCTGGTGCCTGTGCCGGCTGGTCTTCTCTGGCGACCTTTTGGAAGAAGGTGAAGAGGGAGCGCTGCTTGGGGCCTGACGCCGAGGCCGGGGTGGATGGGCCATTGCTGCCCGATGGCTTTTTGGCCGTACTCGGCGCCATGGTCGTGGATTGGATGTCCGTTCCGTTCGACGGGGTGGCTCGAGGGCGTGCGTGGTATACTCGGAGCGCGAGGCTATTCACGAAACCAAAGCTTGTTTTGCGCGCGCGAGGCGGTTATCGCTATCGGTATCGATATCGATGAGGGCGTGGTCAATTCGATAGAACGAAAGAAAGAAAGAAAAGTAGAAAACGAAGACCGAAACGGGGGTAGAAAGATACGATCCTCAGAAATAGCTAAAGCTAATGAACCGTGGATGTCTTTCGCAAGAAAAATATATCAAGGAGGAGGAACGATCGAAGCTAGGGGAATTCGAAAGGAGAGGGCCGTTCACACGGGCCAACGACGCGAGTCCCTTGGAAGTCCGAGCTCCAGCTAACAACGCGTAAAGTGCGCCCATTCAGGCTTAACGCTGTCACCGCGCTGTCAGACGTCACGTCGCAGCGTAGCTGCAGCCACCGCAGCTTCACGGCGCCATGTACAATCGACCAATGCGCATTATATACTTCACGGTACATTGAGTTGGGTCATGAAACTAAAGATTCGAATTCGAATCAGCATGTAAACTATTTAGCTCGTCACGTATCTTATCCACGACCGGCCCAGCATCACAAGAAATTCAGTCGTTATATATCCCATTCCACCGCGGACCTTTCGGACCCGCTCATTACCCTCATCGTAAAATATAAGTAGAAATACACTCAAGCGAACGGTAGAATGCGGCTCAGAGAAAAAGTAGTGGGTGTAAAATAGGTCGGAGAACGGTAGAGAGAAGAGAAAGCCGCGCATTATTCAGAATAGAGGAACCCAGAACAAACTAAGGAAGAGGAGGAGAGAAAGAAACATCACATCGTCAGACGCCTTCGCACATCTAATTAAATCCCAGCTAACTATCGGCGCGGTAAACAAAAGTCGAAAATCGAGCCGAATCAATTAAACCATTACACAAGCATCAGTAGAATGAATCCCAGTTTTAGAAAGTCCGAGCACCGAGGGTTAACAAACCAACATCCAGCAGAAACAACCGCAAGAAACAGAGACCGAAGGACTCCCGCCAACTCACGTCTTCGGCCCTTCGAGGTGATCCTCGCCGATGTTCCTGACGAATGTCGGAGCGACCCTTCTTCGCTTCTTGTCGCCTCCTTGATCTGCTTCGCTGGTCTCTTCCTTTGCCACTCCCGGTGGACCTGGTGGTTCGCTGCTAGCACCAACCTGCGTCTTGGGTTCGCTGTTCTCCCGTTTGCCGAGGATGGTCGGTGGGGTCGCGCCAGGGATCGTCGGCATGATGGCTGGCGAAGCAATCGCCGGAGGAGCAGTGGCGGCAGGGAGGTTGGCTGCAGCAGCCGGTGTCGCTGGTGGGGTCTTCCAAGGAGTCGATGTGCCTAGAGAGTACCCGCTCACGCTGCTACTGACACTTGGGATGGTGGACACAACCGGCGTGGGATTGGATAAGATCTCGCCCGCGTCAGCCGGATTGGATCCTGGCGTGAATGGCGTCGGCGTGTTGATGGCGGAGCTGCTGATACTGCGGACAGGGTTCGTAGGGATGCGAGAGCTCCCGGAGACCAGGAACGGCGACGGCGGCCGTTTGACCGGCGGCTCTCCACCGATGACCGGTGGCGATATGACCGAAGAACTTGATGCCATCGGATTGGACACGAGATTCGGGCTGTGAATGTTGCCCAATTCGCCAGGACTGAACGCGACAACCGAGCAGAATCCATCCGTCGACGTCACGAGGAGCGTATTGCCATCAGGCGCCCTTTCAAACCCGTCAGAACTCCCGGCTACGCGTCATGTATAGAGGTATGGACGAAAAATAACTCACCATGTCAAATCTGTGAACGCTGCATAGTGAAGGTTGCTCACTATGCAGAGCGGCGTCTGCTGCTGGGTGTCGTATATCAACACGGCGTCCTTCGTCGCAACCGCATACACCATTCGATACGGAAGAGCAAACGCCGCATTCCCGGGCACGCTAGGCGGCGCGGGCGGCGAGGTGTGCATATTCGTAGTCGGAGGGGGGTCCATCTCCGTGTTGATAGCTGGGGGAGGCAGCGAGCTTATCGACTCGTCCGCCGACGACGTGTCAACTGTGATATGCTTCGTCTGCACGGACGTCTTCCGGAACGTGTACAGGATCGGAGAACACGCCACGGCTACGGAAGGCTTCTTGTGGCCAGGCAGATGCGCGATTGGCGGCCGGTTCAAGCCAGCTCTGGTGTAGATATAGACGGTGTTGATAACCTCGTCGGGAACCTTCACGCCATCCGCACTCGGCGGATGCGTGACCTTGTACTGCCCCGCGGGTGTGAACAGCAAACTTCCGTCCGGTGTGAAAGCCAAACGACGGAAGAACGAGGTCATGGCATCGTCGCAGTACATCATGTGGTTTTTGACACCCATGCTGAGCAACTTTGGCGAATCAACAGGCCTGACAGCAGGAAGCGGCAGCGCGGGCGACGGAGACGTAGACCTCCTCAGCGACGGCGAGGAACTGAACGATGACGCGCGACTATGCGCGACAACCGGCGGATTCATCGGCAAGCCGAAAGAGGTGGGCGTGCCCGGAGCTGACGGGACCGGCGAAGCTAGCGGAACGGTCAAATCCGCACCCAAGGGTCTCGATGTCGGCGGCAGGTCCGGCGGTGCAGGACTGGCCGAAGGGTTCCGGCGAATCGGCGGCAGCTCCATCCGCGAGATCTTGTTGTGCTGCGACAGGCTGAACTGGCCGTCCTTCGACTTGAGCGCGTAAATGTGCACGGAACGGTCCGAGCTCTGGGTTGCGACGTATTCGTTCAAGGGATCCCATGCGACACCCTGGACGTAAGCACTGTGTTCGGCGATCTGGCGCACCATTGAGCCTTGCGAATGGTGACCGTGTCAGCAGCGCATCCACGAGCAACCTTTATCGATAGTCCCCCTCCGTCCAGCGGCATACCTTTCTGAGCATCGTATATCCGAGCGACGTTGTCCATGCTCCCTGTGATGAAGAAGTCCCCGTCCGGCGACCAAGCTAGATCGTAGATCTCCGAGCCCATCGAGCGACACATGTGCTTCTGCCGCCATGTTTCCTTATCGTCCGAATCATCTTCGCCGTATGACGCCTTGGTAGAGTGCGAATTGGACTGCACCCAGAGTATAACATTGCCGTCGTCTCCGGCCGAGGCCAGCATTTCACCTAGGTGTACGTGCGCGCAGCTTTCGGTCAGACCCAATACGGAATTGTTGCGGAGGATACGCGCGTAGAATGGGGGAACGTCGGTTCGAACGGTCGTATATTTACCTCGAGGGCACCATCGGACGACGTTTACCGCCTGCGTGTGCTTTGCGAGCGTGCTCAGATACGTGACTTTCTTGTCTTCGCCGCCGGTTATCAACCACAGCTATATCGAATCGCAGCCGCGCCAAGCGCGACGTACCCATATTAGCCTCAAACCGGTAGATGGACGGACGTATAGGACTGCGGCTGTCCGAGCTGGACGTACTCTGACATTGTTGTCTCCGCCAGCCGTAGCTAGTCTCTTCCCGTTCGGCTCAAAGTGTGCCGAATAGACGGGCTGGTTCTCGTCGTGCCAATGGATCGAAAGCGGGACCGCCTTCATTGGGATATCCTACGGACTGTCGGTTTTCGCGAGAGGCGGGGAAAGCTCCGATGCCTTCGGGAAACAGCGTCTGATCGTCAATGGGCGAAAAGCGGCCTAGGAAAATTCGGCTGTCGCTGGAACCCAGGAGAGGTGGAGTGGATGACGTTCCTAGAGAACGGAGGAGCTGGTGAGGATGGAACGTGATGGGTGCTGGCAGGACGGTGGAAGCTGGCTGGCTTGCTTTGAGGTTGAGTGAACGTCGCTCCTTTGGCGATGGGCTGGAGCTGTATATTTTATTGGCGGGTGTTGCGGTGCACCGTTTGCGTTATCGTGTCGACGTTGAACGCAGTTGACTTTGCAGGCAGTCGGGATTGGAAGGTCAGCGGCGAGCAAACCAAGACCACTCAGGCTGGCCTGATCTGGATGTCTGCAGTATGTATGTAGGTAAGCACCGCACGATAGGACGAGAGGATACGAGAGGAACTCGAATGCGCATTCCCCAAGGTTTGTCCATATATCCGCTGACGGTTGCCGTTTTAATCCAACCGGCGCTGCAGCGCTGTGGGCCCCAAAGCAAAGGGATCACAAGAATCATTAGACCTGCGTTATCAATCAAGTTGAACCATCACCATCATCAAACACGCATACATCCATCCAGACAAGCCAGCTAATTACCATCAACAAACTGCCGCCGCTGGCTGCTCCATTTTTCTGACTATGACCTGACCGTGCATTGCATGTAAGTGTGTCTGCACGAAGCGCATCCTACTACAGATGCAAACCCCATACTCAGGACATACATCCCGCTGACCACGGCAGAGCAATCGATCGCAACGTGGAAATGCTTCCCCCCGTCTCTCCGACGCAGGGAGGATGCACCGCCAATTGAAGGCGAAGGATGTCAATCAGCCTTCCCGCATGGGACGAAGCTGCAACTGCTCACTCTCCCACCATCAAATCGAGGACAGCCGATGGAAGCAGATTACAGACGGCTATTACCGCACGTTCGTTGCCAGGTCAAGCAAGCGTCGCGTTTCGTGTTTGTCTCCACCGCGATGACCTATTCTGGCACGAAACCACGACGGGACCCCGTTGCCATGCACCTCAGTTAAACGAGGAGTGCTAATGAGTGCTAACTAGCAGGGGCTCCACTCGGTCAGCTTTTTCAGTAACTTTACCGACTCCCGTTAGCCCCAAACAACTTTCTTGGTTCTTCCAGATCCATTCTTGAAGCAACCAGAGTGAGCGTAGTTCGAAAGTTACGGGGGGGCGAGCGATCGAGAAGGCGCCGTAGGCAGGACGTGCCGTCGACGGACGCATGCAGGAATGCGAGGAGGGCGGAAACACAAGTTGCATACCAGGCAGCTGCTTTGGCCGACGCCTACCTTACGTCCAGTCGATCGATGTCCCCTCCCCGAGGAAAAAGGAACCCGGCGAGTCGCGTCACTTTGATCCTCGTTCAAAGTCATCGAATCGCCGTCCATCATGGGCATCGACGGCCGCCTACGAGTTGCATACAAGACGGACGTGCATACATACATACATGCCTACGTGCCTACCCGCTCGGTTTAAATTAGTGGCCGCTTGCGTATCGCCGGACCGACCGACGAGCCCCCATTCTCCGTGACGCTGCCTGCCGCCTGCCTGTCGTGTCGTGTTCTCCCTCGGTTTCTCCTGAAGAACAGGACAGGAGTGGAAAGGGAAGACGAGGGAACCATCTGCATACCAGCCGTCGTCGACGGAGACGCTAGCGCCGCGACTCGATCCGATCTAGCTCTTGTCGACGGGCGCGGGCCCGCATCCATCCATCAGAAACAGCTCGCAATGCCGGGTAATTGGTAGACGGCAAGCAATCCAAAGGGGCTGCAGCGTATATCCTGGCCAAGTTATTGATTCCATCCTGTTGTATTGTCTCAAGCTTCACATCGTCAAGTATGTTGCTGAACACATGCATGCACGCACGTCTGCACGTTATGGATGTCTGCATGCACATCTCAAACTGGAATCAATCTGGAGGAGGGACCAAAACGAAAGTAAAAGAAAGGAAAGGGAACAAAAGAAACTGCGCGCACATCTGTGTGAAGCGACGTCGGTCGCATGTCAGCCTCGCATTGATGATAGATGCCATGTCGTCTGCCCCCCATGCCATCCTGCCGTCCTGCCTGCCAGCCTGCCAGCCGGCTGGGCTGTCCTTCTGTCTGTCCGTCTGCAGTTAGCCAACGCATCGATGCATCGGCCATCACCAACCACCAGCCGGCGGCCGGTCGGTCCCACCGCATCGAAATTGAAGCGAGTTCGATGAATGGAATAAACCACGCCCCTTGCCATTCTAAACTGTGTATCCGATACACACGCAAGCATACATACATACCGGCGCTCTCGCGTCGAAATTCGCAAAAGCGCACCGACAACCCCTTTTCCACATCCATCCACAATCAGTCTTCACTCATTTTCTTTTGCAGAAAAGAAAAGCGCAGTTTACAGCTCGCATTATACACGTTAGGTATGTCTACTACGTATGTATGCACGCTCAGCTTACGTACAATTACGAAGCATATACTGAGCGAGCACATACGTCTTACACGTGCGTGTCTACACATACGTATGTGCGGTGCGGTCCAGCTCGGCTTGTACCGACACGGGCTGGCTGGTATGCACCTACGTAAGGAGGATGTAACCGGTTCCCCCTCCCTCTCATTTGCCTGCCTGCCTGCCTGCCGTCTACGGCGGGGAGGTGGGTGGACTATCCGCTTTGCTGGATCGAATCGGTATTTTCGCGCGGCCCCGACGCGATATTACGAGTGACTAGCCTTAGCCTCACGTTAGTTAGCCTCCTCGCAATAATGATAGAGGAGCTGGAGCTGGAGCGATATTGCAAGAGATCCGAGGGCGGCATGTGCAATCATGCGGACATACAAGTGTGGTCCCGCTGTTATCTGCGATATTAATAAGACACAGCCGCGAGGGTTCCAGGTCTGTCGAAAGAACGTGAGCCACCAACATTATAATATTGAGGAAACGTGAATTTGATATGTGGAGGCGAATTCGAATTGTGGGTGCTTATGTTATAGGTCACGTCGTATAGAGTGTCACGATTACCAAGTAAGGATGAGACGGAGGACAGCTACTATATCCCACAGCCGCCGTGGTCTCGCTCCCACGGACGGAAGTGGGTAATGTACGTGCGGAGCAATTTTACGGATCGAATTCGCATTTTTAATATTTGCAGTGTCCGTGGTTTGCAATCTACCGTAGACACGAGGTATGTATCTGGATCCGGCGACGACGTCTGTCTCGCGCGCTAGCTGCGATTCATGGTACATTGTACGTACTCTATTCAAAGGCGGCGTTGAATAGAACAGTACTTCCCCTGAGCGTTTTATTTTATTTTATTTGAGTATTTTTTGTTGCTTTGCGAGATTCGGTCATTCATACAGACGTTCGTTCGTTCATTCATTCATTCGGTTTTCGCTGCCGGCGAGCTAGCTTGCTCTGTCGAGTTAACTTCTCCTCGCAAGGATAGATGGTTCGATGCATGCACGTTTCTTCTTCCTCGAACAAGTTACCCTTGCTTTTCCTTTTTTTTGGGGTTCTCGATTCGGACAAAGCTAGCCCTCGCCAGCGGTCGTGGTACCTGGCCGGGCCAATCCCACGCAGCGTGCGGGCACCCACCGCGCCCCTAGCCTCGCGCCTCGCCTTCCTTTCTCCTGCATGACGCTAGCCGGGATATCTGGCTCTGCGGCCGAGTGGGCCAGCCATTGCATTGCCCGGGTGCGGTATTGGGTACCAATGCAGCTGGGCGTCTACAGGCCGGCTGGGGAGGTATCGACGGCTGGAAGGATACTTTGGTGCTCCCTCCGCATGCCAGGAGAGAGAATTTAAAAACCCGGATTTTTCTTTTGCTTTGCGGCCCTTTTTAAGGTTAGTGTCGTCGGGATGCCAGTTTTTCCCACTATTCTAGACGCGACGGAGAGGAGAACGAGCGGGAAGAAGGAGTAACTACAAGTATACGTAGAGTAAGTGTTGAAGAGAGGGGACAGCTGACTTTTTCGCTTGCATTTGTTGGTTTACGAGATTCGATCTGACGTAAAGGCTCGAAATGAATGGGTAATATAACATCGCTGGTCGGCCGGCCTCATTTCCTTAGATCAGCAGGATCAGACTGCAGATTTGGATTCACCTCAGCTCAGCTGAAAGGCAACGTGCTCTCTTCATGTCTGCTCTCGGAACACTTTGGATGGAGGTTTCCTTTCCAGCCGCCACATGTAACCAACAGCGATGGTGGATGGTGGTGGTGGAGCTTAACCAACTGATACATATGGACATAAAATGCAGCCTCGCGGTTGAGCTGGCTGGGCGTCCATCATTCAGGAAAGGTGTGTGTGTGATTGATCCGGACCCGTTCCTGGCCCGCAGTCTAGTCCGTATACTTTGTACAGTATCTAGGCCGGTTGGGTGCTAGCCAACCAGCAACTTGGCAGCTAGCTGGCCGGCCAAGCGTCGAGATATACAGGATGAAAAAAGATTACTCCGTCGACGGGAGACGCTCGCGCTCGCGCTCTGCCATGCCATGCCATTAATTACGTATATTACGCTCCTTATCCTGGCGGCGAGGGTTCTCTTCTGATTCGATCGGAGGGTGGGCTGCAGCTGTGCAGGACGGATCAACCACTAGGCAGGTCTCCCTGGAACCGCGCATGAAGTGTAAAGTTAACAGCTGCATGACGAGCAGCGTGCGCACGACGCTGGAAAACTATCCCATCCATCCATCCATCCATCCAGTCCCATTTACATGCACATACGTCGTCGACATACAGGACGTACATACCACATGAATATGTAATGTATGTAAGTGTGTATGGACACGCTTCCACACCTACGTTATTTTAGGATGGATGATGGAAGGGGTGGTGCACTGTCTGTCTGTCTATCTGCAGGCGGCTCCCGTATTCCCGCACGGGCTGGAGAACTTTGAGCTGGTCGCGTCGCTTACGGTTCGATCGGATTGGACTGGGCGAACGGCCTGTATCCGCTTTGTGTTTTACGATGCCGCGCATTGGACACTTGGATCGCGAGTGACAGTATTGCAATCCTCTCTGTCCGTTCATTTCGATATATGATATACAAGCATATCATATGCTTGCATATCATATACACAGTACATACGCGCAAAGTAGAATATTGATTGAAAGATTGAACTGTGGGGGCGCCTGGGGATATTTCCAAGGCCCAGGCACAGCACGATTGCAAAACAAGAAACAAGCACAGGGACGGACAAGGACCAAGGACAAGCAGCAGGCGGCCAGCCAGCCCAGCCCGGCCATCGTCGACAGGGGTGTGGTGGAGCAACAACTTGGAGGCGGGCGTGAAAGTGCAGGGCAGGCATGCATGCGCATGCAGGCCCAGTAGCGCGTGGCCTGAAGGGGGGAGGGGGAAGGGACCATATTCAGGTCGCGATGGGCAAAAGGGCAGAAAACAAGTGGGTGTGGGTGCGAGCATCCCAGCCAGGAAATCAAACCGTCACCTGCGGCACGGGCGACGGGGGCGCGAATCGGGCATTCTAGATCCCATCGACGGGACAAACAAGTTTCCACGACGGCAATTGCAATCGTTCCCGCTGGGGGAAAAAAAACATTGCAGTGCGGTGGGATGGGGGATCCGGAAGCAACAGCTGTTTCAGCAGGCGGGAATCGAAATTTCTTCACTTGTGAATGAAGAAGAGAAAGAGAAGATGGAAAAATAAAAAATCGGCGTTAAATTGGCTAGTCTCGTCGACAATTTAAGAGGATGGTAAGGGGATAGTGTATATATAGACGACGCAAAGAGGCAGAATTAAAATTGTGCATGCTGCAGCGAAACAAGCGACTAGATTAGCACTTGTTCTCTCTCTTTCTCATGCCCCGGGTGCATGTACAAAGTAATGCTGCTGCTGCTCGAGCGAGCTGCGTCCATCAGCTATGCGAGGCTAGCTGCCAGATTGATGTTCATTTCAGACACCTGTACTAGTCCACTAACCGAGCGATCGATCCGTCGAAGAGGCAATTTAAATAGGGGAAGCCAGAGCATATTGTCTACGTCTATGCGTCTAGCGTGCCTGGGAGATTGTGGAAATACTAATTGATCCATCCCATCGTTCAAGATGCCAGATATCTGCTAAAATCCGCCCGGCGCAACATCGCTCGGGCGAATCAGGGCGGCAGAGCAGTGGACAATAGAACGCACCGCACTCGTATCTGGCGCTGCGGGATAAATATAGCTAGTAGACACGATCCTAACGTTTTCGCGTAGATTACCACCTGTGTAGCTGCGTATACTTGTATGCATCGACGCAGCGTACGTTGGGGGTGCTAATTGTTGCGGTCAGCTTCCCCTTTCTTCTGCGTCCTGCAACGCGCACTTTAAAGTTAAGGTTATTTCCTTTTATTGCTTGCCACCCACGCAGGCAGGCAGGCAGGCCGGCCAGCCATACTTTACTACTAGTACAGGCCGGCAGCCAGGCACCACGCGCGCAAGGCACCGTCTATGTATGTAGTAGTACTGTACTCGCGGTTCACGGTGTCGAGAGATCGTGGAGCGTTCCTTAATAGTGCTGGTATACTTATTACCGCTATTAATATTATTATTACTGTTGCTATCGCGCCGGGCTAGTGCTACCGATGGGGACTGCCTGCGAGTTAGAATGAATGAATGAACGGGACGGGTGGATGTGGTTGTAATAGTAGCGGTGTAGAGTGGTGTAATGAATGTCCTGGATCTGTATGCGTCGCTGCTGGCCCCCGTGCACTGCAGCAGAACAATTTAATATCCATCCCTCGTCCTCCATTCCCGTCGACCTTCCCCTTCTCCCTTCTCTTCTTTCTCTTCTTTCTCTCCTCGCTCTCTCTCTCTCTTACTCTTACTCTCTCGCTCTCCCCTTTCTCCCATTCCCTCTTTTTTTTCTGGTTGTATATTTCCGGCCGTCGTCGTCTGCTGGACCTCTGCTCTCTCGCTCTCGCTCTCGTTCGTTCGTTCTCCCTCTCCACTCGGCCTGTTTGACCCGGTCGTACGTCCCGGCCCGTCTACCGTAGACGACCCTCCAAGCTGCGTTCGGACGAGCGAGGCTGCGTAAACATCAGCCTCCCTCGACGGGTTTTCTTGCATTGCCCTCGCCATTATATCAATCAATTTGCGGGCAGCTCCATCGGCTCTCGTCATCGCACTGCTAATTATAATACCATAATCCGCATCCTGATACGTGTGCCCTGTCCCGTACTTGACCAGATATAAAACCGCATCTTCGGCCGCGAATTCGCTCTTCCGCCAACCCGCTCGCTTCGACATCGATTGGATCATCGGATATTGGCTCGCTGTTCGACAGATTGGCATTAGTAGTAATACCTATTTATCGCTCACACTCGGCCCGGCATACGTATATACGTATATATAGACACGGGGCCGCCATCTATATAAATCCTCGTTTCCTCCCTCCTTTTCCCACCACCGCCGCCCACGAGTCCTGCCGCACATCCCATTCCAGTCCTTTCACACTATCTGCAGAGTGCATTTGAGTGCCGTCCGTCACAACGGCTGCAAGCGAATCGAACGAACGAACAAACGGTCAAACATCTTGAACTCGGCCGTACTGCACTAAAACACAATCTTCCACGAGGCGAGGGGACTCGCTCCTTTTTTTCTGACGAGATTTGACGCGCCATATATTCATTCACGTATGTCTCTGCCCACGTGCCGGACGAATATACTCGTCCGAGCACGTTATAGCTCGTAAGCGCGACGGGGTCAGCGATTTTGAGACTGACCTTACTCGTGTATCATCCAGAATGGCTCCAACGCCAAAAACCAACGGGAGGGCGGCCAATGGCGATGGCACCGAAACACCCACCACCAAGAAAATCACCAAGAACGAGCAGATGCGTCTGGAGAGACTGGATTTCATGAAGAAGCTCGTGCCCGAGGTTCTGATCCAGTCCGTCGACCCGAACCAGCAAGGCCTGAACTCCTGCCACCAGTGCCACGGCTACATCAAGCGATACGACCATTTCCTGCAGTGCACTGCCATCATCACCAAAGACAACAAGCCGCGGGCGTGCGGCCTGCGATACCAGTAAGCTTTTCCTTCGCAATTTATGTTGACGCTAGTATCGACAGTAGCAGCAGAGCTCGGATGATCGCTTGTCCGTAGCGTCTACAAACAAACTGCGGGAGGAACTGAAGATTGGAAAGCTGACTTTTGATATCCAGCACGGACCGTATCTGCCTGGCGGAAAAGTACTCGAAGGACGAGATTCGTGCATACCACCCCGGCGAGCCCGAGTTCCAGCAGCACAAATGGCTCGATCCGTCGGTCCCGCAATGGGCGTGCCCCAAGTGTCGTGCTATCTGCAAGTGTCTGGCGTGCAAGCCCAAGACCACACTCGACGATGGCGGTGAAGTGAGTTCGATTCCACTATAATTTGATGTCGCGACTGTTCGCAAATTCAAATGCAACGCGCCGCAAACCATGCGGACAAACGAACGCGTAAAGCTAATATAACCATCATCGTGCCGCAGTCCAAGCTCAAGAAAGTCGCATCGTCCCCCGATCTCCTCCTCGCCAGCCGCCGAGGATCCGGCCCCAATGGCAACGGCCACGACTTCCTCCCCACACCTTACGACTCGGGCCATGAGGCTGCCTTCTCCGACTCGAATCTGTCGAACGGCACGAAACGCAAGCGCGCCGATTCCCGCAAGTACACCATGGGCGAGTTCGAGATCTCCTCCACCGATGCGATCATCGATATCACGAACGGGGATGCCTTGAAGAAACGGCGGATCGAGGTCGTTGGCATCGGCCGGCTTAGCGAGCCGCAGAGGCCCTGCCACGTCGACGCGCCAGTCTTCGATGCTATCGACGTTGAGTTCTCTGACGACTGTCTGGACGCGAAGATGTGAGATTCCTTTTTTTTTCGTCCGTGCTAAACTTGCGGTGCTGATTAGTCTTGTCGAATAGTGCGATTCGCGACTTTACCCTTCGGTTCGGAAACGACCTCGCCATCCCCCGCAGCCACTTCAAGGCCGTCGATGACCCCGCCTCGCAATGGTCCGCCTCGACTCTCAAAGCTTTGATCTCCTGCATGCTCAGCGCCATCCAAGAAATCCCGCTCGAGAAGGAAGCAGCTACCCCACGTGCCGACGGAAAGCAGCCTGTCAACAAGGGCACCTTTACGACCGAAGAGAAGCAGGCCGTCGACAAGGCTATCGACGCTATCAAGAAGACCAGCGGGGACTCGAATGACTTTTGGGGTCATGTATTCGAGCTTCTCGTCGAGCTCGGGTCTTTCGAAGAGGGCAAATGGACGACATTCGAGGACAGCGAGATCCGTATCTTTGTCGTTCAGAAGTTGATGCAAATTGCCATCACGTCTCCCATCATCCGGGAGAACATCGATAAGGATCTGGAGGCTGGCTTGAAAGCTCTCAGGCGCAAGACCTGGGACGACATCAAGGCCGAACGTGAACGTGAGTTTTCCGATCACACTGTTATACATTGTGGTCACGTGCTAACAATCGCTTGCTCATACAGGCTTTGATACAAAGCGTGCTGCCATCACCGAGCAGAGGACGCTGGCCGCCGGCAACCGCCCCCGCATCGTGAAGCTCATGGGCGAGCTCGAAGACGCGCGGGACACGAAAGACTACAATATTGATCGCTTGGAGTTGCAGCAGTGGTATGTGGTTCGCAATCTTCGCACGCCACTACAGTTCCCTGATGGCGAGGATAGGTCGGAGAGACGGACGATGGATCCGCGGTGCAGCACCAGCCTGGGTACCGACCTGCTGGGCAACTCGTACCACCTCTTCGCTCCGGGCCCCGAGCGCGGGTCCGACTGGGGCTCGTGGATCATGTGCCGGAAGCACAAGAAGCTGGACCACCCGTCCGGGGAGCCGCAGCCTGAGACCAACGGCAACGGCACCGGCGTGGCTACTCCCGTCCCCGACGTTGACGCGAACGGGGACAGCCCGATGGAGAACGGGCCTACTGTGCCGAAACGTGTGGCTATGTGGTATGCGGTTAAGGGTAGCGATGCCGTTTCCGACTTGACCGATTGGATTAAGTTCAAGGCGAAGGAACACTGGTTCGACCACCCGCCTCCGCCCAGCCCGCAGACCCAGTCCGGGGAGAATGGCAAGGGCGATTTCGAGGTCGTCGTCGTCCAGCGCCCCGAAGAAGATAAGGCCAATCCTGCCGATCTGGCGACGGAGGATTCGATCAAGTCTCTCGGCGACAAGCTGCAGGAGATACGCCGCTTCATGGCGATCGAGGAGAGCGAGAAGGCTGCGAGGAAGAAGGCCAACCTTCTCTAATGCAATCTACTCGTCTTTTTGTTTTTGTGTTCTTTCTAATTATACTTACCCCCACAACCGTTACTCTTTCGACTTCCCGTCACTCACTTTCCTCCGTCTATTATCCTTGAGTATCCCTTTCTTCAACAGGGACTATTTTAATGCGCACGATGTCTGAATTTTTGTCCTGTTCTTGCCCTTTTCGTTCGGCGTCCACGGGTTAATGATACAGGCGGCTATCCTTCTACTGTTCTCTTTTTTTTTTTTCACGTTATCTGTCGCTACACTGGATTACAATCGCCCTTACCAACAGGAGTAAGAAATCATCGTTCCTTTTCATCTGCCTTCTCTACACTGCTCCTGTTACACCAGCTAAAATTGCTACTGATTACTTGGAAAAGTGGATCTGGTCTTATTGATCTGTTTGCACCCACCAGTTCGCGGCTAATTGGTTAATAAATGAACATGTTGCTGTTTGTCCTTTCCTTTAATTGATGCTACTGCTGTATGCATTGCATTCTCCGGCCACGGGGAAACAGCATGGCGTGTATTTCTTTTTTCCTTTTTTCTTACTGTGCCACCAGCTACTCCCTTTACTCCTTTATTAAATTGGCCAATGGGGCTGCTCGGTGGCAGAATGCAGGCGGCGATTGACAGACTGGCTGCATGTAGCTAGCTCGCAAGCTATGGTAGCTAAGTGTTTGCTTGTTGAAGTTTTGGATTTTGGATTTTTTTGTTTTTCCCTGGCTGATTATGCTGTTCTCGGGTTCTGTTGATTTGGCGGGTGGATTCCATGGTCTCGGGTCCTTTGTATCCTTTGTATCATATGCTTATAGACGATTCCTCGCGCTTCGATCGCGGTATTAATAATATCTATTCTTAATTGTCACGATGCAAAACGCCTTCGTTCAGGCTGTTCTCATATCACCACTGGATACACGTAGAATGTGTGGCGGATTGAAGTTACATTGGTGTTGCGCCGAATGCTCTCTTGTTAATTTTTTTTTTTTTTTTTTTGTGGGAGGGAAAAAAATAATTTCAACCTTCGCCAACTCCACACGAAGCCCTCAAACCGAGCCCTCGACACCACTCCCATCGCATCTTACCCGGCAACCTGCATCACCGACAGCTCACCACCCCTGCGACTTTCGACCATTCCGCATCCGACTGACCTGACCTGACGCGATGGCAGGTGACATTGACCGTACGTTCTGTTCCGTCCCCGCTGCTTCCCTTCCCCTCACGAGACACGTGGCTGCTGCGCCGTCGATGCTCTCGGCTTCATCGCGGCGGTGTCGCGATGCGACCAGTCGGCTGCACGTCGGCGGAAATCCCCAGCTCGAATCGTGACGTTGTTGCTAATGCTTTCATCGTTACCTTAGACGAGTCGCCGCCGCCGCCGCTAGACGACGTTTCCCTAGCTTTGAAGATCGCTGCCCTCGCCACGGACATCGAGGATGTCCTGCGGAAGCGCAAGGCGTCGCCGGCGTCCGATATCGCCGATGAGTCGCGATCGAAGCGGCAGCGGGGCGAGCTCGCCAACGGCGAGGCGACGCTCCCCCCGCGTGCCTCTTCGTTCGACACATACCTGCCCGCCCTCCCCGTCCGATCCACGTCCCTGCCGCCCAACATGGCGCCGATGGAGCTGCCGCCGCCGTACGTCGAGCGGCCCATCATCAACCCGGGCCAGACGACGCCGTTCCCTCTCCTCCTAGGTCTCCAGCCCACCCACCATTCCCCCACCTCGCACGAGCACGTGTACGTTGCGCCGCCGCGGGAGAATCTGCAATTCACGGCGACGGATCTCCCGCGCGACGACGACAGCATGATGCGCTGGCTCGCGCATCGGGTGCGGGACTCGGCGACCACGCACAACATCGCAATGTCGATGGAGTCCGAGCATTCGCCGGACCACGGCGGCGGCGAGTCCGACCCCGAGTCACGGGCGGAGCGGGAGCGGGTCCGCGCTGAGAACCGCGAGCGCAAGAAGAAGTGGCGGGAGGAGAACAGCGATCGCAGTACGTATACCCCTCCCATCGTCTGTTCGTTTCTGACCGTATGAATATCTGATTGTCGAATGTGATGCTGATATGCGAGTGGTTATGTATAGACAAGGACAACGACCTCCGCGGTCGTGTCTCCCGGCGCGCCAACAAGATCTTCGGCCCCGGGAACAGCGAGGAGAAGCGCCAGTGGATCGCGAGCGAGTTCGACAAGCGCAAGTCGAAGCGCGAGTTCAAGACGCAGCTCAAGAAGAACGAGACGCCGGGCAGCCTGTGCTGGAACGCCAACGACGACTTCTCGGACCACCCGTCTCAAGTCATGGCGGGTGTCCTCACCAACCAGGAGGGCGCCGCCGAGAACTTCAGGAACTGGCTTGAGACCGGAGACGTGGACATCGAGACGTGGATGGCGGCCTGCCAGAAGATCTGGGGCGATCCGGAGCTGCGAGAGTACCTGGAGACTCTGGCGCCGGAGAACGACGGCGAAACGAGCGCGAACGGGCAAGGAGGCAAGGCGGACGGAAAGGGAGCGGACGACGGGTTGACGTCCAAGTTCGACGCTGCGTTTGACGCCATAATCGGCCGTCCAGCGTCCAAGCCGACGGTTGTCCCCACCCCGATCCAACAACAAGCGGCCGAAACCCCGGAGATCGACATGACGGCTGCCGAGACCACCCCGCCAAACGAGTCGGGCAGCGCGGAGAACGCTGAGAACGAAGCTGCGGTCTCTGATGAAGCGGATGCAGCTACCGCGGAGGCTGGCGGGAGCGCGGAGGCCTTCGACCAGCTGACCGAAGAGGACCTGAAGCGACTGATAGATTCGGGCGAGATGTCGATGGAGGACATCGCGGCTCTCGAAGCTGCCCTCGGAGACGAGACGTACGGCCAGGGGACAGATTTGCCGGAACCCCAAGCGGAGACGGGGGCGTCGTCTGCCGAACAGACGGATATCGCGCTACCGGACTTGCATTCCGACCACACCGACATATCCGATCTGCACCTCCAGCTGGAGATGATGTCTCCCAGCACACGCGACACGTTCCTCTCTACAATCATCGGACACCCGGCCATCGACGAGATGAAGCTGGACGAGACCGCAGCCGTCGAGTCCACCGAGCAGGCCGACTCCACAGAAGAGACGGCCGCCGCAGACGCCGCAGGCGAAGACGGGAGCGTCCTCGACCTCCTTGCCAGCGCCGGCATCAACCTCGACGACCTCGACGAAGAGCAATTGCAGAAATTCATCAACGCTGTCAGCGGCGACGGCGACATGGACGAGGTCATCACGGGCATCCAAGCCCAGCAAGAGGCAGCAGCCCAGGCCGCCGCCGCCGCCGATTCCGACAAGGCCACGGCAACGACCACACAGCAGACCTCGCAGGCGACCATGACGGACGACAACATGGACCTCAACGACGAGGACGACGGGAATTACGGCGAGGATTTCGACGACAGCGACGAGATCGATCTCACGCCGGACATCATGCGCATCATCCTCGAGCGATCGGACTACTCGTCCCTCCTCGGCGGCCAGTCGCTCGACAGTCTCACGTCCGACAACAGCGCAGGAGGCGACGCACACACGATCCAGCCGACGCCCAGCGCACCCATGCCGCCGCCGCCGCCACCGTCTCGCACGCCGGCTCGTACAACATACCCGATGATCCAGCAGCAGCGTCAACAACAGTTGCAACAACAACATGGACAGCAATACAACTACATCACGGGCCGCTACGGCAATCACTACACATACTCGTACCAGCGGCCGACGGACGTCCCGATCCTCCCGCCGGGGTACAGCGCGCACCAGCGGCCGCCTGTAATGCCACAGCAGCAGCAGGCGCCACGCTACCCGGATCTCACATATCTGCTCAAGCCGCTCGCGTATAAACCCGCGAAGGTAGCACCGCACACCCCTGTTGTCACCGCTACCACACCTACCACACCAGCGGGTGAGAACGACAGCGCGCTTGTGAATGGTGTCGTTGGAGCCGGACAGAGTGCCCGTGCAGCGATTAGGAACGCGCTGTCCGAGCTGCGTCAATTCGAGCTGCCGATTCCAAGTTTTATGAATCGTACACCGAGCGTCGTTGATATCGAGAGGAAGCGAGAGGAGGAGAGGAATGTGCGTGCGATGGGGTTCCCGCCGATGGCTGGTGGGTTGAAGTTGTAGACTATGAATGGCTTTGAAGCATTTGAGCGAGGGAGGGAGCAGGCGTATGGGGTTGTTATGCACGCATGCATGCATGTTATGATGAGATGAGATGAGACGGCTTTTTCTTTTTTTTTCGGGAGTTTGAAGGTTATGGATGGATGGTGTTATGAGTGGATGAGATACATACATACATGGACGGACGGACGGTGTTATGGCGTCGGTGTTCTTCCTTTCTTTCTTTCTTTGATTGTCTTACCTTGTCTTTCTTTTCATTGATCGATATCCCTTTACATCTCGGTTGCATTCTATTATCGGTTGTGTGCGCGGCACGCATTCTCTTTGCTTTGTGTTAGCAGAGGGGTTTTTCTTTGCATGTGTGCATTATATTATATTAGCCGTGGGGTCGGTAGCAGGCGTGGATGCATTATGGAGTGGAGGTGCTTTTTATGGCGCATGGTGGTCCGCACTTTTCTATCCTTCGGACGTGAATCGAGAGAATTTTATCGAATGGTTCAAGCGGCGTGGCTTCTACGTATACTAGTACTAGTAATGTGATATCTGTGTATCCTTGTAGACCAGATGGAGATGGTATGGTTTGTAAAATTTTTATATGTTGAATTGATTTCTCCCAGTGAATTTTATAATTTAGGTGATCGACCGATTAATTGACTTGTGATTAAGATGATATACGGATACGACAGTGTAAATTGAAATAAGTTTGGATATATACAGACAACTGCGATGTCTTGAGTACTAGGGGTTCGACATCAGATTTGCAGACTCTTGATCGATCACGCACATAAGCACTTGCCCAATGTATAGGTATGTGCTGGATGTGTGACGTACGTCGGCACAACGATATAGCAGGAAATGCAAGGTGCCATAGTGCACTAGTGAGTCTACATACCACTCATTCTCTATATAAACTGTGTATGCAACGTGTGAAAACCAGCCCCGCCGTCTAGCGTCTGACTTCCGGCGGTGTCTGGCTTCGAAACGACTCGGCTTGGGGGGTGGTGTCCCAACTCGGACCTTCTCCAGTGTTCCAACACATTCTCGCGTTGGGTGTTGTAGCGCAGATCGCATTGATCGTAGAGTGGCAGACAGGTAGAAAATAAAATAAAATAGGAAATAAGAAATACCGCTTGATTCAGCGGTCTCGGGGCGGCAGTATATAAAGGCCCCACTGCCCACTTTTTTCATCCTTCACCTTCATCCCCTTTCATCATCCTGCATCTTTCCTTCAAATCATCAGAGCAGAAACTCAATAATGGATTCGCTTCGTCCACCATGTCAGGACAACCGCCATCCGCTGGTAAGTAATGCAATGCTCCGTTATGCTGTTAAGTCCCTATAAGCTGTATTGAGTTATGATTGTTTAACCATCGGTGGTCGATGATCTAGTGCTCGCCGACGACGCCCCATTGGACCCCGCTGCGCTGTCGTTCCCGACAGTCGTGGGGATGACCCACACTTCCCGCGCGCCGCTGCCAATGACGGAGGCTCCGCGAGGGGATATATTCACACTTCCAAATACACACACTATATAAAGTACTACTAAGATCCCATGACTCGATGACGCATTACCATTTCTGACAATTCTGGACCAGACACACCTCTCAAGACCGTTTCTAGTCCCTGCCCACCCACAAGGAGATACACTGCACGGACTGGTCGCCTCTTTGGATATCCTTCAGCAGGTCCACCCTACCACCGTCCCTCTCACAATAGTCCACCTCATGACAGCTCCTCCGGCCATCACCTTATCTGCTGCCGGCGCTACCCGGATCCGATGTCGGATCAATACTTGCGGTCGAACATTCCTCAATAAACAAAGCGAGCGGAATCATAACTCACAATGCCACCGCCACACTGGAGGAAAATCGGGAACGCCGTGCTTTGCCGGCCAGTGCACCGGCAAAAAATATAAACGTATTAAAATGCACCAACATCGGGTGCATAGCGGTGGAGTAGCAGTGGCGGCAATTGTAATAGGAGGAGTAGCTACAGCAGTAACTGCAGCAAATGTAGCCGAAGGAGGAGGACTGCGGAGGAGCACGAGACGAGGAAGCGGAGAAATAAGACGGGGGTGGCATGGAACAGAAAGAAGATAAGAAGAATGTTTTGTGTATGTAGATATAGAATAAACTGTCGGATACCTATATATAAAGAAACTATGCACGTGAAGAAGGTCGAGATCCGTGCCGGTGTCGCATGGGAGCGTGGGAAGTGGAAGTGACTATTTCGTTTTCGTTGTTTCCTTTATATGCGTAAGCCTTGGGCGTTACGTGTTTTACAATCGATGCATAGCCACGGCGTCAATTTCCATCTATTTTCTTGGGTGCGTTTCATTTTTACTACATGTCGTTCGAGATCGTGTGGTCACTCTCAATCTTACGAGGGGATCTTTGTAGCGCGAATTTCAAATTGCATTGTTTTCATTGCTTGTTTCGTGCAGGGCTTACTTCTTTCTTCTTCATCGTTATCTCATTTTCCTCGCCTGTACGATAAATCGAAATACAACCTCGGCAAATACATCGATCCGAACCTGTAGCCGCTCAATACTGAGGTGGTTAATACCTGATTTGCGAAATCTGGTGTTAATATGCGAATAGCTGGTGTTGATACAGATTGATTGGAGATACAAAGAATTCTATATATATATCTGGTGGGACCTGTGTATACAAAATCTGCTGGAGTTATCAGTAATTAATTTAGTATATCATACAGTTTCTACTGCTAGAGATGCGACGTTAGTCAATGCCGGCCAGCTATTGTATGTACACCAAGGAGGAGCGCCGCTGGCAGCCTGACAAGTTATATAGACCCAGCTACGAAAGACAAGAAATATAAGACAGAGAATAAGCAGAAGAAGGAGGTTCGTTATCTCGCAAGCCAGACGCCTTCGGAGGTTCGTTGTTTTGGATTTCTAACTTTTCCTTATTTCTGGCACGAATATGCACTCTCCTTCTCTCTTGTGTCTTCGGCCGGAGCAAGCTGATTGGTAATGTAGCGTCCATACGACCTTATCGGATGTGCGTATATGCATCGATCATAGCGCCAAGCGTTCAATTGACCAAGAGATACTAGTCTCCCTTTCCCCACAAGAATAACCATTCGTAATGTGTGTCCATCGTAATCACCGCGGTCAGCAGAGGTTCTTCTTCGCGTTTATTAGTCGTATGGTTGGTGGATGGCGTGGAGTTATATTATGGCCTGAGGGCATGTGTACGGCGCATGGTGTTTGTAATTTGTAATTTTTGTCCAGCTAGCTGATGATTACCAAAAATTCAGACGGGTTGTGCGAATGAATATATCAGAACTTTTTGGTGTTGCTGTCCGCATATCAGCAACGAGCATCAGTCACTAAAAATCTAAAAATGCCAGCGAATTGATTTGAAGCGGTCACACAGAAAACTATATAAAGCAGCAAGATCCCCCAATTGGCCCATCTCAGCTCCATCCTCCTTCATCATCACCACCAACACCAGGTCTGGTGCCATACCCAGACCATGGATCCCCCATCTCCAATCCACATGGAACGTTATGATCGAGCTTTAATGCTGGTAAGTCATACGATTCTCTGTCACTCCATATAAGCTTGATTGTGTTATCGCTGTCTAACTCTCTGTGTCGATGATCTAGGGCCCGACGACAAGGAGGCACACCTCCACCCAAAATTCCCATTCCCCACGATAATGGGTGTCACACGTTTGTCACGCTGCTGCCTATGACTGAGACCCTAGAAGAGGATACTCAAGCAGCGTTCGCCCCGGAAACTCCATCTGGTGTGCAGTGCCGCCATGGTTGCGGCAGGGTGTTCAAGACCAAGGCCGCCGAGTACACCCACCACGTACGTGGTCACAAACAACGCCGGGACCCAAAGACCCAGTGCCCGCGCTGCGGCCGGCTAATCCGGGACATGGACCTGCACAACCAGCGGGTCCATGAACCAGCAGACGCGGCAGCGGTGGTGGCAGCAGAAGCAGCAAAAGCAGTAGACGCGATGCTATCAGGGTAGGAAGAGGAGGAGTACCAGACAAGGACGAGGAGAAAGAAAGATTGGGACCCCCTTGCCTGCCTGACGCAGCCGGAATACCATGCTGCCACAGCGGCAGCTGCCGCAGGATATCCCCAACGGACGCAGGCGAATACTCCCATCATGTCAACTACCACGGCGACCCCCTAGATCCAAAAACCCCATGCACGCTCTACCGCGGTCGCCTGATCCGCGACATGCGTACCCACAAGGAGAGGATCGGGCGGTGGGGGGTGGGGTTGGTTCTCACATATTGGATACAGACTTTACACAGAAATTCCATGGTATGTATACCTGATATGGCATCTTATTGCCACTAGTATATCACTGTACTGACGTCTACTTGCGTCCAGGAATCCGGTGCACTGGGAAAAGTGCTCATGTGCACGCTTGATAGTACAAAGTCGAAGATATCGCAGTTGTCTGCATGTATTTTAACAATTTCATGTCTGTATATCATCTTGTAAATTAATCAATCAAGCAATCACCCAAAGTTCACGGACGGGAATCGAGTACACGTAAATGCAAACCAACCCGTCTACGTCTAGCCAGTCTACAAGAGTCGGTGTATTCACGTTGCTACGCGGAAGCTATGATGTTGAAACCTATTGAAGCGGTCGCAATGGTCGGAAGACGTTGACGAGGTAAAACATGTTGGGTCCATAATGATATTTGGTTGACGAGAAGTACAGTAGCGCAGGATATGAAAAAAGGGACCTCTTCTTCCTCTTCGTCTTCTTCCTCTTCTTCTTTCTCCTCCTCCTTCTCCTCTTCTTTTTCCTCTTCTTCTTTTTCCTCCTCATTCTCTTCTTCTTCTTCCTCGTCATCCTCTCCCTAGTCCTCCTCATCCTCCTCGCCTTCTCCGTCCTCGCCCCCTCCTGCCAACAGCAGGTCTGCCGGCGCTACCGTCGTCGGGGCTGCCGTTGCTGCCGTTGCTGTTGTTGCCGCCGTTGCCGTTGCCGTTGCCGTTGCCGTTGCCGCTGCCGCTGCCGTTGCAGTTGCCGCTGCCGCTGCTGCTGATGATGATGATGCTGCTGCTGCTGCTGCTGGGCTGACCGGGGTGAGCGTATCTGCACCGGCGGCTGGCGGCGCCAGCGTGTCCCCCGTAGGGGGCCCAGCCAACGGCAGCGGCGTCATGGAGGGATGCATCCCTGGCACCGTCACAAATGGCACTATGGGGTCCGGGGGGGGTTCAGCCTGGGGGTCGAACGCTAGATCATCGACCTCCAATGTTTAGAAAACGATAATACAATAACGTTTATGGGGATTCAACAACGTGACGGAGCATTGCATTACTTACTGGTGGGTGGCGGAGACATGGTGGGCTCGTGGGGCAGCAGAGGTGGGAGGAAGCAAATGGATGGAGCTGGTGCGGCGGGCGCTGCAGGGAGGTGGCGCCGGCGAGTGGAAGAAGAGGACGACGGCGACGACGTGCGAGAGCGGAGAGGCTGTTTGGAGGTCGGATGGTGATGGTGATGCGAGGTCTGATCGAGAGAGGGAGAGAGACAACATCGGATCTCTGTGAAGCTATGGGGACCTCTTTTTGCAGTGAAATCTGCGGCGGCGGGACTCTATGGCTGGCTGCGTGTCACGTATTTCCATCTTGATCGAGCGTGCAATTATCACCAAGAACTCCGTCTACGTTCAGGCCACAGTGTCTGTACATTGCTTACCCCAGGTTTACATCTACCGCCAGGAAGCTCTCTGACTACATATTTACACGTAGGGCTGTATGGCGCTGCTATCTCGTTCCCTTGTACATGTCACGATCTTGTCTATAGCTGGTTCGGGATGGCGCCTGGCGCCGAGTCTGGGACGCAACTCCGGTGTGACAAAAATGTGTTGAAAACGTTGCAATCTGGACGCGCGTGTGTGTGAATGTTTGTAAACTTCGATATGGACACCATGCGTCACCAGCAGAAGCCAGAGAGACAGGACAGAGGTGCGCCGACATCTAGAGTTTGAGTGGATTAGGGTATTAGCCACACAGCTGACTATGTGGTTTGATTTACGGCACCAAGCTACAGCATATATCATGGCCTGGCCCCTTTCACATTCCATAGATCTAGCACCCAAAAATACTTGGTCCGAACTAACAATACCTACTTTACTCCTATACGCTCACACGATTTATTTCTATATACCCGGTCTCTCTTTTTCTCTTTTCCTCTCTCTGTCGCTTTCTCTCTCTATTCATATATCCAAACAGTTTACCGGTGAAATCACCAAGCACTTACCCGGATATATCTATCGAGCTCGTCCTTAGTCCTCGAAAATGGATATCGATATTGATCCAAGACGCCCGCTCGACACCTTGCCGGCGGAAATCTTACTGCTGATCGCTGGTGAAGTAAGTGGACTCGAAATCACAGCCCGCGTTTGCCCATAGCGATCGATACGATGTGCCCTCGACCGCGTGAAAGGGCGGCGTCAATAGCTACAGGGATGCTAACATAGTGAGCCGCCGTCTAGCTTGGTTTTGAAGACCACATCTCGCTTTCGATAACATCTATTCGCCTCCATCAGTTTACGTTACAACATCTGTATCGTCATCCCGTATTTTGTAGCGGTCAGCGTGGGCTTGTCACTGCGAGAGACTACAATCCATCGAATCTCCGCTTTGCTCGAACCCTAGACTTATTTCCATGGCGGCCAGCCGACCACAGCGCAAAAATATGGGTGAGGTTCTTCGATTTCACTCCGTTCGAGCCGTGGATCTACGGTGCGAATATCCACAGGCTTGGGTAGGTAACCTTTCCTTGATACACAGCGGATGTCGATGTGCTAAATGCCAACTGAACCGAGTAGTATCCACGCTTCCGACATCGGCACGAGCGGCTTTGCTGTAGAGCTTCTCCGAGCCCACCCGAATATCACAGAACTCGCAATCAACTTTACCAAACAGTTCTTTATGTTCCCGGATTCCAAACCCGTCTTACGAGACGTGAAAAGGATTCAGAAACTCTCCTTCAGTATTGCCCGTATTGTCTCCGAAAAGGATGACAGGTTCCTGGACAATAAAAATGGTGACATTGATGCTATTTGGGAGTTCGCAGCCTCAAACCATGCCACTCTGAAGTCTCTCTGCTTCGCTCATTACAGCTCTCCGAACATGGAAGTCGTATGGCCCAATCCACACCCGCTAGCCGAAGACACGCTCATCCTGCCGCCGCATATATCGTGGTCAGCACGGCGCCTACAACTGGACGAATTAAAAATTCGATCAGTCTACAATTTCTCAGAAATTTTTTGGGCTACCCGATTTTTCAACCCGAAGACGCTTCGAGCCTTCAGCCTCGCTTGGACTCCGAGGATAGAGGGCATGCTTCTGGCTATGGCAAGAGAACTAATCAACTTAAAATCACTTCAACTGATCAATAGCATCCGAGGTTCCTCTGTCTCTCCACTTTTAGGCCAACTCCCGCCGCTAGATATATTTCATCTCGGAGTAACCGCCGTTGATAATGTCCGCTTATCGGGCTGGCCGGAATTCCAAAAGACAAGCATAAGGGTGCTGTGGATAGATTCGTCGTCATCAACTAGCTCAAGTATTTTCGATTTCACTCAATGGCGGAACCTGGAGCAGCTCGCGGTGTCTACTACGCTGAAAAGTCTGGTAAGATTCTAGCCCCTCTAAATACTGCTGAAAGGTTCTCTAAATCCCCATCAGAACATTCTTAGCTGGTTAGATGCTAACAAGTTGCTTCGAGCAGCGTTATTTAAAGCCTTCGCCACAGCTGAAAATCCTGCGGAGCTTCAAGCGTCCTCACGCCCCAATCTCGGAGTTACAGGACCGCCCGCGAGAATACTATTCCAAGATTCTCGAGACTCTCGGAAACCGTCAAGTTCGGACCCAAGCGGCTATTGCCATGACTAGCCAGGTAAACTTAGGCTGCTCACCTCAGCTTGAGGTCTTAGCAGTCAGCTTTCTACGGGACGGCGGAAATCATATTGGTCGTGACAACCCGGATGTTTACAAAGTGACATATACATTGGGAAAAGAGGAGGGAAAATTCGACGCTTCGGCCAAGGAAATTTCGACGAGAAAGTTTCTGGAGCTATATCCGAACAGCTGTATATTCGGGGAGGCGCGAGGACCTTGGGCTTGGGTTGGAAGGCCGTTCCCAGAAGACCGAAACATGGGATACTTTGACGCCTTTGTTTAGTCGGTATATATATACACACACACACACTGAAATCTCCTCGAAAGTAAGTCCGGAGCATTTTCAGGATAGTTGCTTCGATTCGAATTCGTCGCCGGGGCTCACGAGTTTTGTTTTCGAATATCTGGGCGAAATACCGCGATCTACTGTTATTAAACTCACTTGGTCACAAAGGCGGAGAAATAATCGGCAACTTTTGCGGTATTATATTAACTATGAGTGCTAGCATACACGCCACCATATGCATGGCAGCAGAACGGCAGTGCCTGCCACTGCAGCCTGGGGCTGCAAAAGGCAGTACACAGATGACACCGCCAGCGCGATACAATTTATGTTATATACAGTAGCACGGTGCCGACTGTAAGATATTTTTCGATGCCTGTAGCTCAGTGAGTTATATTCAATCCAATAGATATATCGATATATTTTATGGATGTTGCATGTTGGCGGAATTAAGCGTGCCAGCAGAGTTATAAGGTTAGGCGGCTCATATGGATGATGCTCGGGCCCGAACACCGGGGCGAAGCTGCCAAGGGCTTACACGTTAACGTACGTGCATATCTATTGCATTGGGTTATATATAAACGACGCTATCTAGGCCGTCATGGAACTGTGTGGGTTTGGCTTGCGAGACTAGGCCGTCACCTCATTCATGCTTGTCGTATTTGTCTGGTCACGCAAAATATTTAAGGAAAGCAGGAAGCTCCGGTTGGGTTTTCTTCTTACAAACCGGGATCCCGGTTACCGGTGGCAAGTGCCCATATGTGCATCTACTTTTGTCGAATTGCCAATTCCGATTAGCCTCGATGGCAGTTGTGATATACCACACACACAACGCAAGCTAACATGTACGTTGAGTATATCGAACTTCTGTGACCAGCCGCGCACGCGTCCCATTATACCGCTCCCGCACAAGTGGCACAGCCCGCGGACATCGCTACTGAAGCCGTGGTATTTTCCCCAGTTGCTCTGGGGCATCATCCCGTTTCGCTTAGTCAACAGCATAGCGCGATCGCGGCGCCGGGTTAGGAGTTTCGTGACGGTGGCGAGGAATGATGAGGTGAGGGGGACGTTGCTTGGCGCTGCGGGGTTCTGCTGGGGGCGGCAAACATGCTTTCCTTCGAAGCGCCGCGAATAATCTACCTGAAAATATCAATACAGATACGCTGAGAGATACAAGTATGGATACACCGGAGTATTTGGTGGGCTTCGCATTTACAGGCCATCCGTCACACATCACGGTACCAGACGATAATCGACGCTTACTCTCACCCATCAACGTGACGATGGGTTCCGAGGACTTTATAATCCCCCGTCCTTCAGTACGAAGATGCAGCATTGCTAGCCGGTGAAAACGGGTGGCGCAGCGGGTAGCTGATGCTATACGAAAGGGAAACCATGAGTTTGCGTGTCGTGCGGATTTGAGGAACGAGCAGTTGAGAAAGTGTGTGCAGGCTGCGAAGGATCAGTTTGTCGCATGGGTACCCTTGAATAGCACACCCACTTGCGGTTTGTCCTGTCGTTGCGGACCATGTTCGTGGCATTGGCGCTCTGGCTTCGAGACCGATAACACACACCATATATACTCAAGTGTCTCTGCGTATATATATTATACGTATACGGCGCGCAAAAGTGGCCAAAAGCGTAAACATGTTTCCACCGTTTCGTATACACAAAATATATGTTTATTGTGGCAGCCAAGCCAGCTGGCTCAGAAATCTATTGAAGTAATAGGTATGAAGAGAAGGAGAGGGAGACGCGACTTGGTCTCATAAGAGGGGGAAATTAAAGCTCGTTGCACAGCCGGTTCACATAAATCAGCAGTCGTTTGTTCATTTGCATCGCGAGGCCTTTCCTCTGGCGGTGGGTCCTATGACGGATTATTCCGAGATCCTGCCAGCACACTGCAGCCGTGTTTGCTCAAGTCCTATTGGCGAATTGAAAGGGGTTTTCTTTCAAAGCCCCTCTTCCCCGCTTGCGATACTTTAACCCGCGGTCAGCCGTATGCTTCACTCGGGAAAGACATCCTTATATATAGATATTTATTTCACCATTCATTTTCCAGCGTAATACTCTAGTTTCCGAAGGGTATTCACGTCTTCCTTGAGACGAAGAAACCTAAGCGATCGATACATCCGGTCTGTCGCCCCGGTATTTGCCCGCAAGCACTACAATGGCCAACTCGTACCGACCCGCCAATCGTGACGGCTTTAAGGTCGCCATAATGTGCGCCTTAACAGTCGAAACGGATGCAGTCGTGGCATTCTTCAACGAGGTGTGGAGAGGTGACGATTCATATGGAAAGATGGCAAACGACTCCAATACCTACAAGACTGGCCGCATAGGCAATCTTCCCGTAGTTCTGGTGTATCTACCTAATATGGGCGAAGTCGCTTCGGCTAATGTAGCGGCCAACCTCCAAATCAGTTTTCCAAGGATTAAACTTTGCTTGGTGGTCGGTATTTGTGGAGGCGCGCCGAACAACGGTCAGAAAGAGATTCTGCTTGGAGATGTTATAATCAGCGGGGCGCTGATAGAGTCTGCCTTCGGTCGCCAATATTCGGATAATATACAAAGGAGGACGGGTCTCGAAGATGCTCTACCTCGACCAAGTATTGCGATTCGGAACTTTCTGAAGCAATATGCAGGAATGGGCATGAGAGACCTGATAGATGCTACTTGCATTCAGCTTGACGAACTTTTAGGAAAGAGTGGTTTCGAGGGATCAAAATATCCAGGGCCCAATGAAGATAAGCTCTTCCAATCAAATTACCGCCACAAACATCACGCGAGATCAAATACATCCGACTGTGAGATTTGCTCCAACTGCCATGACTGGCATCATCCGGTCTGCGAAAAGGCTATTCAATCCGACTGTAACGTGCTCAGGTGTGACGACAAGATGCAGATCACTCGCACCCGACTACAAAACATCAAGAACATTCTTGCTACTCAGGCCCCTCCGACAAGTAGGCTTGAAGCTATAAAGAATTATGAACCTGAAATCCACATTGGAAGGTTTGCGTCAGCAAACTTCGTCATGAAGTCCAGCCGTCATCGAGACGATCTTGCTGAACGCGATAAGGCTATCGCGTTTGAGATGGAGGGTGCCGGAGTGTGGGAAACTGTCCCCACTATCGTTATCAAGGCTGTTTGCGATTATGCAGATAGTCACAAGAGTAAGGTATGGCAACCATATGCAGCGGCAGTGGCAGCATCATGTATGAGAGCAATTTTGAGGGAATGGGAATGCGCCAACATAGAGCAACGAAGGCAGGCAGATAGCGGTCAGTAACCACCTATCCGAGCTTTGCCATCATCCATTAGTTAGCCATGCATGGAGTTTATGCTCTTGCTGTTTACCCGGGTAGTCCCCTGTATCAACCCATCTATTGTCTCAGAGTCCACTTAGTAAATCCAATTCTCGATTTTCATATGCCTTTTCATTGCAGCCTGAACCTGATAGCTCTCTCCTGGCATCAATTTACTAATAAGGTAAAGTGGAGTAGAAGCACCGAATATAGTAGCAGTTAGTCAACACGGAATCAACAGATATTTCGAAGTGCCACTGGATACGAATAAAAATTACGTTGAGAGAAAAGAAATATCAGAGAAACTGGATACATTGTTCGCAAATCGGGAGCGAAATGGCATCACAGAGTCGAGGAGAGTAGTTCTTTGCGGCCTTAGCGGTTCAGGCAAAACAGAAATTGCCGTGAGATTCGCTCAAAGCCGCCGTAAAGACTACTTTGCCGTGTTCTGGATTAACGCCGTGGATGAAACCCGTCTTCAGGGCGATTTTGGACGTGCTGGTAAAACTCTGGGCTCGAAAGACGATGCACCGAACCCATATTCCTATACGGTAAAATGGCTCGGGGATAATTCTAATTGGCTACTTGTTATCGATAATCTGAACGACGAAAGCATGGTGGACCTTCTTAGGGATGAGTACATTAACACAAGCATGAAGGGGGATATATTAATCACCAGTAATAATTTACTCGCTGCAGATCAATGGGACCTCGTCGAAGTTTCCGATATGCGACCATATGAAAGCGGAGCGCTGGTTAAAAACATCGTCGGATCGAATATCGATCTATCAGAAGGATCCGAAATTTCGGAACTATTGAACGATCTTGGGCATCTCCCTATCGCGGTGGATCAAGCCGCATGTTACATGCGTAAAACCCGGATGTCAGCAGCTGACTACCGCAGGCTCTTTGCAGTTAAGAAGTGCAACATGTTGCGGTCTCGTTTATCAACGCAGTATAATCGAAAGCACGGGAGTGACCGAAACCAAGGTGTCTTGCCTACCTGGGATATCTCGTTTAACGAGATCACTAGATCTCACCCTGAGGCGGCTACCCTATTCTTGATGATGTCTCTACTGTATCACGACGAAATTCCAGTACGGATTCTAGAATCCGCTGCGCAAGCTCAACGATACTGGACCCCGGTTGGCGAATTTAAGGAATGCCCTGAAATCGAATCATACATCCTTGAAGATTTAGTCGAAACCCTCAGTGACGAATGTCTACTTTGGGAAGCCATTTCAACATTGACGAACTTCTCCTTTTTACGATATAAATCTGCCCCGAGCGCCCCGAAATCTTTCTGGATGCATCCACTTGTACATTTCTGGGCATCCCAGAAGCTCGAAGCCGATCCAAAGCGTCCATCAATGGTCAAATGTATCGCTAGACTTATCTCGGGTTGCTTTGAAAAGGAAGATCTTTTACCACCGCTATTCGCGGGGACACATACCGAACGTGGCGTGGAGGAGCGTTCCTTGAGTCTTTGGCCTTGGCGACAGTATCCGACTTTAGCTCCGCATGCTCTTCTTTGCCTCCAGCATGTTAATAACCTGGACAGCATATCCGAGCAAGTTGCCTATTCGAGCCTACCACTACTACAGGTTCTTGAGTACTCATCCTTAGGATCACTAGAAAAAGATCGAGGAGTCTCCGAAAGGTTGATTGAGCGGCTACGAGGCTTGCGGACCTCTGATCTGAACGAGACGGCTTCTGACCAATATCTCGATTTTTGCGTAGCCCTCTGGAGCCTACATAGAAGAGAGGCTTGCGGGTGCCGTAAGACTATCAGGGACGGGGTGGCAAACGATTCTCCCGATGATATCGTGTGCGGGAGCTGTAGGTCGTGTTTTGAAGCTGCTGAGCCACTGCTCAATCACAATGCAACGACGGCAAGAGCGATGACAATGCGCAGAGCTCTTCGCTCTCGGCGGGAGTTCGACGGCATTTGGGAGACCTCTATGAGGCATTCCGAGGACCGACCTTCTACAAATCACTGGTGGAGTGCAAGACCGCTACTATTCCAACTCCTAAGCCCGGACGATTATGAATTACTCCGATGGACCGAGTCCCGCCTCATGGCTGAGAGCCTTTCCTCTTTAACTGATTCCAGCATAGAATATGAGGATACTGGCGTCGAACATAGGTCCTTTGTCTCCCTCGGGGCTATAAGTATGCCCTTAAACTCTTCTGAGAAGAAGCCCTTTGTTGCCCCCATGGCTTCCCCACTACCACGATCGAGACTCTCTTCAATTGAAAGGTACCAAGATGCTTGTGGTCTCTATTTGGAGGTCAGATCAAAATGGGAAAGTGGAATAGCCGGTGACAAAAAAGGGTTTGCTTTAAAATTCCGAAACGAAATGGAAGCTCATAGGGATTTCATGGTCAAACTATCACAGGAGGCTAAGGTGGTAGCGGATACATTCGAAACGGTTTGTGGACTTGCCTCTGAGGAATATCGAAGAATATCATTTTACAGAACCAGTATTATGAAAGGCCAATGGGAGTCAGTCGAGCAGATATTAGCGCCATTGGTCGAAGCCACAATCCAAGATCCGATACATTCATGGTCACACGAAAGATGTATCATACGCTATACCGAAGCTCTGATCGAGCAGGGAAAAATTGAGGTAGCGAAACAAGTTTTATCGAGAGCCGAAAGTGCATATCAAAAAACGGGACGCCAGTTTCGATCAATCGAGAAGAATGTCTTACTACTGAATACACTCAAAAATGTAAGATTTAGATTCGGGGCACACCCAACGACGTTGCTACTCTATGCTAAAAGGAATTCATGCTTTGTAGGTTGAAGAAGAGTTCCAGATCTTTGTGGTCGTATTGACGGGACGACACCTGACAATAAATGTTCGCGCTTCGTCGAGTGTTCGGAGTGTCATGGACGCTCTTTTTGAGAAAGATGGCCTACCAGTGCAGTCTCAGCGTCTTATTTACGGAGGAAAGCAGCTGGATCAGGACAGGTTACTGTCAGATTACAACATTCAGAAGGAGGCAACGATTCATCTCGTGCTTCGTCTATACGGCGGTGTAAAGCTAAGTTTACGACATCGGTAGATAGGCAGCTTGGCGGCATGCACAGGGGTCGCGAATCACTAGAGATGATTAAAAACGGAAATATTAATGTATAACCTTTTGTCCACTTTTGGACGTCATACAGATATGTGCACACTGCCGCTAGCTAGCACGCTGCCTCAAGTGTATACATCCGCGATCGATGCTTGGCTGGTAAATATAATCAATTGGGTAACCGAGTGAACCAATTACAATGATAGTATCATACACGCAAGATAAGATACTCTAACAACCACCCATCCCAATCATTCTATACACGCCCACAAAGAAATAACAAGCCAAACCACACCGCTCATCGAGCCAACTACAGCTTCATCCCCAGCTCCTTGTGCACGCGCATCGCCTGCCGGATGCTCAGGTCCTCCATGATCTCCAAGCTGCCGCCGGGGATCATGTACGCCTTGACGTCACGGTACAGTCTCTCTACCTTTGCGCCCTGTCCGCCGCGCGTGTACGCCAGCCCGCCGAAGATCTGGGCGGCCTCGCGGGCGCAGAACTCAAAGGTTGTGGTTGCCTGGGCTTTCAATCCGGCGATGGCGCCGCCGAGCCGCAGCATGGATTCTGTGGTGCCCATTTTCTCGCACTGGTAGACGATGTTCTCGAGCCAGTTGTGGCAGGCCTCGACCTGCCGCGCCATCTGCGCGAGCTTCATCCGGATGACCTATAGCATGTATTAGCATCGTGAATCGCAGGGTGTTTGGTGGGGTGGGTGTGAGGGTTGGCTTACCGGATGCTCGACGAGCTTCTTGCCGAATGTCTTGCGCTTGTTGGCGTACTTCATGCTCTCCTCGTACAGCACCCGGCTGAAGCGGTTGCACTGGATGACTATGCCGAGACGCTCGTGGTTGAAGTTGGTCATGATGACCTTGAAGCCCTGGTTCTCCTTGCCGACGAGGTTCTCAACGGGCACCTTGACGTCCTCGAAGGTGATGTACGTCGTGCCGGACGACCACACACCCTGGCAGTCCATCTTGCGCACCGACACACCCGGGTGCGTCTTCTCGATCAGCAGCACGGAGACGCCGCCCATGCCTGGGCCGCCCGTGCGCACGGCGGTCGTGAAGTAGTCCGCCCAGATGCCGTTTGTGATCCACTTCTTCTCGCCGTTGACGATGTAGTGCTTGCCGTCCGGCGTGAGTTTGGCCTCGCAGGTGAGGTTCGCGACGTCGCTACCGGCATCGGGCTCGGTGATGGCGAGACAGATGCGCTTCTCGCCAGCGAGGAGGCCCGGGAGGATGCGCTGCTTGAGGGGCTCCTGCGCGAAGCGGATGACGGGGGGCAATCCGATGCCGTAGCCACCGATCTGCGACCAGACGAAGCCGCCGGAGCCCGTGCGCGAAAGCTCGTCGGTAAGGATGAGCTCGTGGAAGTGGTCCCACTGCTCGGCGGGGACGGAGGCGACGCGCCGGTCCGTGAACTCGACGGGGAACTTGACGCCGAGGAGACCGGCGAGGTAGCCGCGCTGGCCCATCTGCTGGAAGATGGTGTCTGGGACGTGGCGGGCTTCGTCCCATTCGGTGACGTACGGCTCAATTTCGGAGGTGATCCACTCGCGGACTTCCTTGCGGAGGGCGGCGTGGGTGGCATTGTAGTACGGCGAGTGGTACTGCGAACGTTGGTCAATTATCTATACTTGATTACGATGTGAAGGTGTATGCTTACGCTCTGGTACCACGCCGGGTCGCCATAGGGGATCATGTCGCCATACGGCTCCAGCGCCGTCGCATCCTCCTCCGTCTTCGCCGACACGGCCACACTCTTCGCCGGCGCGGCGGGAGCGGGCTTGGGCGCCTCGGGCTTGGGTGCCGGCGGGGCCTTGCCCTCCAGGGACCCGACCTGCAGCTTGCCGCGGTACTTGTCGAGCACGGAGTCCTTGTGGTACTTTTGAAACTGGACGGTGGCGTCCTTGCCGGCGACTCGCTCGAGGACTGGCATGATTCGTCAGCATTTCATCCATGTCCGATACGCACACGACATGGCTCCCCAGCACGCGAGGCCGGGAGTGACATCACGCATCGTAGTAATGGTAGTGAGGGTGAACGTACTCTTCTTTCCGCCGGGATGCTCGTTCTTGAACTCGGTCACATCGTACACGTCTCCGTGCACGATAATGAACAGATCATCCGGCTTGCTGTGCGCCTTGACCTCGTCCACGGTAAACACCTTTGCCATCTTGTCTATTCTTTCGATTCAACGGTACGGTACCGAACGCGTGTATTCAACTGTGATGTAATGATAGTATCGACAATGTAGAAATGGGAACGAGAGAATGTGGAGGAGGGACGGTTAGTTATAAGCAGGATAACCGAGCGTAAGCGTTCAGCGCCGTGCCGAGGAATGGGACAATTACGCAACTGGCGAACTAGCAAGCGAACAAAGCATCCATCCAAACCTTCATTCATTCCACGAATCCAGCGCGGCGCCCGCCGCCTACTTAAATATCCCCATCTCACGCACTCACTCACTACAGAGTGGTAATAACATCATACACGCATGTGAAAGCTACACGCATGCATCATCGGTCGAACCGCGACAGGAGACAGCGTACGATCCCCTGCCCCTCCGCCTTGAGAGAAACCCTGCTAGCCCGCCATTCCAGACGACCGGTCACATGCGGCAGCCAAAATAGGTCCTTCCGGCAGGTCGTCCAAACATTGCGAACTCGGTCGGCCATTCCCCACATCAGGCACCCCGGCCGCAGAACCCGGGGGTTGCAACTCTATTTGCTGAGGCTGTCTGGGACGAATGGGATGGATGACATGGTCTGACATTCGCCGCCTGCCGATTGGCTGCTGGCCGGCTGACCTTGCTCCCCGTTGCATGTGAAAGCGAGCGGTGCCTATCGGGCCTCGGAGAAACCGCGAGCCCTGCCCAGACCGCATTAACCGCATTGATCACTTCTCGACATGCGTCCACAATACTGCATGCGCGCCGTATCGCCGTGGATACCAAGAGACGTCGCTCTGATACAGGATATCGTGGAGGACTGCCAGTACTCCACAGATCTGATCTTGAATTACAGTTCTAGAAGATTTCCAAAAGGCAGTATCCTTGTCAATATTGTAGTCTGTGCATGATCCTGACTTGGCAACATCGTTCAGCGTAATTTCAGGTCTTCTGTATGCGAAGGGTGTTTGAGAACTTCAAATTCCCGGGATATATTCAACCTTCTGGTACTATTTCGAACTATTTGGAGCGACAGCCCAAGTAAGACCCTACTTGGTCGATGATATCATTCCTCACTATAGTTTAAACAAGCTTTTGCTCCACGTGCACGTAAAAGTAAAACAGTCTCGTCCGAAACACGCGCGTAGATAACCTTATCCATAGCAGTCGACATACCGAGCCGACATGCGCGAGCAGAGTCTCAAGAAGCCTCGCCGAATATATTACTCGAAGACCTATAGGCTAAAATAGCGGTTATACATATGCAATCATGATATCAGATCATAGAGGATCTCTTATATAAAACTTCCGGTCGTTCCAATATCCGAATACCGCCATTCAATAAATTCTAGAAGTGAACCAACGTACTTTCTACAATTAGCTTGGTATAATCAATCAATTCCAAGACTTATATCGACGGTCCATGCGTTACTTCCCAGTGCCGCCGGTGTCGTTCGTCGTAACTTGACGGATCACCTTTACTTGAACCTTTCCGATATCGATGTATCATACGCTCGTGCCACCTCATATACCGAAATCACCTCTGTACGCTATCGTACGACACCGGACATCCCACGTGAACACACCACCGACATTAGTGACATTATAACACATGCACAGCTGAACTCAAATTATGTAAAAAAAAAAATATGTAGACATTATCCAATAGTACACTGCATGCTGAATACACTACGAAAACGACACCACCAACGCCATGCAACAATCACTCACAAAACAAAAAGAACAAAATATAAAAAAAAAGCAATCGTATCATCCATCAGTCCGTCAGTCAGTCAATCAGCTTTTCCCTTCCTTCTGTCCTCCACTGCGCTCTGTCCAAGGATCAAAGTCGCAGCCAGCAATCAATCCAATCGATCCATATACCCGCTGCCAAACAACAATCGAAACAAAACACTCGGCTTGCGACAACCAAAATCAGTCAGTCATATAATACCCTCCCTCTTAACACGCACAATCACGCCTAGACAGCAACATGTCGCCGCCGGACATTGGCACCCTCCCCGTCACTCCCACACACCATCTCCGCAACATCATACAGCGCATAAATCTGATCGCTCTTCTTATCCATCTCCTCCACCATATCGTTCAACCGGCGCGTCAACCCCTTCCGCTTCCGCCTCCCAAGCGACGGGTCGCACGCCAGAAACTCAGCCTCAACCTGTCTATAATCCCTGTTTCACAAATCACGTCAGCACCCGCACACACGCACTTCTCAAAATATAACGTTGCAAAGGGTGGGGAAAAGCTTACAGGCGCATGTGCTCCAGCTCGTCCTCCATCTGCTTCACGACACAATCCAATGCGCTCTTCGGCGCCTGGCTCGGCCGCATCGTAATCTCCCCTTGTTCGCAACCTTCACCCTCGCCCTCCTCTACCCGTCGCGACACCGGCACGACCTCCGGTATCGCAACGGCGTCGACAACCTGTTCCTGCCGGCGACAGATCGTACACAGCTCGGGCTTATGTACACCCAACCGGTCGATGACCTCCTGCACGTGCGTGCTATAAATCTCCTCCGACGTCCGACGCGCCGGTTGATGGGCACTCTCCCGTCGAACGGTCGTCTGCGATGGCGGGCGGGAGGGAACGTTGCGGAGGATATCCCCAAACGCACCCTCATCCTCAGTATCGTTCGCCACCATTGACGTGCGCAGGAATGGATGCGGTGTGTCTTCCTCCTCTTCTTCCTGACGCTGCTCCTGCTGCATTTGCTCCTGCTGCATCTGCGCCTCCAATTCCGTGATCGTCGTCTCGTTATCCTTGTCGGAGTAGATGAACACCCGCTTCTTGCCAGCCGCCGCCTCAGCAGCCGCCGCCTGCGCGACAGCAGCAGCGCGCTCCGCCAGCGCCTGCGCACGCCGGCTCTCCGCTTCCTCGAGCTGTCGCTGCGCGGCAACCTGCTCATCGAGCTTTCTACGCTCCATAATCTCCTTCCGCAGCGCCGCGAGCCCCTCCGACTGTAACGTAACAACATTAGCATCCGTCATTAAACTCGTAAGAAGAATAGAAGTAATCACCTGAAGAAAGCTGTGCAGCGTCGTGTCGGGCATAACCTCGCCCGCCGCCTCCCGCAGCAGCCGCGATTCGTTAACTGACGGCGCCGTGAAAGTCGTATCCATATGCGGCTGCGCGACGGACTCCTGCTCCTCACACTGGCTGTGCTCCGACTCCGTTTCGGAAAACTGCTCCAGTACCATCCGCGTCTTCTTCACATGCGGCTTGCGCACCGTACGACTCCCCGTTGTCGAGCCGGAAACCTTCCTCTTCGAGCCTCCTGCGATCGCGCTGTTCTTCGGGAACATTTTGCGCAGCTCGGCGTCCAGTTGGACGCGCACGCGGTCTTCAACGTTCGCGGCTTCCTTGGGCATCTGTAGCTGACGGCCTTGCTGAGAAGGGGTGGGTGCCATCCGGCCGGACTCGACCTTTGTCGCCTGCTGCAACTGCTGCTGGGCAAGCTGCGTTTGAGTGCCGTTATCCTGCATCTGCCGGACGAGACGCGTGGCATCCTGGGCGGCGAGCGTAGCCTCCGTTGCAACCTTCCCCGCGCGTAGAATCTTCTCCCGGTAGCGGTTCAGCTTGTCGCTCATCATCTTGCGCTCCTGGTCCAGCGCCTGCTCGTAGTTCTCCACGGCCTGACTCATGCGCTCAATCTCGGCCGCGAAGGTCTCGTTCTCCAGCTGCACCTCCTCGCACTCCTGGCGCAGGCGGTCGTTTTCCTCTTCCAGCGCCTCGTTCTTCGCAACGGCTTTGGCGAGGGATGAGATAGCGGAGTCGCGCTCTTCTGTCACGCTCTTGAGCTCGCTATGCAGGGCTTCCTGCGTGCCTTCGACCGTCTCCAGGCGGAGGCGGTACGCTGTTACCATGCCGTCCAGTTCTATTATCGTTAGCTGCGATGATTCATTGATGCTGTAACTTTGGGGAAACATACTCTTGACATCGGCTTTGTGCTGGGCCTGAGAGGCCTTGAGTTTATCGCGCTCGCTGGATCGGGGTGACCCGCCCTCGCTGTCAATCTCGCCACCGAGCGCGCTGTCAACGCGGCGTCTGCTGTTGAGCTCTGCCTCGAGCTCTCGGCGGCCATTGTACTCGATCTGGTATAATTGTCGCGTCTCGTCGTAATCTTTCTGTAATTCCTCCGCACGCTTCTTCTCCCGTGCGCGGTCCGCCTCGAGCGAGTCGACTTGGATCTGCAACTTCCTCAGCGCCTTCAACAGATCCCGCTCGCCTTCCGGGACGGGGACGGACGCAATCGGCGCGTACTGGGGGCGTCGCGAGGTCGAGTCGCCGTGGTTGACGCTGGAGACGAGGTCGGAAATGCCCGTCATGTCGGGCAGCTTGATGCTGTTGACGGTGTGAGAGTTGTGGGACGGTGCTGCGGGTTTGGCGGCGGCGCGGGCACGGTTGCGGACGGAGGGGGAGTCGGGCTTGACGTCCGAGTAGTCGGAAAGGTCGTCGTCGAGGCCCATGTCGCGGAAGAGCTTCTCTCGGTTGAGGAAGACGGAGGTGGTGGTAGCGTTGCGTTTGGTGGCAGGCAGGAAGGAGGTCTGGGAGAGGGGTCTGACGGGTGGGTTGTTCTCCTTCTTGTTGGCGGCCTCTTCGAGTTTCTCGCGGGCGGCCTGTTCCTTGGTGGCTTTGAGGTCGGCCTTGGAGCGTCTGCTGGCGCCCTGGAGACGCGAGGGGACGGCTGATAGCGAATGGGTTGAGATGTCTGCGCCGGAGTCGTCGGCGACGGTGGGCTGGTATCTGGCGCGTGTATTCGGCGAGATGACCGGTCGTTTCCCATTCTTCGCACAGTCAGCATATATTATATATCAATCGGTAGAGGGTGATGCAGGAGCATTGGGACATACGGATGGAACGGCCAGCTTGCCCTTGTTGCTGTGGTCGATTTTGGCGAAGAGGGAGGTGGTCGTGGACTCGCGGTCCGTCCGCGTGTGCTCGTCGCCGGCGCGGCCAACCTCGATGCTGTCGTCCTCCTCGGGCTGCTGGACGACGTTGCTCAGATGCGGGAACAGCCGCGTGCGGACACCGACACCGATCGTGGAGAAGTCCTTGAAGTGGGCGTTGATGATCTTGGAGTCGAGATTCGGGGTGCTGGGGAGCAGCACGTCGTCGTAGCGGCGGGTGGACATGGCCGCGGCGCCCTCCATGATGCCGAGGGAGCCGACGGTGCTCTCGTTGTTGTGATTGTTAGGAGGCGGGAGGTTGTGAGTGTGCGTGTTCTGGGAGGAGGCGTAGGAGAGGTCGCGGGCGAGCTGGCGCTGGAGGCGCAGGCGGGTGAGGTCGTGGGCGTCCTGGTCGGAGTCGTGGACGTAGGAGCCGTGCGTCGTGCTCTGCGACGGCGAGCGGACGTACGAGCTGTTCATTGCGGTGTTCTCTGTTGGCGATGTACCATTGGTCGTGATGAAGTCTCTGTTCTCGAGTCGGTCGACGGTACGAAGGAGGAGAAGACGTGATGAAGTCCGAGATGGAGATGGGAAGTTGGAGGTGAGGGTGAATATGAGGTTGAGGTGAAGATGAGGTTGAAGTACTCGGACGCCAGAAGAATGTGTGTAAATAGTAAATAAGGAAGTTGTTGTTGTTGTTGTCGCCCGAAGCGTGCAAATCAAAACAGCACAACACATTTTTGAGCCCGCCGCTCTTGGCGCCTTTTTCGTCCGTTTGGCCCAAAGCGGCCGCCGGAGATTGCCAATGTGCGGCCCGCAGCGGGCGTCTCGAATAGGCTTCATAGTCCTCGTGCTATTATTAACATCTCCGTCGAGCGTCCCGTCTCGTGCGCGATCGCAGACGCTCATTACCATTAGGATTGCCATCGACATGTAGTACATCTCCCCTGCATCCGTCCCAATCCACTATCGTACATTCAATATCAAGATCCTCCAAAAACTCCGAAATGCAATCAATGAATCGATCCCACATGAACTCCTCACTCCAGCATCCCCATCCCCACTAGTCCCAAATACCCAGACCTGCATCCCCCATATGATACCTGCATATGATACCTGCGTATGTATTAGTATCTGCAATCGAAGATGCACGCGTGTACGCATCACCCAAATAGCCCCTGCAGCTCGTCAAGCCAGGTCGCCACCGCCTGCCGCAGCAGCGCCATCCACTTCTCCTCCTGCGCCCAAAAGTGCCCCACGCCCCCTGCCTCAATCGTCATGAAGCTCGACGACCGTTTCTTATGCGCGCTCGCCCAGCTGTGATACCGTCCCACGCCCGTAAACATGTCCTCGGTTCCAAACACCGCCAGCACCTCCTTGCCGTCCCCATTGTCGATGCCACCGTCTTCGTCCGCCTCTTTCCGTCTGAACCACGACAGCGGGTTCGGCAGGTTGAGCAGCGTCGACACCGGCGCCAGCAGCGGCGACACCAGCAGCCACGACGTCTGCAGCCGCGTCTGCACGCTGTAATCCACCTCTCCGTCCGCCGTTGTGGTCGTAGCCGTGTCCGTCGGTGTGGGTGGTTCCGCGTCGGGGCACTCGTCCTCCATTGTGTCCTGACACCACGGCGTGCGGCCGGCGCCGCGGTGCATCGCGAAGCTGCGACGGCGCTCGGTGCTCGCCCATTCGTACGCCGTCCGCGTCGCGTACGCTAGCACGTCGGAATCGCAGCCGCGCACCACCCGGTCCGCCGACGGCACCCGCGACGCTATCAGCGACCCGTACGAGTACCCTGCCAGCAGGACCTTCATCGGCGGCCTCTCCGCAGGCGTGATATTGCTGTTATTGCCGGCCGGTGCGGCGGCGGCGGTGCCGTCGGGGTTGTAGGCGGTTGAATTGGGGTCCAGACACTCGACGTAGCGGATCAGAAATGCCGCGACGGTAGCGTACTCCTCGCGCTCCGGCGCGCCCGTCCAGGACGTCTTGCCCTTTGAGTTCCCCGCTCCTCTAAACAAACATCCCCGTCAGCACACAAGTCCCAATCCTCAAAACCAGCACGTAGATAGCATATAGACTAGAGTAGGGTAGAGTAGAGTAAGGTAGAGTAGAGTAAGGGAAGGAGGACTAACCCAAAGTTGAAGGTCGCGACAACCCACCCGCGCTCGAGAAGCACCCCCACAACCGCGAGCACCACCGGATCATCCCAATTCCCGCCCAACCCAGCATACGGATGCGCCACCACCGCCGCCTTCCGCTGGGCACGGCCGTAATTCGCTGGAAACTCGGCCGGATGGTACACCCGTGCCTCCACGTTCCCCGCGCCAGTCGGTATCATGAGCGTCAGCACAGGCGACAGTCGTTTGCCGCCCCTTGAGGGCGATGCCGACTGTGACGACGATGGTGCGGAAGGTGCCGTGCTGGTGCTGGTGCTGGTGTTGTTGCTGCTGCTGGCGTCCCGGTGGTGGGATTTATGCCGGTGACTGTGAATCCGGGCGTGAAACGCCGCAATCTTCCCGCGAAGCGTCATCTCGTCCTTAACTGTCTGGGTATATATATGTGTGTATAGATCGTATGTATGTAGTCGCCGAGTGCCCTACTTTGGTAGTCGTAGTCTCGTCGCTGTCGAGCGGTAAAGAATGATAGCAAGGAAGTATGTCATGTGAAAGTGTGATGGACGCAGCAGCGGCGGAAGTGGGGCGGGGGCACGAGCTTATAAAGGTGGAAGTACTGAACAAGTAGACGTGAGGTTGTTTCGCCAGTTTCGAGCGAATACGTAGTAAACTCGGAGGTAGTCCCTCAAATTCGCTAAGAACAGAACGTGCCTTCCACGATCCGGTGATACAATTCCACCCACCCGTTCACTCACTTCCTGACCCACTTATGCAGCTTACGTACACACTCAGGGACAAAAACGTTATGCCGTATAATAAGTTCGACATACCAGCGGTTTCATCCCGGCGAATAGAAGATGTATTCCTGCCCGTTCAGGAACGAACACGCACACTCTGACGACGCCCCACGAAACAAAACAAGCGTGCCGAGCAAAAATGTTATTATAAGCATATCTGTTATGCGGCGGATGGGGTGTCAGGGGTGCCCAGCCGGGTAGTTAGCCGGGTATATACCTGATGCCTATTGACTAAGTAGATGCGCGGAGAAACTTGAGGAGGGTGTGTCGGCTTCGTATACGGGTGCCTTGTTTACCCCGATACGAGATTAGCCGAGGCGGACATTCGATCGAGGTACAAAGTATGCGTCCAACGCACTTGCTGCGGAATACCACGTCGTGTTTGTCCGATACGGCGACGCGAATCTCGGTCGACCCCATACAGCTCTAAATTCCGTAGCATCATATACTTCAAACTGACAAGAGAACTTTCTTTCGAAGCTTTGACAATATAATAGCTTCTGAGCACGCATTTGCGAATTTCAGAACAATCGTATAGAAGTGTCCATGGCAATTAATCGATCGATATTCACTTTACTCCGATAGAGCTGTTTTAGAGGGAACCATACGCTATGTAGCGCTGCCTATTGGCAATGGGCCTTGTTGACGGGAGTCCAGTGCATGCGCAGGTGCATGTAACACCAATAAAGCGATATAAAGGTCGCTTCAGGCGTTCAACTTCATCGAAAGAGATCGGAAAGGCTCGAGTTTGGCCGGAATTCAACCAAATTTGAGAAAAGTATCCTAAACGGTCAGTAATACCTCAGATGGGGCGTAAAATCCTCCTGAACGGGCGATAGATATCTCATTTGGATAATAAGTATCCTGAATGGGAACGGATATCCAAATCAAACAGTTAAATCACCTGAACGGGCGAGAGATACCTCGAACGGGAATTAACACTCCTGATCGGGATCATTTGATTCAACTCGGGCTGGAAATCTACCAGATTAGGAAGATTTACAACTTCAAATATAAATTTTCCATGCGACAAATTTCACCCAGAAGAGCAGAATCTTCCCGAGTTGGCGGATGTACTCGTATACGCGTGCACAGGTTGCTGATACCAAATGGGAGGCCTCTTGGTGTTTATTAGGGGTTGTAGAGCCTATTTGCACATGATCATATGAGGTAACACAACCGTGAAAGTACAGACGCAGTCATTATCAGTCCTGAATAATACCATGCTGATCTAGTTCAATCTCACTCGAGTTGATGGCCACGACTGAGTCCTGGTTCATTTGTCGAAATTCCACACCGTGACTGCCGGAGTTATGATCATTACTATGGCACCTGTCTTCGAATATATGGTCGATATCGCGCGGTCATGCATTCATGCGCCTCGCGCTCGGAGCTACGGCACGCAACTGGCTCCATTCCACGTCCACGCTGTCCATTGTATATCAATTCCTGCACGGCCGCTAGCATGACCTTCAACTGTGTATATCGCGCGAGCTCTGGAATCGTATCCAGAACTCAATGCGAGGCGCCCAACGACGGCCTTCCGGCGACCGACTCAATATCGAATGTAGGCGCATTGTGCACTCGTCCGGGTCTTCGATCGCCGCGACTCCATTAATCCGGCTGTTTCGGCCTGTTAAAGATCGTGAGGCGCTTCTTTTGGGCGTTTCGACGCTCGTCTCGTATCGTGATGCTTCGCGGAGGAGGGCAATACGAGGGCGCTGAAGGAACGTCTGCAGAAATGCAACGGCTGACGTAATCCGTTCCTGCATTTTGTGTTGCCCGCCGTTCTTTCGGCAGCCGAGCGGCCAACAACGAGAATTTCCTCATGTAGGCTCTTGGGGCCTCCACACGACGTTCCTTCGCGACTTTTTCCTCGCGGCCCACCCGCCGGATAATATTTAAGCCTGCTGATTCCTCCACCGTCGCTTTCTCCCCGCCGACCAATTGGCTGCCGTCCTTGTGCTGGGTTCAATACGATCGCTAACCGGAGGGTGTCATCAACTGTTCTAACGGTCTCCTTCTTTGGTTTTCTGTCTGCTTCTGCTCTACACGTCGGGAAAACTCTGTCCGCGACGTCGATGGTGGCCAGCTTTGAGCTATAACTACCCTCTGCACCCTCGTCGCCGTCGATTGCACGCGACGAATCCTTCTCTCTCCTCTAATCATCACAATGGCGAAGCTCGGCACGATATGGCACTACGCCACCCACCCGTACCAGCTGCGGGCCATGCTGCACTGGAAGTACCTTCGGGACCCGCTGCATTTCCGGGTACGCCCTTTCTAGGTTCTGCTTTCGTGAACATCAACTGACGAGTCATCTTTGCAGAACCCGGACAAGGAGTCCGCTGAGCTGAAAAAATGCTACGAGTTCCTCGAGTTGACCAGCCGCAGCTTCGCGTCCGTCATCCTCGAGCTGCAGCCGGAGATGCGGACCCCCGTCGCCCTCTTCTACCTCGTCCTGCGTACGCCCCCTGCCATCTAACACAATCGATGAATCCAGCTAACGGCCTACAGGCGGCCTGGACACGATCGAGGACGACATGACGATCCCGAACGACGTCAAGATCCCCATCCTGCAAGACTTCCACAAGATCCTCGAAACCCCAGGCTGGACCTTCGACGGCAACGCCCCCACAGAGAAGGACCGCCAGCTGCTCGTCGAATTCGACGTCGTGATCACCGAATTCGCGAAACTAAAGGACGTCTACAAGGACGTCATCCGCGACATCGCCAAACGCATGGGCGAGGGCATGGCCGAAACCTGCCGCGGGCCGGCAGAAAACCTCGACGGCCTCCCCACCATCAAGGACTACGACCGCTACTGCTTCTATGTCGCGGGCCTCGTCGGCGAGGGCCTCACCCGCCTCTTCGTCCCCGCCGGCGTCGCGAACCCGGGCCTCCTCAAGCGCCCGCAGCTCTACATCTCCATGGGCCTGTTCCTGCAAAAGGTCAACATCATCCGCGACTTCCGCGAGGACCTCGTCGACAAGCGCAGCTTCTACCCGCGCGAGATCTGGGGCAAGTACGTCGAAAAGTACCCGGACCTCGGCCTGCCGGAGAACGAAGAAGTCGCGCTGGAATGCCAGTCCGAGATGGTCCTGAACGCACTCGACCACGGCGACGACTGCCTGTACTACCTCGCGGGACTCAAAGACCAATCCGTGTACAACTTCTGCGCGATCCCACAGGTGATGGCCATCGCCACGCTCGCGCTCGTCTTCCGCAACCCGGACATGTACCAGCGCAACGTCAAGATCCCCAAGGGCGAGGCCTGCGAGCTCATGATGGACGTTGGCAACCTGCGCACCACCTGCGAGATTTTCAAAAAATACATCAAAATCATCCGCAGCAAGAACACGCCCAAGGACCGCAACTTTCTCGAAGTCTCCGTCAAATGTGCTAAGGTTTGTCATCCTCGTCACCCTCATCGCTCCCCTTTCCTGCCGGAAAATCACTAATAGATCATAGATTGAGCAATTCATCGAGGGCATCTACCCGGCGAAGCCAAAGTCGGTCCTCCCCAGCGGCTGGACCGGCGCCCTCGTCTTCTTCGTCTTCATGAGCTTCATGCTCGTCAACTTTGCCGTACGCCCAATCCACCCCTCCGCACAACATATACCATACTAACCGTCACAGTTCCTCACCGCGTACGTCGTCGGCATGAAGGTCAACATGTCGCCGGACGTCTGGCAAACCTGGCAATTCTTCATCATGCCAAACGAGACGACGACGACGACAACCGCCGCTGCACCGCCACTGCTGACAAATACACCCGGCCACGGCGAGCTGTGAGCCCATCACCTTCTCGGCACGTGTGAACGAACAACAGCACAAGATAGCGGTAGTTGCGATACGATGCGATGCAATACACGAATTTAAGAGCGATATACATACATACATACTATATTACATACTTACGATCGATACTAATGTATGCACAATGAATTGGGTGGGTCGGTGGGTACTACGGACGGTAAGGAGCGGGTCGGCGACGGTAATGTATATTCTTTTTAATCAATCCATACATTTTTTTTTATGAAAAAATTACCAGGCTACGGGGCTACATTGTCCATCGCGCGAACGCGGCCAGTCGGTTGGCGCGGGTAGATAGTTTACTAATACTACACTTACAATCTTTCTGACTGATCTCAAAGGCATCTGGCTTGCGAGACAATTCCTACTCCCGTGATTGTGAATTGGATGTGAAGGCGTGCTGTTGTGAGTGTGGGATACAAGCTCGGATGTCAAATTACAACCTTCTCCGGCGGTTATAATAGCCGCTACGATGGAGCCATTGTTGTGCCGAAGATGAGCTGATAGAAATATATATGGTGCATTGCACCTGCCGTCCGTTTGATATCGTTGGAACTCTGGACCTGGCGGTTGCTCTCAAGGCGACTGCTAGAAGGATTGTGCGATTTGTTGTGGTGTACTGTCGTGAGGGTTCTGGGGGGGCTACATTTATATACATATACGTACGTGGATGTATTAACGTATATTTTATCTGATATTATTCTTGAGAAATATAGAGCGCATTGATATTATAATCTCTACTTCTGCCGATCGATGACAATGGGAGAATTGTAAGAAAATAAATTTGATTGACAAGCCTGTGAATGGTATTTCAGAGTTTGTGTTAATGGGTGGCTTGTGTGCGACGTGAAAGAAAAATGTAAGAGGACGAGCTGCGGCTTCAGCCAGCTATATGTAGTCGAGTGAATATGTGAGGAAGAGAGCGATGGAAAAAGCATGTAGAATGAGTCGTATGGTACATCGGGTATCATCAGCACCTGGCTGTCAATTTCAACAGAAAGCAGACATCGAGGAATAATCATAATGATACAGGGAAAAAAACCGCCATAAACGCCATTCGTCAGTCATCGTGCGTCAACCATATCATATCGTACCGTCTCATGTAAGTGTAAAGCAACCGAATTCAATACCGTAACACCGTAAGGAAACCGACTGAACAAAGGGAAAAAGTAGAGTGAGTGAGATGTGTAAAGGAACAAGCGTGCAGACTCCGAACTCAAACTCCCGCCATATGTAAAACCTACCGCTATCATAGAAGAAAAAAAAAAAAAAGGCAATGCATGCATAATCGAGCAACAGGAAACGGACAGTATTATAGAACCTCGACAAAGGAGAAACGCACGTGTGGGAAAGTAACGACACTCGAAAGAACAGGCTGCTGTGTAACGTAGCGTAACGTAGCTGACCAAACATGCACTCTCGCTTCACAGTTCCACCTGTGTAACATACGCTTGGCGCAAACGTCAACCTTCACCATGCATAATAAACTCGTCACGAAACGTTCGAAACGACGTCTGCGGCCCGCCGCTCGACAACCTCGTACTCCCGGTCAACAGGCACAAGCTGCACATCTCGGTGCCGCTCGTCCCGCAGCCTGCTGTACTCGCGCGTATCCCGTCGACGCCGGTCCGCATCCCGTCGATCCATCCACTCCCAAAACTTCTCCTTCGCGCCGTCCACGGCGGTCAGCAGGCGGCCCGTGCGGCTTGTTCGTGGCGTGATAGTTGGGACGGGACGGCCGGCCATCGCTGCTGAGGATAGCTTTTTCTGGGTACGTTTCTGCTCGCGTCTGTAGGCTCGCAGGCGCTTTTTCGACTTTCGCTTGATGTATTTCTCTGCGGACTTGCGGCGGCGGATTGCGTCCTTTTCGGCGCGGGTGAGGGGGCGGCTGGACGGGTCTGGTGGGGCGAGCTGCTCGGCTGTGATGGTGCAGGTTGAGCGGAGGGGTGGTGGGTTCAGCGGGACTGTCGAGGAGGAGGGCGTGCTGGCGTCCGAGCTCGACGACTTGCGGAGAATGCGCTTGGGCAGGTCGCGCATGCGGGTGAAGAGGCTTGCGATTGAGGATTTGCGGGGTACCTCGCCGGCGGTGTGAGACTGTTTGCTAGGCGTGGTGGTACCGCTGAGACTGCTGCCGCTCGGTGTGAGCGGTTGCAACCCTCCAGAGACAGCCGCGAGGGTCGGCGAGGCGCCGGGACTGCTGCCGTTGGCGGTGACGTGCACATCCGACAGCGCGAAGGGAGAAGAGTCGTCGAAGGGACTCTCGAAGAAGACGTGCGATGTCTGCAGCGCGGGTGAGATCTGGCGGTCAAAGTCGACGTCGTCGCCGAGTGCCGTCGGTCCGAAGAGCGAAGAGGCGATGCTGAACGCGCTCTGGCGCCGCGACGGCCGGCGGTCTCTGTCGTCCTTGCCTTTCATTGTGAGTGAGGGAACGTGGATGCAGGATTGGTATCTGGAGGATGGGTATGCGTGTGGATGGTGGAGGAGCTGGCGGACGGCGGCGGCGTCGATGCCGTGGACGGCGATCGCGTGGTGTAGCATGGTGATCTCGCGATTGTGGCAATTGAGGCGAGTGAGCGAGTGAGTGATGGCTGGCGGATGGCCTGTCGATGGGGGAGCGGTGAGAAGTTTAGAGAAGGATGACGATGGGAGGAGTGGAGGAGGAGTGGTGGTGTATAAAATTCGCAAATTCACGCTACACAAGCTGCGGCAACAGTCGTCCCCACACAAATCTCCACCCGATCATCTTCTACCATCCTCAAGAAAAGCATCCAAAGCATTCGCCGTACACTGCAGACATCAACTGCCATATCACAATTGTACAATGGGGCCGGCGACGTGGTGGTCGAGTAATCATGCAGCTGGCAACAGGTACCTCCCGCAATCCACTATATCCGTCCACTCCCCGGCCGCCAGGCAATGCAACCCCGCGCTCCATCCCGCCATCCTGCAGGCTCCACTGGCCTCGTAAACCAGATGCACGAAGGTCTCCACCAGTTCTGACAAGGTACACATATGCATACCTGGAAACATATGTACAGGAACCAGGTTTCCCCGCCACCCTTCGTTCCTGACTGACGTACCCCTACCAATCGGTACCGAGGACAACAGGCCGTCTGACTCCACGAGACGAGTCCACCTGGTATAGCTAAATAAGTATCAACTCTGCTGGCTGTCTGTCGGGTTTCCTGCCTATGACATGGCCTGCATGCGGTGTGCTATCCGCTGATTGGACCGTGAACGCACACGTAGTCGCCCCTTTATACGACATACCTCTCCTAGTATCCCGCTGCACCATACCCACTACAAACCTTCAGAATATACCCATTCCATCATACGGACCGAGAAAGATAGAAGCAGGAGCTGCAATGTAAGCCGTAAAGTATGAGTGTATAGTGTAATGTACCAAGACATCGACGTCGACATCCCTCTAAAATACAACAAATCCAACGAGCGGCGAGTAGTAAGTATAATCCTCAAATCTCCAAAAACAAAAACCACCAACCAACCTGCAGCCAAAAGAACATAAAATATATCCCCCGCGTGAGCGAAAAAATATACCACCCATCCTCCTCCCTCCGAAAAAAACAAAGATCGGTAACGCAGTGTAGCAAAACATAAAGAAAAGGGACCCGCCGGGGTGTGTGTAACAATCAAATGCATGCATGATATGCGAAATAGAATATAACGTAAATTTAAACGAAGGTAACGCCTCGCGCCAGCCGTCTCCCGCAGCGCCGAACGCCCGCCTGATACACACGCACGTATCCGTATTTTCCAACGCCGATTAACCGTACCGTACCATCGCACTGATCGATCCGAATATACTCTCTCTGTCTCTCTCTTTTTTTCTCTTTTTTTCTTAAGTTTTCTTTTTCACGTCAGTCACTATCCAAACTGGCATTGTGGATGGCGGACGACACTGTAGATAATAGTGAGCTCTACGCAAAGTTCAATCGCTTGCGGGCACTCGCGCCGACGAATGACGAGCCGTGCTCGTCGGTCGCCTTGCGTGGCGTCGCATGCTTGTTCGGCCGGGGCACCATCACATTACTCCTCTATCCGGCAGTTAGCTCCTCGGTTCTTTTTGTATTTCTCGAGCACATGGAGTGTATGACGTACCTGCTTCTTCAGCCCGTACGTGCTGTTGTCGTCAACGACATACTCGCCAACCGGCATCTTGATCCCCTGCTTCATACATCTATCCACATCATTAGCACTGAACTGTGTAATACGTTTCGGGAGAGGCAGACGTACTCCTTCACCCAGCTGACGCCGACGCACGGCACCTTGGCCCTCTTCGCCTTCGATACCGTGCCTGAACACCCATCCTTGAACACCACAACGTTCACACCGGCAACGTTGACAACCTCACCCCTCGCCGACACCGTTGTCCGCCACCGCCGGACAACCTTCGCGCCCAGCCGCTGCAGGTCCTGCGCGAAGCTCGCGGAGGCGTCCGCGCCATCGGACGTGCGAACGTCCAGGAACGCCGTCACATCCGCCAGCGGACCTGCCGCATCGTCTTCCTCTTCTTCGACTTCCTCCGCTGTCGACAGCGTCGTGAAATCCATCTCATCGTCGTCTTCTTCGTCGCTCTCGTCGTCGAAGCCCTTCAACGGCACGATTACGGTCCGCTTGTGCACGAGCTGCGTGCCGATGCCAACGCCGACGGAGCCGTCGTTCATCGTGTCGAGGAAGAAATTGCCCGCCGGCGACCCGGCCAGTGATGCGGCACCGGATACCCGGCGGAGGTCCTTCTCGTACTCGCGCTTCAACGGGGAAGACTTGCTGCTAATCCGCGCGGTGAACGGGCCGATGCTGACGGTCCGGTCCGGCGAGGAGAGGAACAGGCCGCTTTCCCGCCGCGTGCCAAGCGTCTTGGGCGGGCTGTTGCCGAAGACTTCCTGTGTCGTCATCGAGTCTTTATGTTTAGTCTTATCTTTGCTCTTTCCCATGTCCTTGGTGCTGTCGGACGGGCGCGCCTCCGGGTCGACGTAGATGTCAAAGTCGGACTTGAACCGGACGCGGCCGGGGCTCCGCTGCGGGCTGGTGAAGTTGAGCTTGCGGTTCGTGGGCGTGCCGCTGCAGCTGAAGCTGACGGTGCCCGACGATGTCTCCGTGGTGTCGGCGAACGGGTCGATGTGTGATGCCAGCCGCATCTTGGATAGCGATGATACGAGCTCCGCGGGTTCTTCGTCGGCCTCGTCGCGCTGCGGAGACGGTTCGAAGACCGGCCGCCGCTTCGGCTTCATTGATAGTGGTGTGCGCGGGTCTACCAGTTTAGTCACCGGCGACCGGTCTCGTACGTCTGCGATCGTGACTTCGGATTTCAGCGGCGACAGGCCCAGTGGGCGCTTCGGCGCTTCCTTCAGCGGCGACACCCGCGGCGGGGTGGATTTCGCCATCGACGACCGCGTCGGCTGCGCGAAGCTGAAGTCCGGCCGGCGGGCAGGCGTCGCGAGAACGCTAGCCTTAGGGGCAAAACCCTCGGCGTCAACGTTCTTACCAACACCAGCTGCGAGAACAGGTCTCTTCGGCGGGCAGCTCATCGCTATTCCTCTCGACGGCTTGTTCACATTCGCGATGCCAGCTGCAGCTGCAGCAAACAGCAAGCTTCCACCGGGCGCCGCCGGCCGACGAGCGGGCGTCGCGAAGCCCGCGAGAGGGGCAGCCTCGCTCTTCGGATTCGGTGCCAGTGTCGACCCGAACGCCCATCCCTTGCTAAGAGAGGTCGTCGCCGGGCAGACGAACGAGTCTGCGGACGCAAAGATATCCTTGCCCAGCGGCGTGATGCACCGTTTGGCCGCCGGCGTGGATATCGGCGCGCGGGGCGGGCTGACGTTCTTGAAGAGGGCGGCCGACGGGCGGAGCGCTGGCGTGACGTCCTTGAGCGGCTTTGGCGGACGTCTAGCGGGAGTCTCCAGCGGCGCCTGAGGACGGTAGACTGGTATGGAGCTCGCGGATGGCGTAGCGGGAGTAACTGTGGTTGTAGTGGAAGTCGGCATCGCGAGCTGCGATTTCTTGCTGGAGGACGGTTGTGCTAGTTTCCGTTTGTGCTTGTCAGGACTGGCCTGGGCGATGCGGACGAGCTTGCGACGGTCGCGCGGGGTCTCGAGCTCCTCCTCCGTGGCCAACTTGCGCTTAAGACCGTTGCCGGTGGGGAGTGCAGGAGTGCGCGGGGTGCGAGGCTGCAATTGGCCAACGGTCGCGCTTTTCTTGGGCGTTGGTGTGGCGAGGAGATGTTGTCGCGGTTTTGAGGACTTGGGCGTCGGGATGATCGTGGCGGCGACGAGCTCGTCTTCGGAGGGGAGGTCGTTTTCTTTGTCGTATTGCGGTGTCTCGACGGCGAAGCGGACGGCCTTCTTGCCGGTCTTTGACGCGGTGAGCGGTGTCCTGCAGTTGTTGTTGTTGTTAGCGTTCATCCAGTTACATCAATTGCATCTACAGATTATCGGACGTACTTGTCTAGAGAGAGGGCATTGGCCTTTGCGAACGGGAGCGGCGTGGACGGGAGGAGCTTTGCTGGAGTGTGTTTGCGGCCTGCGCGCGATGCGGGCTTCCTGGCTGATCGACGGAGGGCGGGCGTGGCGTCCATCGCCACCGGTGTTCGCGGGCTGGGGATTGATGGTGATGTAGAATGCTTGCTGTCGTCCGGTAGCTAGCTAGCTTGCCGGTGAGCAATTGATCGATTGTTGGTGTTTTAGTCGAGTGGTTGATGTGGCGAAAGAGACGGGATGAGGTTGACGAGGTATGCAGTGCGGAGGCTGTTGTCAAAGCATGCGAGCAAGGTATGCAAGGCGAGGTAGGTTGATGGGATGGGATGAAAGGAGGAGAGGAAGGAAAGAAGGAAGGAAGGAAGGAAAGAGGAAGAATGGCGGGAGGGAGGAAGATGGAGGAAGAGGAAGGAGGCAGGAGACACCTGTCCCAGGAAACGAAATGACTCGAGCGTTAGCTGTCAAGATGCTTGAATTGAACTGCACCGATAAAATGAAATATCTTCGACGGACACCGTCGCTGGGATCGAGGCTCTGGCTCTTCCTTCTCCCCGCGAGCACGTGTCTGCGGTTGTGCAGCGCTGGAAGACGCAGAGGACCCTTCGACGACGGACGGCCGGGATGGCAAGCGACAGCGCACTTTATATCAAACGACGCAAGTATCTTTCGGCGGGCGGTGGTGCGAGTATAGTTACTATCAAAGTATCGTCTTGTTCGGGTGGGAGTAGAGTACATGTTACATACAGCCGCTGTCGACTGTTGGAGATGTTTGTGTTGGGCGTGGTGGAACACCCGTTGCCATGGGGCCGGGGTGCAGGGGTAACACACAGCAACGTTCCGAAAGAGGAAATGCCCCACCCCGGTCGCTTTCCGCTTTTCGCTCCTGCCCGGCGGCTGGAGGAGCATGACCGCGACACGACATCATCTTGCAACTGTGTATCACCGTCGACGTGGTCTTATGTGCATGCACAGCCTTGCCGTCGCGTCCGCTGTCACCTCCACCGTTATCGGGATGTGCTATATCTGAGTGCGTACTTTTCCCGTGAATTTTATTTTCTGCGTGGAATGTTAATGCGGTTGTATTTCTACGCGAATTGGCAGAAAATATTTCGATTCAATTTGAAAGTTTTCCGACCTGCTGGATCGCTTAGGTCACCCCGGCCTGTCACTTTTTCTCAAGCGGAATGCAGCCAGCCCCGAGACTAGCAGCCAGCCAGCCAGCCAGCCCCGCGGAAAGTCAACTGATGTAGCGCCAAGTTAACCCCGAAACCGCCATGCTGCTCAGTTGACCTACCACCTTCAGTTGCGTCTACCTGACCCGTCCCGTGTCTACGAATTATGTCTTTGGTGCAAAATAGCGCTCTCGCTAGTGCTGCATCGAGCCTAGATATCGATAAGGATCACCGAAGACGGAAGACCGGTCGACCATCCGCCCCGCTCTGATCGGCCGGTCTCCATGTCACCCCGCCGCAGCAGGCCAATGCGCGGCCTGCTAGTTACAGTCTCATGAATACGTATCTTATCTAGCTCTAGCCGTACCGTATGCGATTCCATTATCATATTATACGTATCTCACTTTACAAATCTAAAACATAGTTCGATTGGTAAAATATTATCGATCCACAGCCCCTCCAATCGATACGGATACGTAACGGTACCCCACCCGCAGCATCGATGGCCTGGCAGCAAATCGCCGCCGAACGCCGCGCACACCGTGACGCTTCGATATCCGCCCTGTCCACTCTCGACCCTCCAATCTCACTGCCAGATTTCCCCGATGCCGACAAGCTCCCGCACAACGTCTACAAACTTGGCCGAGATGCTCTTACGCAGCGGGAGCAGGAGATCACCGAGCTCGGGCCCACGAGGCTCGTCGAGGCGCTGGCGAAGGGAAAATATGCCAGCGTCGAGGTGACCAGAGCATTCCTCAGGCGGGCCGCTATCGCACAAAAGCTGGTATGCCCACTCATTCATCCACATAATCTCATGATATATAAACCCCTAGATGCACATTATACGAGCTATGGGCAATTGCACTGACGATATAAAACATAGACCAACTGCACAACGGAACTCCTCCCAACCGTCGCCCTATCCCGCGCCGCCGCCCTCGACGACCACCTCGCCACCCACAAAAAGCCCATCGGGCCACTGCACGGCCTGCCAATCTCAGTCAAGGAGCACATCGGCCTGAAATCCCACGACCTCAACGCCGGCTTCTGCGCGTGGGTCGGCACCATCGCCGTCGAGGATGCCGCGATATTAAAGCCGCTGTACGACGCCGGCTGCGTCTTCTACGTGCGCACAACGCAGCCGCAGACGCTGATGCAACTTGAGACTGCGACGAACTTGTTCGGGGAGACCGTCTGCGGGTTCAATCGGCGCTTGACGAGCGGGGGGAGTAGCGGTGGGGAAGGGGCGTTGGGCGGGATGAGGGGCAGTTGCTTGGGGATTGGTACTGATATCGGGGGGAGTATTCGGAGCCCTTCCGCCAACAATGGTATACATACACCTACCCACCTACCTCACACCATCCATTTATTTGTTGATTCCTGAAACGAAATTGAGTCGGATTGAAGCTGACGTATGTATATGTATATATAGGGCTGTACGGCCTCCGCCCGACGTCCTACCGTCTGCCAATGGGCGGCCAGGCCGCGACGATGCTCGGCGCCGAACACATCGTCCCCGTCGTCGGACCGATATCAACCCACCTCTCCGGCCTATCCCTCTTTATGTCCGCCGCGCTCGAATCGCAGCCCTGGCTGGTGGACCCGATGCTCGTGCCCATCCCCTGGCGGGACGAGCAGTCGCATTTCCCGCTGAACGCAGTCACGGGGCGGATGAAGAAGCTCAAAATCGGCGTCATGCGCTGGGATGGCGTTGTGATGCCGCATCCGCCTGTGACGCGGGTCATCGATGAGGTTGTCGCCAAGTTGAGAGAGAACACTGACGAATTCGAGGTCGTCGAGTGGCGGGAGACCGAAGCTGACAAGGCGTGGGATATAATTGTAAGCTATACCTCCTTCTTTCGTGGTTGTTTGGAGGAGAAGTGGAGCTGATAAGGGTATGGTAGTCCGCGCTCTACTTTGTCGACGGCGGCCAGCAGGAGCGCGCGGCGATGGCAGCGTCTGCAGAACCCGTCCTCCCATTAGCAGACTGGATCCTCACGCGACCGGCCGTCCCGAAACCACCCGGCTACTCGATTGACGACGTCTGGCGCCTCACCGGTGAACGCGACGCTTTCCGCCAACGATACCTCGCCCGATGGCTGCAGTCTGGTATCGACGTGCTGCTGTGTCCCGTCGGTCCGGGTGTCGCGCCGCGGCTCGGCACGGCGCGGTACTGGGGGTACACTAGTTTATGGAATCTGCTGGATTACCCGGCGGCTGTGTTTCCAGTTGGTAGAGTCGGCGAGCGGGATCGTGGGGAGTGGGCGTATCCGCAGGACGGTGGAGGGCTGCGGGAGCAGGATTCCGCCAACATGAAGCTCTGTGAGTGCATTATGGATTGTTCGGGGTGACTATGGCTGACCGTGGTGATGTGTATAGGGGACCCGGAGTATTATATGGATGCGCCGATTAGTCTGCAGCTCGTCGGGAGGAGGTTCGACGACGAGAAGGTGAGTCCTAATTGAAATAAAAGGCGATGATAATGCAATGGATTCAGTATGGACAGCTAACGTGTGATATAATTTGATGATTAGGTTCTCGAGGCTGTGAATATCATACAGGGGAGACTTGGGCTGCCGTTCGAGGATCCAACGGCTTAGTGGCATATTCTCATAACATATTCTAGTCTCATTTGCGAATACAAGAACCGTACCAGATGTATGGGTAGTTAGATGATGTCATACTGGGATATGTGGTAGTATGCTATCGGCATTCTGGTCCTGGAGTGCTGAAATTCTGTCTAGTTTAGGCTGATATACACATATACCGTATCCTTACCGTTATACTTGTCTCTTTTGAGCCGAGGGGCAGTAAGCTGCTGTATGGTATCTACAGCTAAATTTGCTATTGATACTATATCGAAGCTAAGTAGCGTCCCATTCAACAAGTAATCCGGTGCTATGTCAGCTCTTGTCGGCATTCTGAAAAGCTATGGAATCCCGTATGTGAACCGGAGTGGCACGACGCGCGAGGGCGGCCTCTGATTCGCTTGCGGGTCCAACGCCAGCTAGCGGGCAGCCCCGCCCTGCTCCTCCGCTCAGGGATCCCTCCCTGCTCTCTTGCCGCGCCGGCGTAGGATTCCTCAGCATTGGCCGGGTCTTGGAGGCACGCTAGCTCGCCGGCCTGCTGGCGGTGGGATGCTCGAACGCAGAAAATGTTAAAATGCTAGTCGAATCTGTTGAGGTTTCGTCATCCATGGCGGGACTGCATGAAAGGCGACTTGGCGAGCCCCTCTTGCGGCGTCTGCGGTGCCTCGACCTGCCGGACAGGGCGCCCGGCTCCAAGCTCGCTGTCCGCCTCTCCGTCTAGCTCTAGCTCTCGCGGTCGGGATCGTTTCATTGAGGCGGTGATTTGTGTATGAGCAGGATTGAGGTGACAACTTGAGCGATTGAAAGTGCTGCGGTGGTTGATCAGAGTGGCCGCCCCCACCAAACGAGAGGAATGTGGTGAGCTCAACTGCCTCTCCCCTCCAACACCACCAAACGTAAACGTTAAACCTCCTCCTCACCACCATCGCTCTTTCTTCCTCCCCGTCACGAGAAGGAAGCATCCGCTCCTGCACCATTCCGCTTACGAACTACCACGCTGAAGTATATATAACCCAGTCCTTCTATCACTCCTCCTCTCTTCCTCCAATCCTTCCTCCTCTATCCATCCTGTGTCGACCGTATATATAGTATACAACGAGCGTAAATTTCAGAAACTCTAACTCTCGTCACCGCAGTAAACAGAAACAGTCATTCACGATGTCGTCGTCGTTGTCGTCGCGCTCCAACGTCAAGACGTCCTACGAGTGGGTCTCCTCTCTGGACATTGCCAATGCCCCGAAAAAGAACTTCCGACGGACCTCCATCATCTGCACGATCGGTGAGCAGGCCTCTCCTCATACATACATACATCGCTGGATGGCGGGATTGCTGACAGATACCCTTCAGGTCCAAAAACGAACTCCGTCGAAATGATGAACAGGCTGCGAAAGTGTACGTTGTGCTATCCCCCTCGATTCTTGCTTGCGGCGGTGAAGCATTCCGGTGCTTTGCATCCGGCTTTGAGTGGCCTGTCGGCTGGGTGCTCCGGGAGGGGCATGGCGGGGTGCATAGGGCGGGGCTAACGCGCATTGAACGCACGGCAGGCGGCATGAACATTGTTCGCATGAACTTTTCGCACGGCTCCTACGAGGTATGTCTTTGTTGCAGTACAAGATTTCCGTCTCGATAAAAAGAAATGCTGACGCGGTTCGCCTGTAGTATCATCAGAGCGTCGTCGATAACGCTAAGGAGGCGGAGCGCCAGTTCTCGGACCGGCCGCTGGCCATTGCCCTCGATACCGTACGTCCTGACGCGTCCACCAGTACGTTCGGGTGTGAGAATGTGTGGAGACTAACCGTATTGTAGAAAGGACCGGAGATCAGAACCGGAAACACGGTTGGTGATCAGGACTACCCCATCGCCGCCGGCGCCGAGATCAATATCACCACCGATGAGAAGTACATGACCGCGTCGGATGACAAGAACATGTACGGCCGAAGTCTCGTTCCTCTATTGGTTTTGTGAACGGGACGCTGTCTCGCGAGACCGACTTGTGCTGAATCTGTGGCTAATGTAACAACCTTCATGCAGGTACGTCGACTACAGGAACATCACCAAGGTTATCGAAGTGGACCGCGTCATCTACGTCGACGACGGCGTCCTCTCATTCCGCGTCAAGAAGATCGTCGACAGCGAGAACATTCTCTGCGAGTGCCTCAACAACGGCAAGATCTCCTCCAAGAAGGGCGTCAACCTCCCAAACACCGACGTCGACCTTCCTGCGCTCTCCCCCAAGGATAAGACCGATCTCCTGTTCGGTGTCAAGAATGGCGTCGACATGGTCTTCGCCAGCTTTATCCGCCGTGCCGACGACGTCCGTGCCATCCGCGAGGTCCTCGGCGAGGACGGCAAGGAGATCCAGATCATTTCCAAGATCGAGAACCAGCAGGGTGTCAACAACTTTGACGAGATCCTCAAGGAGACCGACGGCGTCATGGTTGCCCGCGGCGATCTCGGCATCGAAATCCCCGCCGCGCAGGTCTTCATGGCCCAGAAGATGATGATCGCAAAGTGTAACTTGGCCGGCAAGCCCGTCGTCTGCGCCACCCAGATGCTCGAGTCGATGACCTACAACCCGCGTCCGACCCGCGCCGAGGTCTCCGATGTCGCCAACGCCGTCCTCGACGGCGCGGACTGCGTCATGCTCAGCGGTGAGACGGCCAAGGGGAACTATCCTGAGGGCGCCGTCACCATGATGCACGAAACTTGCCTGCTTGCCGAGACCGCCATCAACTATGTTTCCCTGTTCAACGAGCTCCGCAGCTTGACCGTCCGGCCCACCGAGACTAATGAAACCTGTGCTATTGCCGCCGTCAGCGCATCCCTCGAGCAGCAGGCTGCCGCTATCGTCGTCCTCTCTACCTCGTAAGCAGCCCCACCTCTTCACCCCTCTACCCCTGAAGTCATAGCTCGATGCTAACCGTGATTACGCGTGTAGTGGCAAGACCGCACGTTTGTGCTCCAAGTATCGTCCTACTTGCCCGATTCTCATGGTCACGCGCAACGCTGCCGCCGCCCGCCGCTCGCACTTGTACCGCGGCGTCTACCCGTTCCAGTACCCGGAGGAGAAGCCCGACTTTAGCGTCGTCGTCTGGCAGGAGGATGTTGATAAGCGCTTGAGGTGGGGTATCGAGCAGGCGCTGCGTCTTGAGTTGATTGCCAAGGGAGATGTTGTGATTGCCGTGCAGGGATGGAAGGGAGGATTGGGCAACACGAATACGTGAGTTTTTTTTTTCCCTCTCTCTCCATACTTTTCGTTTGGAATGGTTGTTTGTGGGACTTTGCTAACTGGCTTTGGCAGTCTTCGTATCGTTACTGCGTGAGAATTTCACGCCTATCGATTATTAGTATCGTGTTCTGGACCGGTTTTACGCATTACAATGGAAATGAATGAATGAATGGCTGACTGGATGGATGGATGGGCTCGTGATGGCTATGGTGTTCCGACTGTGCTGCTTTCGTCCTGTATTGTATGATGGGACGGACGGACGTGCGAGTGCGGGGTCGATTGTCTGTCGTTAGGGTACCGTCACGTTATTCTTTGTAATGAGGCTACGTTATGAGTGGCTGCTCGAATTAAGTGAGAAAAAGAATCGATTCATTCATTCATCGATCGTGACAGGCGTGCGGCCGCGGATGATGGCCTAGGCGCATTCAAATAGCTTTGTATAATTGTGGCGGACCTCATATACTGCTGCGGTGTAGCTGCCAAAATACAGAGCTATCTGAAACAGAGCGGTGCTTCATTCGAATACTGAGATCCTTTGTACCCGGCTGCGATAGATAATATTAGAGAACTCTAACGCTAATCTTTTTTTATATAGAGAAAACTATCCTGATTCTCTACAAGTACATGACCCAAATGTTTTACATACTTAATAGTTCAATTTATTTGAACACAAATTTGTACAGATACTGATCAGTGTCTGATTTTGCAACGCAATAATAGTAATAGGCCCTTGCAGCCCTAGTCTCGAGGCCAGACCTGCCTGTTGCAGCCCATGTTAAAAAGCTTGAAGGTGTGTATGATAACAAGTCTTCTAGCAAAAGCAGTTGGGGAAGCACCAGTCGTCGCAGCCTGTATAGACGGTAGGTTTAGCATCAGACTTTTAGATTTTTAGAGATCCTAGTATAATTCATGAAAGAAAGCTTAACAGGGCTGTTTTCAATACGAGTAAGAAAACAGGGATAGAAATTATATAATTGTATATCCAGTAGCTGAAACCAGAATAATGATACCATACCTCTTCATACACCTAAGGTAATCGAACATTTATATATAATTTTATAAAAACAGGAGTCATCACAAGAATGTTGGAGAAGCGGCGTTAGTACACTAGCAAACTTCGCCAGCGTGGCCACGTATATCGGGATAAAGATACCATCAAATATAATTTGCGTATAGTTTGAAATAATCGGACTTACGTTTGTCGAGCTCCCCGGTGGCGGGGTCGATGAGGGATGGACCGGGAGCAGCGATAACAACAACAGCTAGAAGCTGAGCAATAGAGAGGACGGTGACGAGGAACCTCATTTTGGTAGACTAAGACTTAAGTATTTTGACTACTTATAGCTTGATCTAAGGTATAAATATTGGTGATTAAGTAATATTATAATAACAAAGTGTTATATAAGGTAAGGCAATATCTCTTGAGTTTGAGACTCTGGTTGTGATGGAGAGTAAATAAAACTTGATATCTCAACAGTTGGTAGAGCTTGTTTATATAGATAAAATAAAGCTGTACGGAGAGTGTGTGAAAGGATATCGGGATCGACGGTCTTATTCTATATCCTTCACTGACCTAAATTTTAGCGTGGTCAACGTACAGCAGGTAAGATAAGATCACCAGATCCGGCGAGGGCTGAGTTCTATATAACATAGCTTTTATTTGTCCTAGAATCAGCGGTTTCCAACGTAAATTCGGCTGCAATAATACTTGCACAACTCAGCTAGGACCGGTAACCGGAAATTTTCATGCTGATTATATCCTAATCGATATGACAAAGATCTAACTAAAAACAAGTATAAATATCCTTGTATCGTGTATGTATTGTTGTGAATGTTATTGCAATATATTGATCGGACTTTGTATTTCATCAGCGGCATATAATACCTGCATAGGGTCACAGATTTGCCCCGTAAAGAAGGCGTCTGGCTTGCGAGACAAGTTACAGATGTTGCAGTGCGGAAGTCGCCGTTAATTAGTGCTGAAAACGCCGACTGGTGCGCACAATAAATACAGTGCATATTCGGCTGCCTTTGTTATGAGCAGCCGTACCGTGTCGCAATCGGCATTTATGTAGCTTGGCACTTCCGGTGCATGCACTTGTGTTAAAAAGGTTACCCTAAATAAGCTCCTGGGAGGCATTGGAATCAACGATGCAGAACAACGATCAAGAGCTGCATCATATAGATCAGTGGGGGGATATTTAAAGGTTACCGGTTGACAGTTAATTTGGATTTGCACTTGACGTAATTATATAACATGACTCCGTAGTAGCGACTACGGGAATAGCTTGAAGTATAATATCTGGAGACAGTTAGAAAGATGCAAACAGTACCTCCAATTATTCCCTTCTTTTGCTTTGAATGCTGCGAGGTTCGGCTTTGCCAACTCGTTTGTCACCATTCACCAACATTTGTGATATCAACTTTACCAATTCGAACCAATTCAGTATATTACGATGGCGGATTTACTGGAGGCTGTGAATGAGCTCGTTGTGAATCTCGATGTTCACAGCGAGGTGATTCAAGAAAGTTAGTATATATCTCCTCGTTACCTTGTATTGATCGTACGGCTGATGATGTTGAATTCAAAGTTCGTGTGGAGTTGCAGAAGGGGCTCAAGCGGGGCGGTCTGGATACGTCTGCGATTGACGGCCTGTTGAAGAACGTGTCCGAGAGTAACCTTCAGCTACGGCGGACGGCGGCGAAAATGCAGGCCAGGAGGATAACCGATTCGCGGCCATCGTACGGATTACGTGACAAGGTCTTCCTTGGAGGAGAGCGAAAAGAGGACGAGAATAAAAATACCGTCGACGATTTGGCGGGCAGGGTTGCAGATTTGGAGGCTCAACTCACACGGCTGCGAGCGGAGACACCACAAGAGGTCGTGTTTGACGGTGGGAGCTGGAGCACAGGCCGGCTGTCGCGGGATCAGGATAAGTACCACGAGATAAAGGCACGTATCGATTTCTCAAAGACGTTTAGCAGCGTTCCACTGGTGACGGCGAGCATTTCGGGCGCGGACGTCGAATCGAAGGCCAACTTTCGAGTGTCGACTTTGGTTTTGGATGTGGATTTGAAGGGGTTTAACGTGTATGTGAATACTTGGCTGGACTCGAGGATTTTTGACTGTCAGGTGGCTTGGACTGCGATTGGGACATGACTAGTAGCTTTCGGAGAGAATTATACTTGTCTACAACTTTGTCAATTGAAGAATTGCTCAACTGAATATCTTATTTTCTTTGGGATTGTGATGGTAGTAAAAGACTAATTGGGGGAGTCGATGGGAAGTCCATGTTGCAAGTTGGGTGGGAATGCGTTTGCGCATTCTGGTATCAAACCTCACCACCCCACGATAGACAGACAACCACCTCGAGCTCACCACCTTCACGCCAATCGCCAATCGCATCAATCACCGTATCCTACACTATCCTGTCGCCGAAATATAAAATACCATGCCACCAACGGGCTCGAAGCGACCATACCCCGGCGGTGGCAGCCACCGCGGCGGCCACAAGCCATATCCCGCATCCCACTCCCACGATCGCCAAAACGACGGTAACACGGCGCCACCGCCGACGGGGCCGTACATTGGCATGTTCACGGGCTTTCGCGACGAGCTGGACGAACACCATGATCGGAGGGAGAGGATTATCAAAGCTAGTCGCGACATCACCGCCGCCAGCAAGAAGATGTACTCTACCCTCCCTCCCTCCCTCTCTCCATTTCTATTCCCTATGACCCTGCGTGTAGGATAGTACTATTGGTGGGATGTAACTGATGATATGGGGTAGGATCTTCGCACTCCACCGTCTACGACCGGCGAGACTGCCACTGTACACCGTCGCAGAACACATCACAGCCGAAATCCACACACACGAATCCCGCGTCCAGACGCTGCTCGCGTCGCTGTTACCTGATCTACAGGGGATTAACGCGCGACGGTACACGAGGCAGTATTCGCCTGGCGTGCAGGAGTACCTTGAGGCTGTTGGGTTTCGGCACTATCTTGTCACGGGCGAGGTTATCAGCTGGGAGACGGCGGGGTGGTATGTCTGCGGTTTGAACGGGGATGCAGTGCTGAATATCAAGAAGGAGACTAAGGAGTCTGTGACCGGTGATGTTGAAATGGTGGATGCCGTCCCTACTACTACGATAGATGACGGTGGTGCGACGGGTGAAGATGGTGGTGAGGGGGAGAAGGGTACCGAGGAGAAGAAGGAAGTGCAGGGGATAACGCTGACGCGGGAAGATTACGTCCTCGGCCTCTTCGACATGACGGGCGAAATGATGCGCTTCGCGATCACGAGTGTGGCTACAACCCCGCTGTCACAGCTGCTGCCCTCCGTCGATGATGCTAACGCGAACGCCGCGAGTACCCCGCAGATGCTGCTGCGGGACCTGCGGGTGCTGCGACTCGCGTTCGAGAGTCTCGGGCTTGGCAACTCGCCGTTCGGACGGGAGGCTGAGAAGAAGCTTGAAGTTATGCGAGAGTCGGTGGGGAAGGTGGAGTATGCGTTTTACGGCATGGTGGTTCGAGGGCGGGAGCGGCCCGAGGGGTGGGTTGCCGATGCCGGTGCCGGTGCCGGTGGTGGAGAGGAGTGATTCTTTTATTCTACGTTTCTTGCATTGCACTGCTTTCATTGCGCGGTAGTGGTCATATATGGCGTTTACGGGACCTTTTACGAATGAATGATATTGAATGGGCCTGAATCTTATATTCAGGGCGGCGTTTACGATTGGGGCAGGATGTCGCAGACACTCATTATATCGCTGTAGCAGGAAACTTTTATATATATCAAACGCGCTATGCTAGATATATCGAACGTACTTCTCCCCTCTACCCCACATCTGCATGATACCATTTACCATCGAGCTGCGCTCGCAGCTTTCTATCTCTCGCCGTTCAGCCGCCGTGCGCGGACCTCCCGCAGCGCTCTGCTGCCGCTGATGAGTGCGACTGGTGAGATGATGGCGGCGGCGCCGAGCGCTTGGAAAATGTTGATGCTGGTGTAGTAGGCGAAGAAGACGCCCTCGAGGGCGATGAGGCTGGCGAAGAAGAGCGGGTGGGCGATGGGGCTTGCGGCTAGGGATTTTGGTAGGTGCGACACGTTCGCGGAGAGTGTGAACCACTATACATTACGTTAGCTTATATGATTCCCTGGCAATTGGGAGGGTGGGGGGCGTACAGCGATGAAGAGAGCTGGGAGACAGGCGACCACGCCACCGAGGAAGACGATGGAGATGATCTTGGGCGGCGAACGGGGCTCTCCGCGGAAGATGTGGTGGATTTCAGGCCGTTTGCCGTATTTGAGGGGCGGCTCCGGTAGCGCCTTCTTCGCGGTCTGGTCGAGCACTGGTACTATCGTCGCGATTTCAGCTGAGAGCGGCGAGGACTTTCCGAAGGAGGCGATGGCGATGGTCATTGTCAGCGACGGGGCGGTAAGCAGCGCCGTTGGAATGTCCTTTTGCGTCTACATGTTGGTAAACAGTCAGCGGAGCGGTATAATATGGTCAATGATGATGATGGATTGACGCACGATGTCCAGGCGGGCTTTGCCGGATTCCTTGGCGTCGAAGGCGAAGAAGGACTCGAGCCCCGTCTCCGGGTCTTTGAGCAGCAGGAACAGCTGGTGCGGACGCATCGGCTTGTTGCCTTCCTTGGCTGTGAGCAGGATCTTGAGGGAGTCCGACGGCTTGAGAGTCTGCACGCCGGCGATTGGCGACTTTGGCGTGAACCTGCATTATAAAATACACACATTCATCAGCAATTGCCCTTTTATATTCCATAGATATGTCGGGAGGCTATCGTATATCGCGACAATTGATGTGGGGGTAGCGTACGGTTGCTTTGGCGCGGCTTCGCCGCCCTTCTGGGATATCTGCAGCGTGGCATCAGCGAACGTCCACGACGGCGGGGCTGCGGCGGCCCATTGGCAGAGCAGCAGGCCGGCTGCCAGCAGCTTGGAGCCCGACAGCAGCTTCATGATGGACGGACGGTCTGGTGAACGGCGTGAGGAGTGTTTGGCAATGTCGGCGAGGGTGAAGAGGTGACGTCGTCGTGGAGGAAGCTCGAGGGTGTCGTTGGACGTTACGTGTTCTTGTGCTCTGCGCCAAGACCCGCTCTCCGCGCCTCTTTCGATAGCTGCTACAACTATCGGAACCCCACGCTTGCATCTCGCACGACATGTAACAACCAACCGACCCGTACCGTATCTACTTCACGTTCAGCGGTGGTAGAATAGTAAATTCCATCACCGGCACGAAATATCAATCGATGCCCTGTTCGGCAGACTACTACCGCGTCGACAACCCCAAACGGCTGCTGGAGACCCGCGCCATCGCGCAAGGGCCGCCGGACATCGTCACGCACCTCTGGCAGATCGCACTGCAGTCCAAGAGAGCGGACAAGGGGTTCTGGGTGCACTATTCCGGGGGCCTGTTCACGCTGCGGAGGGTCGTTCCGCGAGCGCCGGGGCCGACGCTGATTCAGCGGATACGTGACGCGCAGGCTCTCAACGATTGGGGGAGGCGCGTGGCGGCGGAGGAGGGGAGGACGTTGACGCGGACGGTGTGGGAGGCGCGGGTGTATGAGTAAAGATTGCATTGTAGTACTCTACCATCAGTGTCCTACGCTTTGGGAGTAGATTTATACTCACGGCGTATATCGGGGGATGGAGACTGATATTGCGAGCTCATCCAGCTGAGCTCAGCATTGGTGGTGATATGAGATGGCTGCAGATGGAGATGCGGTACCCTGCCATCGAAGCAGCTGTCATCGGAATACATGATTTTCGCAAGAGACTGGTACGGTACTCTGTTAATGGTTCTTCATTCTACAATTTTTTTCATAGTCTTGTAATTTGGAGTTGAGGCGCTGAGAGACTCAAGCATACATTCGCGAGCTGTAGCTAGGCTGGCGTGTGGGTGAACCGCTGGCTGCTGTGGTCACCTGTGGCCGAGTCTTGTGATACCTCTCGACACAGAAATATATTTTACGACTTCGATGCCAATAATCATAATCATACACTGCAGCTTCTGATGATACCTCATCTCTGACAAAGCACTTGAAGCTGAGCTGGTCTCGTAAACCAGACCCTTCCTTGAGTTGCCAGCTGAGCATACTTTTGTGATCTTGGGGACTGTCAATATAGTGTTGCAATAATTTATGTAAGCTACGTTCTAGCCCGTTTCCGAACTCCGGGCAAGCTGACGCCTACTTCAGTGCCCTATTAGTACTTCCCACAACGTCCTCACCACGCCTTCATCCGTTTCACGCATCCCACGACACGCATCCACGCTCCTTTAAGATCTCCCACGAGCCCGAGCTCTCATCATGTCGACGAACTTTCCCTGACATCACATCCATCCATCCATCCATTCATCTACCCTTAACTCATCCATCCATACCACAGACGAGTCAATCGAGACTCGCACGGCAAGTCGTTCACGATGATTATCGGTCTCACAGCGCTGGTCATCGCCGTCAGCGCGTACATCTACAAAGAGGGCGTCCCCTACGACTTGATCCCGTTCGACTTTTTCGCCCGTTTTGGCCTGTGGAATGCACGGGGACCCGCGAGGGCTATCACCGATGGCACCGAACGCGAGCCACAAAACGCGGGATCCGGCGAGCTGGACGTTATCAGCGGCGGCGGCGGTGGGGCTGCACCGGGGTATATTGCTGGCATTCCGAGCAGGAAGGAGAAGGAGGAATTACTGGTTGTCGACGATGACGAGGAGGAGGATCCTACGACGCCCACTGCTCCCGTGAAGATTCAGCTCTTGGAGGCGTTCCCCGGAGTCGACACCGGCACGAATGATAAACGGAAGGGGAAGGGGAAGGCTACCGATGATGACGAGGACGACCTCAGGGTTCCAATGTTTCCGGCTGCGAATTCTGTCCAGCGGGCCAGCCGGCCGTCGATGCCGCCTCCTTCGCTCGCCGTACCGGGTGTCATGGCCCCGCCGTCGTTGCCTATGCCTACCCTCGCAGCCGGACCTCCATCTCTCATGGCCCCGCCGCCGGTCCCCGTCCGCAAGCCGGCAGGCGCCAGTTCCGCTGCGAACGCCCGAAACGCGCAATACTCCCGCCCCGGTCCATCGTCTTCGCTCGGCGTTCCACAGTCATCTTCGCTCGGCGTTCCACAATCGTCGTCTCTCGGAGTCCCGGCTCAACGATCCACTCTGCAGCTCCCACCAACCCACTCCCAACCGCCACCGAAGCCGCGCCAAAAAGTCATCCTAACGCCCGGCCATTCACCCCTCGACTGGGCCAACCACCAACGCAGCCTCCCGTTCGTCCCGCTCCGCCGCATCACTCCAACAGAGCTAGCCGCGCACGGCGCGCGCAAGAACGAGTCGAAAATCTACTGGACGGTGCTGGAGGGCCGAGTCTACGACATCACGCCGTACCTGCCGTATCACCCCGGCGGTGAGAAGGAGCTGTTGCGTGTTGCGGGGAAGGATGGGACCAAGCTGTTCAATCTGACGCATTCGTGGGTCAATTGGGATAATATGCTGCGCGGGTGCGAGGTCGGGATTCTGGTGAGCGGGAATGAGATGCCTGGGAAGGAGGAGGGTTCGAGTGTTGGAGGTGCCGACGGCGGAGATCTGGAGAGCATGGACTGATGTGGTCTTGCCATCCAGATACTTACCTCATCGTCGACTGATGGGTGTTTTTTACTTGTGTGATATTTGTGAACGGGCTTGCTTTTTACACGATACAGCCCGATAATAACTTATGCTTACAGAAGGTTTGATACGAGGCGACTCATAGGATAGACGCATGTACTGACTGCATGCCCGGCATTCCGGGCTTTTTTACTCGAACGCTGTATGATATCAGCAGATTAGAAATTACAATCGTCGGCTGAAAATACCAAGATATGATCTCATTAACTCTTCTACCTCGGATGCTAGATCAATCGCCTTCGAATGCAAGACGGCGGACGTTGCTCCGGCCGTAGAGCAAACTCGACATGGAGATCAGCGAGCAATAGACGAAGCTTCGGCGACTCTGTCACGCGATTCGCTGGAAGAAGTCCCGTCGAGACGAGAACCTGCTTTCGGTGCGCCGCTAGTTCACCCCGGCTTTTCGCATCGGCTCCGTACTTATAGTGCTACATCCATGGATCCAACGCGATTACAACATGCGCTTTGCTAAGATCTACGGACTCGGTGGGTGAAAACTTGGATTAGAACGTTCGCTGACGATGTTATAATTGAGCTTCTTATAGATCTGGGGTACGGATGATACGTCGGACGGACGGGAAGATGGTCGATGGGACCTGATGACGTCCCGCGACGGGGACGGCGCACGATGCCACCAATGGCTGAATTCGACCCCGCGATGGGATATCTTATGATATATACACCGCGGTATATAAAGAACCGTCCACGACGTCCCGTTGAGCTAGCTGTACCGTGCAGCATGCTTTATACATTGATAGCAAGATGTATCTCGACATGATGTTCGTGCTGGCAGTCGCCGCCCTCCTCCTGTCGCGAGCCGCCGCGCAGCAGGTGTACGTCCTCACACAGGGCCCTTCTCCACGCCCGCAATGCGCCGCCTGCCGTCCGCCCGCAACGCCGACGTACCGCTTCTCCTCCTTCTCCTTCACGCAGACCGAGACGTACCGCTACGCCACGTCCATCGCGCCGCCCGCCACGACGAAGACGTACGCTGCCCCGTTCGCCGTCTTGAAAACGCTGCTGCCGACGTCCTTGTCGACGACGACCTGGGGCAGCTGGAGCCCCAATGATACGGCGGCGACGGATACGGCGGACCCTTTCGGTCAGGCGGCCTGGTCGTCGCTGTGGGCGTGGGCGAATCCGCCGAACTTTACCACGACGGGGATATACAGCACCACCGTCTCCCCGACGGCCGTCCCGTCGTCGGAACTCGTGCTTCCGCCGGCGGACTACTTTGGCCCGACGGACTGCTATAACTTCCCCGCGGACTTCATCTTCGGCGTCGCGGGGTCCTCCGCGCAGATTGAAGGCGCCGTGGCAATGGAGGGCAAGGGCCCGAATCTAATGGACGTGTTCGCCCGCCCCGGCATCGCGGACAACTATGTCACAAACGAAAACTACTTTCTGTACAAGCAGGACATCGAGCGGCTGGCGGCCATGGGTGTCCGCTACTACAGCTTCTCGATCGCGTGGTCGCGCATCCTCCCGTTCGCGCTGCCGGGCACGCCCGTGAATTCGGCGGGCATCGCGCACTACGACGATTTGATAAACTATACCCTCGCGAAGGGCATGATCCCCACCGTCACGATGCTGCACTTCGACACCCCGCTGCAGTTTTATGCGGCCAACGTCACCGACCGCTTCAAGGACGTGCTGATCGGGTACGTCAACGGTGCGTACCAGAATGCGACGTTCGAAGACGCGTTCGTGAACTACGCGCGGATACTGCTGACGCATTATTCCGACCGCGTGCCCGTGTGGTTCACGTTCAACGAGCCGCTGCTGTACAGCGACAACGGCGCGAGCATCAACAGCGTCGTGAAAGCCCACGCCCGCGTCGCACACTACTACAAGGACGTCGTCCGCGGCACGGGGAAAATCGGCGTCAAGCTCAACGATAACTTTGGCGTGCCGCGCGACCCGCGGAACGACAGCGACGTCGCCGCCGCGAACCACTTCAACGACTTCCAGCTCGCCACGTTCTGGAACCCGCTCGTCCTGGGACGGGACTACCCGGACGCCTTCAAGATGACGATCCCGGACTACGTCCCGCTGTCCGACACCGACCTGTCCTACATGCGCGCCACGTGTGACTTTGTAGCTGTAGACCCGTACACCGCCACCGTCGTCTCCCAGCCGCCGGGCGGCATCGCGGACTGCGTTATCAACGCATCCTCGCCGTACTTCCCCTACTGCGTGCTGCAAGAGACGAACAATACGTTCGGCTGGAACATCGGATACCGCAGCTACAGCTACGTGTACATTACGCCAACGTACCTGCGCACGTACCTCAACTACCTGTGGAACACGTTCCGCGCACCGGTATTCATCACGGAGTTCGGGTTCCCCGTGTTCGGCGAGGCGGATAAGGCGAGCGTGGCGGACATGCGGTTCGACACGCCGCGGAGTCTGTATTATCTGTCGTTTATGACGGAGGTGCTGCGCGCGATTTGGGAGGATGGGGTGGCGGTTATGGGGGCGTTGGCGTGGAGTTTTGCGGATAATTGGGAGTTTGGGGATTATAAAGCGCGGTTTGGGATGCAGGTTGTGGAGCGGGAGACGCAGACGCGGTATTTCAAGAAGAGTTTTTTTGACTTGGTTGCTTTTGTAAGGGATAGGCATCCGAATTATGAGGCGGCGTAGCTCATTATCTTGTATGTATGATGTAAATGTAGTTATAGTATGAAATCGATTGAATGTGAGCTTTTATGAAGGGACAGGCTTAGAGATGGATTTCGAGGGAAGTGGCTGTTGAATGTCGCCGGCGACGGTGCCGAGGATGAGACAATTGACGAGGAAGAAGGCGCTCGCGGCACCCCACAGCCCCGGCCAAAACGTGCTCTTCCCCTCAAACTCGAGCCGGTACGCCAGCGCCAGCCAGGCGCCCTGCGTCGCGACCCACGCCAGCAGCGCCGCGATCCCCTTCCCCGGCCGCCGCAGCAGACTGCTGTGCGGGAGATAGAACGGCAGCAGCACCAGATACCACATAAAGTACTGGCTCGTCACGACCTTGTTGAACGTCACGAACGCGAACGTCTGCGCGAACATGGTGCTCGGCAGGTTCCGCGGGGCGAAGAACGGCAGCAGCACCGCTGATAGCAGCAGCTGCGGCAGGAAGGCGAGGCGCTCGGTCGACAGCTGGGAGTGGGCGTAGGACGGCGCGGATTTGAGGTACAGCAGCGTGTTGTACGGCGAGAAGTTGTGCCGGTGGTCCAGACGGGTGAGGTGGTGGAGGTACGTGTGTAGTACGAACGGGTGTCCGTAGATGCCGTACATTACACCGTTCAGCGCCATGAACGTGCCGAGGGCGGTGGCGGTGAAGGTCACTTTATCCCTCGTGATGAACGCGCGAAGCTTGGATGAGATAGTCGGGCCTGACGCCGGCGTGGGCATCCATAGCAGGATCGAGGGGGCGTAGATGAACGGGTAGATTTTAAAGTGCACCGCGAACCCGAGAATCGCGCCGCTGAGCACGACGTGCCGCTTCTCGACCGCCCACAACAGCGCGATGACGATGACGCCCAGCAGACCCTCGGAGCTGCCCCGCGTGCTTATCGTGGCGACCATGGGATTCAACAGCCACAGCGACGAGTACCGTATCGCGCGGGCGGTGCTGAAGCCGTAGTTCCGCAGCACCTGGATGATCAGGTACCCTGCGAGTATATCCCCCGCCGCGAACAGTATCTTGCCGAACGAGAACCATATCGCCTGCGGGTGCCACGTCGTCGGGAGCAGCAGCCAGGAGAGCAGCGGCGTGTAGCGGTACGTCGCACGCTCGTACGGCGAGGACGAATTGGCGACGTAGCGCGCGGCATCGGTGAAGACGAGGTAGTCGATGTCCGTGTATTTGAAGGGGGAGGTCGCGTCTTGGTAGAGGCCGTAGAGGAGGAAGGCGGCGCGCAGGACGGTCGAGAGCGCGAGGAGCGAGGCGACGGAGAGGGCCATCGCGGCCGATCTATTAGTAGAAGCAGTTAGCAATGCGTCAATGGCATGACGTCGGGGAAGAGGGAGTGATGATGCAGACCTAAGGTGGGATGGTGGATGCTTCTATCACGGACGGCGGCTGTGTTGCGGGGGTTGTTCTCCAGCGGTCAATTGCGCCGGCTGGCTCGCACCGGACGCCGCGGACTGTTCGCCAGCGGACAGCTCACCTTCTCCGGCGAACCGACACTCGTGAACCTCGACCGCTCGCCCGACAGCTTCCTCCCTACAAACTACACTTCGCTCGATATACTCATCCTCGCCGTACTTTACTCTACGATACGTTGCTGCGTTAACCTCAAAGATGGGTCTGGTACGTTCGTCGTATGCCGGGAACTGGACGTCGCAGTCAGTTATCGTGAGGATGCAGCTGACGAATCGCCGCTTCGGGTGCTGCAGATAGGAAAGATCATTCACCTGAGCGTCGACGCCGTCATCGGTACGCCCTACTCTCCCATGGATAGTATCGAGGATAGAATAGGATGAGCTGCTGACCCGCTGGTGGTGTACCGTAGTCTCCGCCTTCCTCGCCGGCGTCAAGCGCTCGACGGGGCTATCGTACGTCCCCTCTTCCGCCCCGCACACGTGCTCCCGCGTCCGAAGCTCCACCTCAGCAACCGCTTCCGAGGCGTGGATATACAGAGTCATCAAATATAGCTAACCGGCGGCCGGCGCACGCAGCTTCAAAACCGAGAAGATCGAATCCAAGGACTTCCGCGGCATGGTCAACAGATACCTGGACTTTGGCGAGTGGGTGATGGACCAGAGCATCGCGGTCATGGGCACCTCGGCGTACTTTGAGCGGAAGAGTGCGTAACCACCCCTCCCATCTATCCTATACCATCCACTGCAATCTCCACCGCTCTATCGATGTGGATTTTATGCATCTCCTGGCGACGCTGGGTTGCTCACTGCTGCGCTCCTTGTGGGAGATGTCTCTAGTCTTCGGCGTTATCAGCGCTGATGACATTGCTGATGACATTGCTGAGGCGATAGGGTTTTAGGTGCCTTTGAGTCTTCTCGTCGATGAGCGCGTGCATGCATGCATACACGCCTCCATGTATACAACGGGTTTTCGGAAGCGGGTGTGGAGAGGGAGGGAATTGTGGGGGAAGGTGTTATGTACAGGCTCCGTTTGAATCAACGCTGCTCAGTCCTTTGGTTGCATCTATCGTGTCATATCATCTTGGAGATGGAAACACAACGGTCGCCTACGTTTCGAATGTACGCGGACTACGAGCCGATGGCGACGCCGACAGATGACAGGCGGCAGGCTCTGCTGGTGAGGGAGGGAGGGAATACTGGCGTTTTGCACGATCGTTCGTTCGTTCTGATTGGATTTATCTAGTTTGACTTTCGGTGCTTGCTTGCTTGTTCATAGAATCTGTGGTATTATGCCCTCATACGAATATGAATATATTGCTTTGCTAAATGAAAGGAACAGAAGCTTCTTGATGCTGTGTGAAGATGTGGAGTGGGTGCTGGTAGCTGCTGGCCTGTTGAAAGGCTCTAGCTAGGTCGGTCTCAGGACTATAAAATATCAGCCCAAGAACACCGTCGACAACTGCCAATCAACCCTCCCCATCGATACGATATATATAAAAGACACTGTAAGCTCCCTTCTCCCTCCTGCTGATGCTTCCTCCTCTCCTTCATCTTATATTAAACCGATCTCCCGGAATCATGGCAGGAACACCATCACCAAGCTGTACCGACACTATCGGCGACAGATCCACAATGGGCTACGGGATGGAGCTCGAGCCTGGCAATCCGGTGATTGCTTCCACGAAACCGGAAGTGACTTCTCACAAGCAGTGAAGCGCAAAATCTGCGCAGCTTCAACTCTACCGGACGAGAACCCGCTTGCGTGCTTTTTTGGCTGTTATTTCGAACCGGCTATTGATTATTGTCACGTCATTGCGCAAGCAGATATCGACGTATTTCGTAAGTAGATCTAATCTATTGGTGTGTATGAGAATCCTGCTTATTTTATTAGGTGATAACAAGCATAGGCTAATAAGCTATAAATACTTAAGGCCAGCGCATGAGCAAGGTCATCAGTAACATGCTTGATACGTATGTCTCGGCCTTACAGAACACTTATCGCTCGAGACGCTAACATAAATGCAACAAACTAGGGGCGAGGGCCACAGCGCAAGAACTGAAGGCCAACATCTAGTCTTCCTTGCGTGGAAAGAAAGGCATGATATCTTGCGCCTTATGACTGGTAGTCTGGTTTACGAGACAAATCCTGCCTCTCTCCTTCATATCCCATGCGAAGAACGGAATCTGCCTCTGTAGTGCTTGCCATAAGAATTTTGACCAAAAGTTTCCCATTCTGTACGCCGGCTCGGTCGATCTTGCATATTTTGTGAGGTTCGAACAAGAAGACTTCGACCGACGAGCGGAGGCATTTGAGGCGCATGGGGAAGTAACCCAGCGCATGGTACCGAGTAGCGCTCAATACAAGGAGCACTTGGTCAAGACAGGGAAAATCAGCGCTGGAAACCGCCAGCAAGGAGGCTTGTACGACAGATACGCACGGCGAATTTTCTTCAGCTATGATACACGATTGAGGGATTGAATCTGTCTGGGATGTGCTCACTTCGAGCTTGATTCTAAATGCTAGTCAATATAATATGATGATAATATAATAATAGTAATACTATACACAAGAAGTAGTCTAAATAGGTATCGATCACGGGCCAACTCTGCAGAGCACCTGGCCGCCCGTCATCTTGCTCACCGCCTCCCGCAGCTCCATGATCCCTCTATCCGTGCTCACAAATATGCACTCCCCCATCTGCAGCCCCTTCACGTACCCGGCGTCCCGGCCGCCTCCGATGGTGCGCAAATCCTTATAGCCGAGCCAGATGCGCTGCGTCGGCTTGCTGAGCAGCTGGACCTTGCGCATGACGGGCTCGCTCTCGTAGTACTTGAGCCCCAGCCACAGCCGTTTCGTCGCGATGGTGGACTGTGTTGGCGGCGTGTATTCGGCGTCCGGGCGCGAGTGGTCGCCGCTTGTGACGGAGGAGATGAAGCCTGCTTTTAGGAGGCCGACGGAGAGGGCGAGGTGGAGCTTTGTGTAGGGGATTGATGTGATGCCTAGTCGTGCGGCGGAGGCGTTTTGCAGGTGCGAGCAGACGTGGGCGAGGTTTACGAGCGACATTGTGGCGGGCGATACGGTAGTATATGGTATTGTGCTGCGGTTCGATGATGTGGTACTGTATCTGAGGGGTGGGTGTCGGCCTCGAGGTGGGGTGGACGGCTACGAGGGTGGTCGTATCGGCATTCGTGCGGTTCGAGCTAGATGCTGGAATGTCAGTAGCCGGATAGTGGGTAGTGATTAGGAGATGGCGATGTCGTACATCACCGGATGCTCATGGTTGGGCGCCAATGCCTGGTTCTCCGTCGATGGAGATTGAAGCCGTCGGTGTGCAGTGCTGTCACGGAAGCAAGCGAGGTTTGTGAAATTTCGGCGACAGCTCGTTTGGGCGACGCCACGCTCCCGTTTGGGACTGCAGAACGCCGCTAGTCTTGGGAGGATAATACCACAGACAAACTCAAAAGCCGGCCTTGCGAACGCGGTTACAATTGAAGCCAACTTGCTTTGTGGTTCCAGGATACCAACCGGCCTCGGCCAGAACCATCGCCGTCACTCGCCCGGCTTGCTCTGCTACATCCCTCGGCTCTTATCAAGCGCTCAAGCACGCATACGGTCGACCATGGTCATGATCTCACCCCGTGGAAGATTCATATTTGGTACTCCTTGAGCTCTCCAAAATAGCTGGCCTCAAGCAGACCACGAAATTCAAGAAATTGCCCTCATTCCGCAGCCATGGGACAAGCCTCCAGCTCGGAGCTGGTACCTTATCGCCCCAAGAGATGCCCCTGGCTCCCCGACCGTGTGAAGTTCGTGGGTGGCTACTCATCTTCGTTCGACCCGGAGCCAATACTTTCCGTCAACTTTGAGGACGAAGATAGCCTCCGAAACGAACTGATCGAGTGCGATATCGCCGGTAGTAAGTGTCATCCCACAATCCCGACATCTTGAATCACCCGAGAAGATGTAGAGTATGGTTGCTGACTGCAGTCATGATCCAGTATTTTGATACCGGGGAGGACATGTTGTACCTATTCGACGAAGACCGCGAAGAACTCAAAACCTCGATACTACGAAGAAGTCAATGCAGCTGCCGCGCTGTGTACTCTGAGAAGTACAGGGGCCAGGCGACTTACCTTGTCGAGAATTTTCCTTCGGCAGCCAGACCTCCAAAGGAGCACGCACCTTCTACCCTCGCGGAGCTACGACCAGCGCGAGCACAGGAGGAAACCGGAAGAATCTCAAAGGGCATAAAGGAGGATTGAGGTGTCTAGAAGGGGCTAGAAATGGGGATCGATCGCGAGGTAGATGCTTCTTCGCCTCTGTTGAACATGAAAGCACCGGTTTAGAATAGCATTCCCTGTATTTTAGCGCTTGCTTGGAACAAATAACTTAACATCAGGGGGTCTGTCTGAATCAGACAACGGTTCTCTATCTTCAGACTCATGACTATCAGTCGACGGAGGACTTCAAGCCCATAGATTCTGCGGCGAGTTTCGGTAGGTAGATCGGAACGTGTGTCTGCGTTGTATGCCAGCGTTGTGCCGGTTATGATACCTTATACAAGGGGAGGAATGTTACTCTTCCTCCATCGCCTCTTCTCATCACCACCTTCCGTACTACAGCGTGCTGTTATCGCCTGCCGACGCCGCCACTAACGCCGCCACACATCTTCGAATTCAAACGGCCTTAGATGTGATTAAGTCACGCGCGGATCATGCTTTGCTACTTCCGCGAAGGTTTAGGGGGACAACCTCCAGGCCTCCCAGACGCGCTTGCACGCAAGATCAGAACTGCCAGCTACTACTCTTGCGAGGCTCGTGCAACCCAGAATGCCAACGACCAACCGATGGACTCGAGATGTCAAGTTCAGTCCAAACACAGCGGCTGCCTTCCAAATTACCAGGATCCACCTGCTTCGTCGATACCATTACGCCCCATTTGCACGACTCTCAGTCCTGCCGACGGCCTCTGGCTACCCGCCAACGAGACGATGCCTGGCTGCAGCTCCCGCAGGACAGGATCCCTGCAGAGGCACACATTTCGAGGCTGGAGATATTCCTTCCACTGGATAATGAGCGTCGGGGTCTATGTAACTTTATCTTTTCCTGTCTGGTGTCTGTGCGTGAGTTTTGCTAACTTGGCTGCAGAAAATTATTAGGCTAGATGATAGTGCCGTCACTCCTCGCATGATGGTTAGCCCACTTGCTGCGCAGTTGATTCCGCCTGGATTGAACTTATTCAGAAGAGATTACAGAATCATGGTTTCACGTCGAGCCTCATTCACGAGGTCCTCACCATCGAGGTGACTGTGAGTGGCGATACTGTCAATCTTGATCGAGATCGTTCATCGAATGTAGCCAGGCTGACTTGAATGGTAACTTTCTAGCACGAGTCACCTGATAGCATGATAGCGCGGTCCCGTCCCGTTCGCCCCTATAATACCGGCCTCTCCTTTACCATCGAGGTTGTAATTGTCCAGCCTGGGCGAAATTATATCATCGCCGTGCTGGGGGCAGAAGACCCGGATCAATTTTGTCTTGTCGATTATCGGGCAACTGATCCCATTGATTGGGATCGTGAGCGAATGCCTCGCGTTCACGAACAAAATATCGGCACTTGTGGCCGGGATCGTCCCCCTTGGGTTATGGAAACGTATCTCTGACTGCATCTTTATTACTCTACACCAACACCCATCCCATCACAACGTCACCACGTCATGACACACGTCTTCAAGGACTGGGCACCGAGACACACCCACACAACTTTACAACCAGGCCATCGATCATCACCGCCATCTTGCGATACACCCGGAAAGATTGTGGTCACTCTTACGGGTACTACGGCCACCACCAATACTAGTGCATAGCAAAGCGAAACGCAACCACCTCCAAACACGGGCAGTTATCTCAGCAGACTGGAAGAGCAACCGAAAGGCCGAATTCCCTACTGGCCGAAAAAGGGGCCTGGGCTTCCGGACAGCGTACTTATACGTAGCACTTACTATAAATGGCCTCCTGCACCCGAACCTGTCCTCTATGTGAATCTCGAGGATGAGGAGAGCCTTATAAGGAAATTGGAAAAATTTGATATTGCTGGAAGTAAGTCTATCTCCACAATGCAGATGTTTAGTTTGCTTGGGTGTAAGTAAGACATCGTTGCTGATTCTATTTCCAGTTGTCGCTCAGCTTGGGTGATATGTAGAGGCGTGCAGCTTCAGCGCTCTAGAAAGCTCACGCGAGGGCTTCTGCTCCATATGTTGCGCAGCTACTTCGTGATAGTGAACCCTTTGTCGGTCAGCCATCATAGTTCCATATTGTCCCCACCCTTCTGCATTGCCATCGTTGACTCGCCAGCCTAGCTACCCACACTTCTGACCACCTGCCTGCGCTACCATCATCCCAAATTGCACCAGTGCCGCAACATCACCACAACGCAATTAATGTCGGCCGACCAATACCTGGCCACGAGTGGCTCCCGGCAGCCTGAGTATGCATATATCGCATTTATATACATCCGTTACGCCACCGTAATTCGAAGCTTCGAGTGGCATATAATCTAACAGCAAATACACTTATGATTGGCCATAATAAGAATAAGTAATATCTGACTCACAATAATCAGGGGAATAGTTCCTAGTGAATGATATGATGTCCTCATCGTAGAGGTTATGGTAGGTGGCTATATCATTAATCGAGATCAAGGTTTTCGATTCGAATGTAACAAGGCTGATCTTGAATGGAAAACTTTTTAGCATGAGGCGTTTAACGGATTGACGGCGCAAACCAGGACTATCGGGTGGCACGGTGCGATAGGGTCATACATCGTAGAGATGATGCTCGCACAGCCAGGGAGGTGTCGAATCGTTTGCCATCTCACACAAAAGGCGTATATTAGGCTATCTTGGGCGGCTTTCAATCGTCACTGCCCGTTGTCGGTGTGATCGCTACGTGTCTAGTGACCACGAATCGGACGCCGGTCTTCGTGGCTGGAGCCCTCGCCGTCATCATGATCCTTTCCTTAAAAGCATTGTCATAGTAAAATCTCCCGTGCCGTTGCTTCTTTCCCCGCCCGTCCCGTTGCGACTCACAGCTAGTAGCCTGCATGTTTCTATAAAGAAGATAATCGTTCATGTCAATTCGCGTTAAGAAGCTAGAAGAAGTGTCCTTATAACCTTTGCAACCTGCTCGAGCTGTTGAATGCCCAGTTGCTAGTAGTTGACTCTGGGTCCCCCGTTCGATGATTACAACGGGCCATATTACCGCAAATAGACCACGTCACGATGATATTTGCATCAAGTAAGTACCGTGCCGGAACATCGGGGTGGATTACTACGGTTATTTTTGCTGAAAAAGCTGCATTACTACGGAATTCTTTTCTGAAATACGTATTTCTGCTGATGATACCGTAATAAGTCAGTAATACATCCAGTCCTTTGTAAGAGGACGGTATTTAGATCGAATTCAAAAACAGGTCTCTTCCGGCACAATGGGTATCAATAGACTAATTTTTGGGAGCCAGACCGCTGTACTTGAGCCGGCGAAGTAAGGTTCTGCATCTGAGGTTATATATTCTACAGCTATCTTGCTGATTGGCTGCAGGCTAAACTTAAGTACTTGTCTCGACAGCTCTCGAGATCTCGAACCTTAGAAGCGAACAGACACAGACACCATTAAAAATCTCATCATGATACCACTGCACTATCAGCATGAGATTAGGAACAAAAATCGTCAAGATCTAACTTGTGAACGTAATATCTCTCGCTATTGTAATCTGCTTATCTGTTATTACCGTCACGAAATCAAGCGAGGTTTGTGAAGTTTTGGCAACAGCTTGTTTGGGTGGTGTATACCTGTTGAGGACTGGATCTTGCCACTAGTCTCGAGAGTATAGTATAATACCACGAATAAACACAAACAAATCTTCTCCCGCCATAGCCAGCTCAAAGACACCAACGGCCTTCCCATCGCAAAGCCACGACGTCACGACGTCACGACACACGTCTCCAAAGACGTCCGGACTTGCACCAAGACACGCCTCCGCAACGTTAAAACCAGGCCATCGATAATCACCGCCTTCTAGAATTCTTGGGATATATCCGAAAAGATCGTGTTCACTCTCGCCCTTACGGCCACCACAGATACTAGCGCAAGGTACATCATCCGTAGATATGGGCAATTCTTCTAGCACACTGGAAGTGAAACCGAGAGGCCGAATTTCCTATTGTCCGAGACAAGATGCTAGCCTTCCAGACGCCGTACCTCTCCGTGACACCTATTACAGAGGGTTCTTCCCACCAGAGCCCGTCCTGTATGTCGATTTTGAGGACGAGCAAAGCCTCCTGAGGGAGTTGGATAAATTTGATATAGTCGGGAGTAAGTTCATATTGCAATGCTGATATTTCGTCTTTCTGGTTGTCTCGCAAGCGAGACGCCTCCCTTTGGCTGCGAAGCAGCTTTTCTGGGTGTATGCGAGACGCCGTTGCTGATTCTGCTATAGTCATCCTCGACCTAGGGCCCTACGAGGGTCGCAATACCTACATCATCGGGAGGGACACGTCCCTAATGAAAACATCAATTCTCAGGAGAGGCAAATGTGTTTGTTGGGCTGTATATGGCGCCAAATACAAAGGTAAAGCAGGCACCGTCATCGAAGGTCGTCTAACACCTGAGCTCCCGAAGGAAACGCCGCCATTTTCTTCCAAAGTGGAGGTTCCGCGCCGGCAGACGCGAGCACAGGAAAGGAGGGCCGCGAAATCAGAGAAAGTCGATTGAAATTCTTCGGGCTAGAGAATTGGCAGCATATTTTCTTTGCTCGCACTGGCCGTAGCTCGACTTGTGGGAACCGAGGGCTTTGAGCTCCTTCGGAGGTCGAGGTCCTGTGCATAGAACTTTCAACGAGATAGGTTGCCTGCCTTAGGTACTTCCCAGAGTAGCCGGCGTGGTAAAAGCCTTGCTCTGATATATCTTCCCTGGTTTGAATTCTGCTATGAGGTTGAGGATTCTTGTGCCCGAGCTGGCCGCCTTGACGGCAACTAGCGCGATATCGGCTACTATATCTGGTATATTCCCAGGGAGGTTGGGATATAGCCGTTGTGAAAATGTACTTACTCCCTGCGATAGATATCGAACTTTCGGAGTTCGTTTAGCTAATTAGGAGAGACTTGCTTCATTGTCAAAAATTGGCGTCTAGAACTGGGTCACGTTGGCGAGAGAGAAGAGAAAGAATCTCCTGTACCTCCACCGAACGCTCTGGAGTGACGACAGCTAGTATCTAGATATCTTTCTCGACCAGTAGACAACTCGCTTTTTCTCTTTGCTCGGGAATTGTCCTATTTTCGGAGGTGGTTCCGTTCCGTCTTAATTGCAGTGGTGTACTATTGGTTTTTAATAGTAGCTACCTATACAAGCGAGAGTCAACGCAGTATTGAAGTTTCGAAGCCGGCTGAATCCAGAGAGCTGGACAGTTTCCGAGGCATACGAACGAGAACTTCGGTGATAGTAGGTTTTGTATGCACACGTAGCGGAAGAATCCGTCACGAGCAGGGATACCGGTACCTAGTCAGCCGAAAAGGTACAGCTGTTCATCGCCGTAAGATTGTTTGTCACTAGCTAGGTAGCTATGATTGCTTGTAGAACTTAAAAATTGATCCACGCTAGGCTCGTTGACAGTCATAACTGGTCTTGATCTCGTATCCTATAATAAAACACGCCGTCGAAAACATACCTTGTAATGGTAGCGTGCTGTCGCAAAATCAAGCGAGGGTGGTGGTACCTGTCTGGGACTGGATCGTGCCACTAGTCTCGGAAGTATAATACCACAAACTCAGAACGAACCTTCTAGCTCGTTACGATTAGGAAATAGCCAGCTCAGAGACACCAACGGCCATCCCATCGTAACGTCACCCACGTCACGACACACGTCTTCGAGGACCGACACCGAGACTCATCCGGATCCACGTACCCAGGCTATCGACCATCACTGTCTTCTTCCGATATACTCTCCCGGTCCTCCTTCGCCATCTGCTCCCAAAGTTCATCTAGACCCAGTACTAGGTATCGATTACACCCCGCGCTAGTGGTCCTCCATCCGCATATCGTTGACTATCGCGGTCTCAGGACAGGAATCTGCTCACTTCAAAAAACCGTATTCAGCTCTCGACCGTGCAGCCATCATCACTACAATTGCACAGCAGATCAGAACGACTTGTAAACATGGGATGGTTTGGAGGCAAAGAACCTGAAAGCGAAGAAGAGAAACCAAAAGCCCTAGTTTCCTACTGCCCAAAAAAGACCAAAGACCTTCCGGACAGCGTGGTTCTCCGTGATGCCTACTATACGGGGTTCTTCGCGCCCGATCCTGTTCTTTATGTGAATTTCAAGGACGAGGACAGTCTCGTCAGGGAACTTGAGAAGTTCGATATAGCAGGAAGTAAGTCTATCCATAGGGCCAATATTTAGCTTTCTTGGGCGTATGCAGGACACCGTTGCTGATTACCTCAGTCATCCTCGAACCAGCATACGAATTGGGTGACTTGAGAAGCGCATACCTCTTGATCGTTGAGGCTCGAGTCGAAATGAAAACGTCGATTCTGAAGAATGGCGCACGCAAATGTTGCGCCGTTTACGATAATCGGTACAAGGGAAAGGCGAAGCATGCCCTTCGAGATGATTTCGTGTTTACACCGTTCAGTTTCCCAGGATCTGAGGCTCCTACTGAGACGCAGCCATCCCCTCGCACCGTGGAGACTCCGCGCCGGCAGACGCGAGCACAGACGCGAGCACAGAAAAGAAAGGCCGCGAAATCAGGGAAAGTCGATTAAACCCTCTTGGACAGGAGAATCGGTAGAGTGTATAGCACGATCAATTGAGATCTCGTAAGGCAGGCGTTTTCTTGCCCGAGATGAATACTTCAGTCGAGAGCAATATGAATTTCTGTAACTAGGAGCGATCGAAGATTATTTGATATCTGGAAATTTGTCTGGTGTGCTCAGCTTAGGTTATCCGTAGAGGGAATGCAGCTTCAGCGGTCTCTAGAAGGTTCACGCAGGCGGAGGGCTTCTGTCCCATATGTTGCGCAGCTACTTCGTGATAGTGAACCCTTCGTCGGTCAATCATCATCATCCCACATCATCGCTGCCATCACTCATCAGCCGTGCTGTCATCCCTCCATCACCTGCGAGTGCTACCATCGTCTCTCATCCATCTTCTGGCCTCCTCGCTCTGCGATCGAACACTCAATCATCTCGCAATGTCGCTAGATCGGTATCTCACCGCGAGAGGTTTCCAAGGGCTCGAGTCCCCAGATCTCGTGTTCGCCTACCCCCGCTACCTCACTTCGATCCGCAGCTACTACCGGACGACGATCCAAAGAAGAGAGCACCGGCAACTGGACCACCGCGCGCTAGACGCAACCTGGCTCTCGATAATCCAGAGCTACGTCCCCAGCGACTATTGTGAAGTGCTGGTGGTAGAGGTGACCGTAAGTAGGAATCCAATAGCCCAGAGCAAGGTAGTCGATTGGAGTATAACGAGGCTGGCTTGCATGGTAAACTTCTAGAACGAGTTACCGGACAGGAGGACCACGCAAACGAAGACGGTCCAGTGGCACGATGCCCACGCCACGCATACGATCGAAGATATGATCTCCCAAGCGGGGAGAAACCAAATACTAGTGCGCTTAACCCAGAAGGGCTGGGTCTCACTTACCCTCAGCACCTGCCAAGCAACACTACCGACGGTGGGCCTGACTGCAACATACTTGGCCCTCACAGACCGAGTGCCGGCCTTCATGGCCGGTATCTTAGGGGTACTGGTTGCCGTCCTGGTCCTATATCTTAAGGCCGTGTCCTGAGCAGACCTCTCTCTCGTCGCGCCTCGTCGCCGTCCTTTCGCCTGATCTCCGTCCTCCCCGCCGCGCTCGTGCCCCTCTCCCTCCATCCTCCTGTACCGCCGCCCTTGTCGCCGCGCTCGCCGTCCTCTTCCTACTGCGCTGTGGCTCCCGCGCCATTTTGTATTTAATAAGAAAACGGCTACTGATGCCGGTTCGTGCCGAGAGCAAGTGCCACCTGAATCAATTCGTACAGTTAAATACTCTGTTGATTCCAGAACATCTCATCGACAGTCGTAACTGGTCCCGTCAGCCGGTGTGCACGTAACTTTTGCGTGGGATATACTCTTGTGTTGTGCTGTGGGATTTTTTTTCCAGCACTCACGCGTCTTGTCGTTTCTGCGCGGGCGTTTGTCGCGCGTTTGCTGGACGGTCCGCGTTGTCGGACAAGCGCGCAACACCTGATCACGAGGCACCGGGTTCCAGAGCCGACTAGACGTCTGTAGACGTATATCCTCCCGGTCCTACCTACTTACCTAAGTAGTAGGTATGTAAGTACGCAAGTACTTTATGCGCCTGGTATCGATCTATTGAGGATGATGGATGAGGGAGAAAGAAGAGGAAGGACAGAGCTCGAGAGAGAAGGAATTACTAGTGTAGTAGGACCCCACGGCTGACTAAGTAATTATCTGGGTAGGTGTTGATAGGGACTGAGCGCAACTTTACATGCGGATAGGTGTCACGATGATATATAAATGAATTAAGTACATCAATCTCGCGATTTTTGAATGAATTCCAGCCTGATGGGCGATCACAGGCAAGAAATGCAAAATATATCAAAATAAAGACGGTCATCTCGAGACATTGTTAAATAGTGTTATATGTCGGCTATATTGAGATGGAGTGTAAAATGCCACATAATTCAGGCGATTGCTGAGACATCCGCCGCGGCCGTGTCTGCAGCGATGTTGTAGAATTCCGCCATAATTCCGGCCGCTGACACTGCTGCAGGCCGGGAGTATAAATAGGGCCTCTCCCCCCTTCCTCACCATCCTTTCCTCCCTCTCCTTTTCATCTTACCCCTCCTCCTTCCCCCTCCTCCTTCCACCCACTCTACCCATCAACAAACGCAGTGAACTAGTATCGATGTCCTGGTAAGTTATCATGTACTCCTTCCCTCTGAGATGTACTACTTGATCTTGCTTGTTAACCATCTTCTTGCATAAACAGCTGGGTGATTACCACACAATCGCCGACACTGGTCTTCAAATACCCGCGATACGTCCTCCCATTTTGACCAGCAACCACAATAGAGATCCCGCGGGCAGCTTTGGTCACCAGGCTTCGGCGTTTCCGCCGCCATACAATTTAACGCAGGGAGTTCGCTCAACTAGAGGGCCGAGCCACGGATGCAACGTGGATCGTTATTATCGAGGCCCTACCAGAAACCAACAGCTATGATATCTTGACTGTTGAAGTAACTGTAAGTAGTTAGTTAATAGCCCAGATTAAAGATGTTGATTAGAGTATAACAAGGCTGACTTGCATGATTGACTTTTAGTGCGAGGCAGAGGACGGCACGGTGCATCTAGGCCCTGCCGCCAAGCAGCGGCTACGATATCCTGACCGTCGAGGCGACCGTGCGCTCCTACACGCGTACAATAGAAAGGAGACTTCACGGGGAAGTAGCCGGCCGCGCAGCAGACGCTGCCTGGTTGAAGATCATCGAGACCAAAGCTCCCAGCCTTTGGTACGACATTTTAACCGTGGAGGTGACCGTGAGTAGCAATACTATTGGTCTAGAGTAAAGTTGTTGATTTGAGAATACTGAGGCTAACTTGTATGGTAAACCTCTAGAGGAGGCGGAGGACAGGACAGTGTAAACTTGCACCATCCCATGGCACGATATCGATAGATCATATCATATCGAGAATAGGTCTCCTAAGCAGGGAGAAATCAAATCCTGGTGCGTCTGACGCAAAAGGGGTGGATCGCCCTTACCTTCGGTACGCTCCAATATACGCTACCGACGGTCCCACTGGTCGCCACATATCTGGCGATTACGGACCGGGTGCCGACCTTCGTGGCTGGTATCTTAGGAGTCCTTATCACAACTCACGTTATAGAGAACATGATCTCCCGAGAAGGGAGAAACCAAGCCGTCGCGCGCCTGACCCAAAAAGGCTGGATCGCGCTTGACCTCGGTACCTGCCAATATTCGCTACCGACGGTCAGCCTAATCGTCACATATCTGGCGATTACGGATCGAGTGCCGGCCTTCGTGGCTGGTATACTAGGAGTCGTTATTGCGGCCATGGTGCTCTACTTCAAGGCCATAGGCTAGGAGGCCTCTCATGTCTCCCACGCTGTTGCTTATCTCTTAGTCCGTCCCTTCGTGTCTCGCCGTTCTTCTCTGGTCTCGTCTCGCCGCTCTCCTCCCAGCCGCCTTCGTGGCTCCTCCTTTCTCCCGCCCGCATGTATCTAGCAAGACTATAATCATTCATATCAACTGAAAGCTTGTTGTCACAATCTGGGTAACTTGTGATTTGTCGGTTCGAATGCAATCGAACAGAAGCATATTTAGACCAACCTAAACAATAGTCTTCCAGCACACCGATAGAACAACGAAGATAATGCGCGCTATCACCATTGGGACAGAAGCGATAATATCCTCTATTGAGGACACCATTGCTGACCTGGGCGACAATCGGATTGTTGTCCTGGTCAATTCGTTCGAGCTGAAATGAAAAAGTCAATTCGCAGCCCCAGCCTTACCTACATGCATATATGTCGAGGACCAGACCGAATTAAAAGCCTACAGGTTGGTTTGTACTTTATTAAGCGCGCATGACCGCAGCCAGGCCTATAGCCGTAGTAGGATTCAATACAATAAAATACAGTACAGGACTACATGCGCAAGAGCATCTGCCTTCACGTAGCCGCGAAGCAGTTAGATAGCGCCTAACTCGACTATATTGTTCTGACAGAGTGTTACGTCAATTTCCAAGCCGTAGACTACATATAACGCATACAATCGAGAACTTCATCGGTGCCGGACCAGGGGCAAACATCGTCAAGGTCCAACCCACCCAGAAACCGTGGGTCAGCCTGCTCATGGCCTCTGATATCACGTGTCTAGTCACAGTATCTATTACCGCTCTTCGTTTATTAATGCTGTATTTGATAGCTCTTGTCGCCGTCCTCATCGCTCTGCTCAAGCCCTAGTTTTAGGAGGGCGTATGATTTCCGATAGCAAACCGAATGATATATAGCGAGAATACACTAAATTTATATAAATGATCTATGATATCAATGAATGCTCGATCTCTCGTTCCAAAGCTAGGTGTCAGATGCCTGTGCAGTCTCATGGCTCCTCTATTGCTCGCACCTATTGTCTGTTTATATTGATTGAGCTATTTATAAATATAACCCCGATGGATGTATTTTATAATTTACTGCCATTCTCTGATTGTCCCTGAGTTGATAATATTGCACCGTACCCGCATCAATTCACGATTCTGTTCCAGCGTGATTAGCTCCCAATCAATCTAATTGTAATTATCGGTATCCGGCACAATGCAGTCTTTTTCTTTTCACAGCTGTCTCGTGGGATCGCTGAGTTCAACTGGATTATACTACGTAAATATGGGTGCACCAAGCGCAAGCTATAAACAAAACATCCCGCTGCCGGTCCTAACGTTATCCAGCCTATCGATGAGAAGCCGACTTACCCGCTTGCGTACGCGTATCGCGGGGACGGGTCGACTTTGCTATCGGGTTTCGTTTTTTGGTCGGTGCGGCTGCGCGCCCGGGGTGTCCTCCTGCCCGGCACGTGCCTTCATGTTCCGCTAGAATGCAATGCAAGGATCACTGGCGACTTTCCAAGGTTAACTTGGGAAGCCAAAGGCTACCGGGCAGCTGGTAGACGGGTAACGTAACGGGACTAGTCTGGCGATTTATTTTAAATACCATGTTCCACCCGGCTCGGTAGACGGAGGAATCATCCCGCGTTGATATTCAGCCTCATGGTTGCGTGGAGTCTTGAGCTTGAGTTGACACTAACAAAGCTAAGACCGGCAGCGGAAACGGCGCTCTCTTGGCCGACTCTTGTTTCGACATCACCTCTGCACGAATACAACAGAAAAATTAAGCGGGTTCTGCAACCTTCAACTTGGCGGATGGGTGGTGGGGTGGGGAAATGTTAGACCTCGAAAAGATGCTAGCATATGCTAGATGGAGGGGACAAGAGACGTTAGCTTTAAATTGGCTGGCCGCCTCCGCTGTGCGACGACATACATGCATCGCGACTGCTTTTGCTGGAAATCCCCGAGAGTCTGGGTACCGCTTGGCGCCTGGTACCTGCCACCGGTCGAGCTGTCTGCGGTGATGACAATTTATTTTTGCTTGGCGCATGCGGTGGGTGGGCTTCTGATTGGGCGATTCTGCATGCGGAGGTTTTGTTTGGGGGTCCAGGTTGGACGTATTCATAGGTTGGCATTAGTCTTGAGCGGGCTCGAATTGCAGTTCCCCTGCGGGATTGCAATCGTGGGCAAATGTGCATGCCTCTTGCGTACAAGGCCCGGTTGGCGGTGCGGTGGTGAGGGCGATTAGTGTACGTTAGCACTGGTAGCGCAGCGTGCCCCCCCCGAGAGGACATGGTGAGTTGAGGATGCACATTCTTGTAGTGGCAGTTGAATATCTTCAGCCGCAGCGGTGGACGTCGGCGTATTTTTTTTCTCTCCTGGATTTACGAAGGGGGGCATGTTATTGTATGGATGGATGTTACTCGTATTCCTGCGTACTAGCTTGGGCTTATATTATTCATTATGACTTTGTCCGACAATTAATGCTGGATCCACGGAACGTTACTGCGACGATAGGATCGAGAAGAAATTTAAAAACTTGCGTGAGTTTGTGCAACATTGGGGTGGGAATGACTGGTTGGGTTTAGTCGTCGCCTGGATCTGGTTCGATCAGAGGCTAGTTGCGTGACGGCGCATTTCATGTGCAGGTTGTACGTTAGTTACTTAGTTAGCCTGCAGGCCTGCCTGCTTGTGCGAGGCTGCTGTAATGAAATTCATGTCATGTAGGAACGTTAGCGTGTGACTATATAAGTTTAGACAGGCCTCCTGCGTCGCGCTCAGCTAAGGTATGCATGCGCCGATATACCTATACGCCGTATCGTAACGTAACGTATCGTACCGTATCACTCATCATCTGCACGACTAGCGACCCGCCATGGACCTGGTCGCCTGAAGATTAATATCCCCAGCGGCGCTGATCGATATTTTACGGACCTACCTATATGGGAACGGAACGCCCAGAGCTAGAGCTGTATCGATAAAATAGGTATCGAGTATTTAATCTCGGCAGCGCAGCCCTGCATCGCCCTTTTGCTCCGGGAGCATCCTTTGTTCTGGTTTTCCGGCCGAGTCGCGACAGATACAATATGAAGCCGCCGGCTTCGTCGCTCGTTTGCAGTTTACTTTCGGCGTTCCTTTGGATATTTCTGGTGCGGATACGGTTGGCGGAGGCTGCGTCGTCCATTAATGCTTGTACGGATCCGCTTTGTGTCTACAGGCCGCGGGACCCTCAGGTCGGGCCGCCGAATGGGGATTGCCAGAGAATTCTGACACCGAATACCCTCTCCGTGAGCATCGACTCGCTGGATCAAGGATGCACCAGTAAGTTCTTGCTTTCTCAAGATACAGACATCTACCCTTGCACATCACTCGCGTATTGAGTGTCTGGAATGCGAAAGTCACTGACAGCCGTGGCTTTGCTTGATAGTTACAATATACTCTGACCCGTATTGCACGGCGGCCTACATGCTGGAAATCGACGTCGGCGACTGCGGCACCTTCAACGGCTCGTATATTCGCAGCTTCTCAGTCGATGAGTGCCCGCCGGGCACGCCGTTTCCGACGGTAAATCCGAACAGCTCATCTTCAACTAGTCAACCCTCGACGTCGACGTCGACCTCTTCGGCGGCTGCTGCATCGAAGACCGAATCTTCCTCCTCGACGACCACGACCACTAGTGCTGCAACGACCACCGTGACGGCAGCACCAAGCAGTTCCAACAAGACAGCGATCATTGGTGGAGCCGTAGGCGGTGGGGTTGGCCTCCTCGTCATCGCGGGTGCGGTGTTCTTCTTCGTCTTCCACCGCAGACGGCCACCCATGGACCCTCCACCCGCCCACCACGGATATGGAAATGCAGAGCTCGAAGCAACGGAAATGTACCCGCCGTCAGCTACAGCCGCGGGCTTCTACGGCGACCCCTCGATGGCTAGCAGCAGTAAACGGCTGGGACCGAACGGCGGGTCGGTGTTCGAGAACCATGCGACCGTCCAGGAGTTGCCGGCCGATAGACATATACCGCGGCAGGAGCTGGAGGCGCCGGTGCCTCCGGGATTCGTGTCGCCGGTAGAGCAGGGGTTTGACAATGGGAGGCACAGTAGGGACCGGCTGCCGGACATGCCGAGGCTGCCTGGGCCGTATCAGTAGGATGATTTATGATTTTGAGGAAGCTGGGAGCTTGAGGGTTCTTCCTTGTCTCGCAAGCCAGACGCCGCTCTTTGGCCTGGTTTTCTTCCGGATGATGGATTTATTCTTGGTATATATAGGAGTCACTAGGGATATTTAATGTAATAAGTTATGTCATTTTGTCCGGTATATAGATACATTTCACCGTAAGTCTTGTATCCGCGGAGAGGTTGTTCTCCCTAGCTCCTCCTCCCCATCGCCATCATGCATCTTTTCATTGTCTTTACCTTCAGAAGCAGATATCAGATGGACAGCTAATGTGATTCTATAGAGATCCGTATATAGTCTATCAAATCTACACAGCCAAGCTGTCGCATTTCTACCCTGCTCTTCCTTCTTAAAAATTATTACTAGCGCCGCCATGCAGTTTTTCGAACCAACGGCTACTCGCTACTCTGTCGCCTGCGCCTGCCATGCCACCAAGCAATGTATCGCGAAAGAAATGCGTTGGGCTGTTGCACGCTTCGGCGGGTTGGTGCCCCTGACTATAGATTACCAGCTAATCTAATTAATACTCCGGACGTCCACTCGGCATTCGCGCCGCTTGACAGATTGCAGACTGGATCTCATCGCTTTCCATCTGCTTCACCCGATTTTCTAGCCATCTCTGCTCCACCGCGTTCATTCCAGCTCTATATTCTCTCCTCGACAGCTCAGCTGCGATGGCGCACCCCACGACAACATCCGAACCTCCCCGAGGCGACTGGGACAACGGCACCTTCCTCGGCGACGACTCCTACCCCGTCTTCCCTCACGCGCGCTACATATCCAAATTCCTGCTCGTCAACGCCCTCGACTCTGGTATCACACATCTCGACACAGATCTCTACAATTTCTGCTACCTCCCGTGGAACCCGCTCAGCTACATACCGGGCAGCTCGAAGGCCAAACGCAAGCGAGATGGCAGCGGCACTACCACGGCCGGCGCGAGCAAAACCAGCCCGACACCTAAGCCTACTTATCTGTTCGACAAGGCGCCGTGCCGGCGTGCGGCGTCGATAAACTCGAATTGCTACCTCCAGAACACAAATGGCACGTTCTCGGGGTTGCAGGCGTACAATAGCAGTTTTGACGAACAGCAGAGGTGTTACTGTCAGATATATCCGTATTGGGACACGATTCTGGGGTGCAATGAGTGTTTTCGGCAGCATGGCGGAATAGAAGGTATATCTTCAGTTCTATAATGTTATAGTGTTCACTCACTCGCTTGTGGGAGAGATAGGGGAGTTATGACTTACACATATTTGATTATAGGGTACCACTGGTTCCCGGAGAGTTACATGTCGGCTGCTTCGAGCACGTACTGTAACGCAAACCCCATAACGACGGGCATGTTCCCGTTCCTTAGCCAATGGGCAAAAACGGACCCGATTGCCAATATTCCAACTAGCACGGCGCCGAATGTTCTGGGTACAGAAACGGCAATGAGTCTATACTGGACGTATGCAACGACGATCCGCGGGGCAGCATCTACGTCGAACCCCAATGCTGGGCGGAAAGCCGCCTCCATCAATAGCTTGGGAGTTTGCTTATCTGCTGCCGCCGCTATCACATTAACGATGCTGGCTGCGTTTTGACGTATCATGATCTTTGATTCTATTCTATTCTATGGTCTAGATCGGGTCAGATTGATCATGAGGAGGTATATACATATATGTATAGGAAATTCGTCAGGAAGAGCTCAAGCTGGGGTATCAAATATAGCACAACCAAGATTAAAAATTAATAACGCCACCGCCGCACCGTATTCATCTCATTACTTCCGCCAGGACCCTCCAACACCTTCGTCGGGTCTGGGCTCCCACGAGCCGCCACCTCCCTCGTCTTTAACGGGTGGCAACGAGCCGCCAGCTCCTTCATCATCGGCCCACGAACCGCCGCCTCCCTCGTCCTTCACGGGTGGCAACGAGACGACAGCTCCCTTGTCATCTTCCCATGAACCACCAGCTCCCTCATCAGCCTCCCACGAGCCGCCGCCTCCTTCATCTTTGACGGGAGGTAGGGCCGTAAAGTGCTCTTCAGCAGCCGTCCCATTGGCGTGCAATGGCGTTGGTGCAGACCTCATCTTCAGATCCGGGGCATACGTCGCGGGCGCGGTGCTATTCCTGACTCCGTCCCAACAATACCGCTTCAGACACCGCTTGCACTGCTCGGTTATGGTTCCTCTCCTCTCCATCTCCCGGTGAATGACTGCGCAACCCACGCAGGCCGACCATTCCCGGTCGAATCTCCCATCGCCCTGTGTGGCGACCTGATAGCCGTTATTGATAACAGAATCTCGCTCCTCGTTCTCAAGAGAGAGCCGGAAGGTGGAGATGTTGGAGAAGGCATCGTACGGAGCGTTGGGCAGATAGACGACCAGCGGGCTTATGGGACCGGAGAAATTCTTGGCGTCGCAACCAAACCATGTTGGACGGGAGTTCAGGCCCTGGTTGATGAAGGTGTTTATGTCTGGGATGGAGGGGAAGGCACTGTTGGCGGACATAAACTTGTTCTTGAACCGCTCGTATGTCGCGATGATGGCCGTGCCGTTCGGCCAGTTGAGCGTGTCGCCGTTCGGCTTGAGCACGTCCGCGCTGCTGTCGGTTGCGAAGATCACGTCGACGCGGCGGTGAGGGCACAGCAGTGGATTGAACGGGATGTTCTCCAGGTCCATGCCGCCATCGACGAGCGTCAAGTTTTTGGTGGCGGCGGCAGGGTTCCGTTCCGGTCGTACTCCGAAGAATGGGTTCGGCGCCCAGTCTGCAATGTCAATTTCAATTTGCGAGAGGAATTCCAGAGCGGTGACGACAAGGTCTTTGACCAGCTTGCCGCCAAAGACGGAGGAATCCTGATGGTTGATGTCCAGTAGGAACTGGTTGAACAGAGACGAGGAAGTGCCCATGATGAAGGCGGCATTGTCGAAGCCGTTGATGAATTTACCGCCGGCTTCGGGTCTACCGCGGCTGTAGTCGGAGCCGAGAAGCCTGGTCTTCGTGAAGGCGGCAACAGTGGGGTCGTGGGAGCCGAATTCCAGAGGGTTGATCTCAAAGACTGTCGTGTTGAAACCGATGGACTTCTCTCCGGGTGCTCGCCCGAGAGCGATGAAGATTGGGAAGGGCATCTCGAAGGACTTGAAGGCGTTGGACTCGGCGACGCCAGAGAGAGTCGTCTTTGGGCCGCCATCCGGCTGGTCAATGAAGACGCGAGCAAGCATCAAGCTCCTACAGACGATACTCGGTTAGCGCGCTTCCTCCTATACAAACGACGCACTTGGGCAACAGCTACGTACCAGATGTCCGTCAGGGTGATGTCGAAGCCGGCATCACTCTTCTCCTTCGCTTGCGCAAAGATACTCGGATAATACGAAAGCGGCTTCCCAAACGGACTGACAATTGAATCTTCCAGCTTCCACAGCCTCTTCGAGCTCAATATCTGCTCGATACTCGGGAATCCGTTCACTGCCAGAGTTCCAACCAACCACCCGCCGCCACTTAGGCCGGACAGATATGTCGAACCCTGCAGCAGACCTCCGAGGCCACCAGGCTTCATGCTCTTCGGCGAGCGGGCATCGAAGGCATTGATAACACCGGCACCGTTCAACATGGCCCTGTACCCGCCGCCGGAGAAAGCAAGCCCAACCGTCGGGGTATACCCGCTCAGGAAAGCCTTGTGATCGAAATCCTTCATATCCACCCGGCCGAGGAAGTCGACAAGTGCGGCATTGGCGACCTTCTTGCGACCCGCGAGCCATGCTGCCTCTTCGCGCGCCAGCTCGGTAGCATCGCGCACGACGATTGGCTCCCGCGGATTGGTGACCTGAAAGGGACCGTAGCCGGTGACATCGTCAAAGTCGAACAGGTTCTTGATGCTGTCGAGGAGGTCGCGGGTCTCCAAGTTCCGGCGGGAGGGCTTCCGACCCGTTGTCGTTTGGTGTCTGGGAGGTGGTAATGCGGAAGCTATAGACGTGAGCAGGCAGAGCCAGATAGCTAGCAGGACGGACGGGTGTATCGATACACCAGCGGGGCGTATCGACCACATTGTTAATCTGGCGGGGAGAAGAGAGACGCAACCGGGAACAAGACAGGACGAGAGGCGCGGGAGGGATATGAGGAATGGACGAGGAGGGGAGGGCTCTCGATTGGATGTTCGTTCCTACCGGAGGAAGAGGACGAGAGAATCTGGGGAACCGGAACCAGCCGGTCTTATAAGCACAGGAAAGGAAGCAAAGACGAGAGGTCCGATCGAGTGGCGCCGGGTGGCATCAGCGATCGATCGGGGTGGGTGAAGGGGTCAGATCCGGGATCGCAGTAGCAACCACCAATTATACAATACAGCGGCCCATCGCGGCTTCCATCGTATGTATGGTGTTCTATTTACGACCAGCGTACTCCATCCCCAACGGAATTTGGGAGGGTACCCCGGATCTTAGATGGGAGGGGGAGAGTAAGTAACGTTGACTGGACATGCATGCCGTACACACGTCCTTCTCTCTTCCTTTCTTACGACTAGTGGATATATATCCACCCTTGGCCTTTGTTCCTTCCATATATTCCAGTTTGGGATCCTATTCCATACATGCAAAGCGCAGGCCCCCCGCTCCAGGTACGAACCGCAGAGCGCAGCACGCACCCCTTTCCTAATCGTATCGCCGTTAATAATGCCATTGTATACTGCTGCCCGCAAAGTATAGTATGCGAATGTAAACGTAAAAAAAACTCGGAAAGGTACCCGGACAGGATGAGTTTGACTGAGATGAATGCGAAACGCAGGGAAGTTTGGTGTTCACTGTGACGGGCGCCGTGTTCGCAAGCTGGATCGCTCCAGTCTCGGACGACCGAATTGGGTAACTGGAACCAGAGCGGTTAGCGTGCACATGGCCCGTATGGATGCATGCCTGCGAGCTGGGCAGGCGGTTTGTCTATCGCGCGTTAACTGCGGATGCGGATGGTAGTTGCTGCGAATGAGCACCGTGTCGTATTTGCTGGATTGTAGTTACGAGACAAGATTTGTAGTGCATGCTACTTTGTTATTTTATTTTATTTATTTTTGCTTCTTAGGTAAGTATACGATGCCGTTACGAATGCGTGTGGGCTTGGCTGTTGGGGTGAATATAAAAGTCTTAGACATGTCAATTATAATTATAAGGACCTGAGGCCTCTTCGTCGGGGTTTCCTAGCTGGATTTTTTAACAACAAAAAAGACGAACATGTACGAGCCTTTCCTCATAAGAGAGATTCTAGGCGAGTTTCTATCTAGTTCTGTCAAAGTTTGCACGTTACGAAGCCGCAGTGTAGCATGTAGTTATTTGTGACGAATTTAGTAACGCCGGCGAACTTTTCATCGTACGAATGTCAGATCGAACAAACATATTCCATTCTAATCAAGTAAGAAGTAGTAGCTGGTGTCGCGTCCATATTCGACTAGGAACCTATACATTTTCGTGTTTTGCACATTTTTACAAAATACTCGATCCTCTAACTGTACGCTATTCTCTTCGCATATTATCCGACTGGAGTACGTGACAGCCACCACCTAGTCCACGTCCACGTCTACGTATACACCGACGGGGAGATGTTCTAGCGCGCATGGACTTGCTTTTACCGCATAATAAAATAATTTGACATGCAATCGTAAACATTATACGAGGCTAATTTCCTACTATAGGCCACATGGCGGAACTCCAGATAAGTCTCGCCAGGATGCCGATACCGGCTACCGACGCCGAAGCTGGGAGACGACAATGCAATGCAATGCATTGGAAGCCCGGAGACGCACCTTCGGCACCGTCTGAATGGCGGTGTGAGTCCATCTACGTGACGTAGCATGATTACGTATCGGCATCACTTGACTACCATTATAGCTTTGAAGCAGGTGGCTATGGCCGGCCGACGATAGCATATATACCGACCTTCTGGTGTTCTTGCTCCAATTCGGAAATATGTAAGTAGACGTCTAGACGCATCGACGTTAGACGTGACAATCGAACGAGCTCTGCATATAGGCTGCCATCTACGCGGCACGGCAGCTGGGCAGCTTGACCAATGTATGTGTGTTATAACTAGTGTATTATAGTGCGCGATTGCACACATACCTCGATGCATACACGCTAGTTCGCCAGCCTCCTCCTACAAGCTTTCGCAAAACCCGGGTCACAGTTAACTTTAAGAGCTAGTCCCCGCAGCCATGCACACCTGAATCCATGCATCCATACGCTGCGCCGGCTTTCGTTCTCCAGGATCTCAGACACATCCACTTAACGAAAGCGTCCAGCGCTGCCCGCTGCCGCCTACGCACGGCCAAGGATCCCCGGACAATCAGGTACACGGTGCACTCGCGAATATTACCGCTCGCAGCTCCGGCTTATCTGATCGATGGCTGGGAGGAAAACGTCGATGAGAAGAGGCAGGTCGCGGCTTCAACCCCCCAACGAAAATGCGTGGTATGTGAGCGCTAGTGGGCTCGCTCGGCCCCACAATTAACTGGCATCAAGGGTGGAGTATGGGTAGGTAGTATGATGACGTGAGGTGAAGCTTGGGGGTCAGAATTGGTATCTCGGACTTTAGACCGGTTGTAGCCACATCTTCGGATTCTCTGTGAAAGGTTTGTAGTGTTTTTAGCCGGATATGTATGAACTTCTTTAGTTAAGTGAGTAACATATATTATTCAAGAGCAGAGCTGTTATTAACGCTTAACGCAAGGAGGCTTAGGATTTCGGTTGAATAGGTTAACCGATTGTGTGTAAAGGGTTATGCCAGCGGCGAGCGTCGTCTATATTTCCTGTTCCACATTGCTGGGCATCGAAATTAATGGCATTGTAGTTCGATCTTCCAACAATGGGATAAGATCGGACAGCAGAAATTTGCGGGATATGTGAGCGTTGTAGTCCTTCCGCGGATATCCATCCAGTCGCAATCGCGAATCTTCGAAGAGCGCATTGCGCCCCGCGCGCCCTCCATCCGAGGTCTCGTACTTGCCGTTTCTCGAACGAGTAAACCGGGGAGTGGCCGGCTGGGCGTCAAAGTCAAAAATTCGAGTGAGAATCCAGAAGGCGGATGGGCAGAAAGCCGGATGGATTATCCGAGGTGAGATAATTTAGTACCCAGGAAACCCACAGTCTGTTTTGCAGAATGCGGAATGTGAGAGACGACTTCCGCGGGGTGTGCTTGCGATCCGGTGACCAGACCGGACCGGACCAGTCCTTGTTGGAGTTTCGAAGTGCATTTTGAGCTCGAAAGAAGGTTGCAGGCTAGCGTCTGCGCATGGCTCGATGCCGGGGTGGGCCTGCTGAAGCGAGTGGAAGGTTCGTTCGTTAATATATAAAATTTCCGAAACTTCAGACCGAACCAAAAGGCACTTCTCGCAGGGGGGACCGGACCAGCGATGTACAGTTGCTAGCATTTCGTGTAGCAAAATACATGCGTACGAGCGCTTGGCGTTCTTTCGCCGGAGCCTCTGTTTCACTCGGCGGACGTCATGAGACCTGACTCTGCGGAAGGACACTATTGTTTGGACTTACTTAGTAAGGCAGGCGGGTGTCCGGTAACCCGGTATTGATCTCGATTCGGGGCGAAGCATGAAGAGGTTGCGCCTTTAAATGTGTATCCATGCTCTAAATACCCAGATTGTATAGCATTCTAACAAACGCATCTACTCGCAGTTCGTGTTCGCGCCAACATTTATCTACTGTTGAGTTGTCTCTTGTGTTCATGGTCGGGTTCGCTTGCTGGATCTTCTGCCATAACGACGTCGACTCTGGGTTCTCTATAAGAGATTCACATATTTCCTCCACGGGAGGTTCGTATATCCGGATCAACGAGGCTCTTTCTGCGGGTGAACGTGAGGGCCCGGTTGAGGCATTAGGAGGCCTGGCTTCCAGCATCCGCAGGTGGTACGTGCGCAAGTAGACTTCGTCGCAGATTTCGATGCCCAGCCTATCAGTGCGCTGCCAGGGTATGCTGTTGGCATGAGCTTTGCACGGCATGGCGTCGGGTCCGATTCAATGCCGTATATTCGAGCGATGAGCTTAATTACGGATGAGGGAAGTGGTGTTGAATTGCTTTGGATGACAACGATATCAGTGCAGTCCGTGTTGGCCGACTTTTGCTGCGGGGTTGGACATGCATGCCAGAAAGATAGTAGCGCCAAGAGAGTATCACTCCTCTGGCTGTCTCACGGGAACGCAACTGCCTGGATTGGCGTGGGGTGAATACGAGATGCATAAAGTCCTCGATGAAGGTGAACAGTTCGATGTCAAAAGGGGCGTATGGATACGAGTCAGTCAGTCTTCTCGGCGCGTAGGGACAGTGCTCGTTCTCTTGGAAGCTCGCGGAAGTGGGGGCCGTAACTCAAGATGCTTAATATATACCAGCCTTGTTGATGTCTATATACAGATATCATGTCATGGAAGATACGCCGTGGACAACATAAGATTGCGGAAAGAGACTAGCACTATAGTGCCGCCGAAGGTCATAAAGCCGCAGGTGTATATAGCCTCCCACCTCTACAGATATAAAAACAGTCTGACGGCCTGACAGCCATTCCTTTCGTATGAAGCGTCCCCCAGCCAGACCTTGGAGAGCCAGCCTGAATCCTAGCACTAGCCCGGTCTTTGCGCCTGCCAAAGCCGGCGTTCTATCTCGAACGAGTCACGGATGTATCGGCGCATGCGCTGTTGCTGCGATCTTGGGTAAAACTGCTGCCAGTGGATCATCAAGATTCTTTGGATCCTGTGATCGGGTGTCGCAAAGAGCGGTTCGAATGCCTTGCACACCATATTGCGGTGGTGATTCTAGATGGACGGATCAACCCGGTAGGATTCTCGTCGGGTAAATTGATATTGTAATGGATACGGGTCGGTTCTGGGATATATAGGTTTCGGCACCGGACCGTGGCAGTCGTCTAGCGTGCACCTATGAAACGGGAGGCTGTTTCTCTGCCAAAATGCGCTGTACCGATATGCCGAGGTCAATTGATGTTGTCGGCAGTCTTTAAAGGATGCTCCTGAGGACGCCTAATTGGACGATGCCCCGCTACCGACGGACAGTTCGACAAGCAGCCAAAACCAGTGCACATAGCTCGGAAACGAAGAAATGCCGGACCAGGGCTACGGATTGCTGTCGGTCTGCGCAGGCACACGCTCCGGCTGTGGCCTTCGCTGGTTGTCCTCGATCAGGCGGACCTTGTAGCCAAAGTACGATGAGACCCACTTGCGCTTGCGGCCTCGCGGCGTGTGTTGATCCTGGATGAATCGCTCCCAGAGACGGAAATAGATCTGATCCGTCGGATGGTTCAACCAGAGCTCGAAGCGGCCGTTTGGGTAGACGTGGGCCTTGCAGGGCATCCTAGAGTATTCGATGCTCGGAGGGCGGAGCGGTTGTCGGCTGGCAGGCGGGTTGCATACGGAACGAAAGCAGTTCAGGTGAGAAGAGGCGGGCCTCAGTTTGGTGTTATCAGGCCAAGGACGCGACTAAAATGACGACATCGCACAACATCGCTTGGGAGATTGCTTCGGCCTGGCTGTATGCAAGTGCATTCGGATGCCGGAATCCATTGAGATTTGAGCGTATATCGACAGGAGATAGTACTACGGGCATTTTCTTGACATTCAATCGAGATTTCGGATCTCAGTGGTGCATATTTTGGTCCTACGCCCAGTCGCGGCTGATAGCGCGTCGAATTGCCGGCCCCACATCCGATTGATCAATCGGATGCACAGCTGCCTTTGGGACCTTGCGAGTGCAGTCTGGTGGGAAAAGTTGGAGTGCATGTACAGTATACGATAAGCCGCAAGTGAATTGCTTCGAAGGTTCAATTTAATAGTCAGCTAAAATCAGAATCCATGAATATATATGGAAGACCAGTGACGCCCATGCAACCCGCCAAAACTTCCCGACTGATCAATCAGACATTGTAGCGTATCGTATTAGATCATCGACGACCCTGGAGGCGAACTCGATGAAAAAAGAGTGCGGCGTCTCTCCTTGATCCGCTGGAATCGGTTCCAACCTTCTTGGAAGCGCTCAATCTCGGTGGTGTTTTTGTTGTAGGTGGGATCCTCCACCAGCTTGCGGTACCAGATGATCGGGTATGCGGAGGCTCTGCAAGGCATTGATATATCTGCGAAAGAGGATGGATCTCGTCTGGTGTCTGGTGTAAACCTTGGATATTGCGTAGGTTTTGTCCGTCGTCTTTTAGATAGATGGTGGGGAGGATTAAAATACGCCCGGAAGTCGAGCATTGCCAAGGGGGCATCGCGCTATGTTGCAAAATGGAGTATACAACACACACATATTCTGCGCCTAAACTGTGCTTTTCAGAGTTTCTACATTCTGCCAGCAACCCGCTCGTGCCACCTTCATCATTCTTCTACGTTTCATCGTCGTCACCACCACCCATCCAAAAATCGCCAGGCTAGACCCAGAGCTATCTCGCGTTACCACGACACTCACGACCTTCGCCGCCAACATACAACACTCAAGGACCGTCCAGTCAATTGCATCCGGCTTGTAACAACATGGACAAGTTCAGTAAGCTCTTGGAGTCTGGAAAATATTCCGACTTCAAGATCAAATGCGGCAGCAAAGAATGGCTAGTCCATAGAGCCATTATCTGTCCCCAGTCTGAATTCTTTACCAGAATCTGTGATAGCAACTTTAAGGTACGATGCAATCGTTAGATGCAATCTCGAGTTGTGCGTCGCGATGTACAAGATACTGATGACGCCAGCAACAGGAAGGGGTCAATTCAGAATTAGATCTGTCAGCCGACGACCCTGACCATATCGAACAAATGCTGCACTTCCTTTACAGCGGGCAATATAACGATCTCGCTTCCGATGATCCCAATTCGGATTCTTCTCCAGCTCGCACTGGTAAACTCACAGCTGAGACTCGCAAACTCTTCATGTATATCCTAGATTCATATGGAACTCACCCAAACGCACCAGGCAACGACGAGGATGAAGAAGAATCTGAGGACGAAGAATCTGAGGACGAAGGATCAGACGACGAATTAGAGGACGACGAATTAGAGGACGACGAACCAGAGGATGATGAGTCAGAAGATGATGAATCGGACAGCGAGGACGAGGGCCATCCTATTGCAGGGCGATGGGGAATCGGTGGAATACCGAGGCCCCGCGATGCAAGTGGAGCAAGTGATCAGGGCAGTGTCCAACAAAGCTCACCGATCCCCGTCGACATCACTGGTCTACTCCATCACGTGGCTATGTATGCTCTCGGCGACCGATATTTTATCAACGACCTCAAACTCCTTTCAGCTTTTAGATTCGCCTGCTGCCTGCCAGAAAAGTGGGATCATTCGCTCTGGGCCGTCGTTGAGGAGATTGATAACAATACCTCGCCCGATGACGGAACCCTTCAGGATCCCATCATCAAGTTGTGCCTGAGGGACAGTGTTCGTCTTCTCTCTGATGCTACGTTCCGGGAGAAGCTGACCAGCTTCCCGGCCATGGAACTGCCCCTTCTTCGCAAGCATTGCCTTCAGGCAAACGAGCAGATCGACGAACTGAAAGAACTGCCGGCAATCATCAAGACGCTCAGAGCCGAAGTCAAAATTCGGGGGTCGGACGTCCAATATCTCAACGCTAAACTGAGTGCTGTCAAGAAAACGGTCAGGGACAAAATCTTGCCATTGACGGCCAATTGGTCGGGATGTCGACACTGCGGCGTAGCCTTCAACTCTATTCTCGAGGAACACAGAAGCATCGAATCGAACGTCATCGTCTTGTTCTTGCGATGCAAGAAGTGTGGTGCGAAGCATCATCGCGGTGGGAACGGAGACAGAGTAGAGTGGTGAACGCCTCCAATGCCCTCTTTTTCAAAGCACTACTGCTTCGATAATACGAAACCTCAAACTGCCTGTTGTTTTGCATATTGTATTTCTTTTCTTGAAATGACTACTGTACTATGGTTCGCGAGGCTGATCTTACAGCTCAGTTTTGTGTGAGCCGGCAGAGAACGGTCTTCGTATCGAGTGCATCAGCCTGTATCGAGAAGGGATCTTTGATCTCTACATCGACACCGATCTGGGTACGAATTTTAATTTGTTCCGGCAACCTTTCCTAGTAGTTAGTACGAACATCATGATCCCCCGATACTAGAACGACCTTGCAGCTGGCGGTGAACAATACATACCAGCGTTTTCAATTATTAAAATTTGCTAACCCCGATAGCTAGAATATGGCTTCTACCACATCGTTATAATTCCGAATGAAAGAAAGATATTGGTTTACCATGATGATATCGTAGAGTCTGTACAATTTGAATATGCGGAGGCAGTGTATGAGATGCACGGTATACATAGATAGCAGGACCGGATCTAAGGCTATCAAGACTAGAAGAAGGGGGCCGTTCGAAGCCCTACAGCACACGTACCGTGAACGGGCCTGGCCCAAAATGGAAATCCTGACACCGCCTTCGCTGAGAACTGAGCGCCACAGAAACAGTCACGCCCCAATATCTATGTACGTCGAAACTGCTAATAAAAAAAGCGTGCACTACCACGCGTATGATCGATGTATCTGCGAAAAAAAAAAACCCCCCCCTCCCCATCGTAAATTTCCTTCCACCGATCCGATGATCCACTCACCAGCTTAGGGAACCATCTCCTACGGCTGCTCTAGTTCCTCAATTGCTATAGTTTCCCCCATATTCAAGCGCGCACTTCACCTTTCCCTTTCCAGAATGCCACCCAACCCAACAACCCCCACGGATCGCCCGCCCATCATGGAGACGATCGCACGCCTGAAGAGAAGACGATCGTCGGAAGCCAGACGCACCAACACTTTGGAGAACATTTTGAAATCCGGGGAGCCCTCAGACTTCAAGATTACGTGCAAGGGAAAAGAATGGAACGTTCACAAAGCCACTTTACGCCCTCAATCGGATTATTTCTCGGCCATACTTAACAGTGGATTCAGGGTATGTCGGACCTGTTCCCCAATGAGTTAGCTGCTGTATGTTCACACAACGGCTATTTCTAGGAGACCAAGGAAGCTGCCTTGGATCTTTCATCCGACGAAGTAGAGCATGTTGAGCAAATGTTGAAGTTCCTCTATTCTGGCGACTACGATGATCTTTGTCCTGAAAAAACCGAGAATACTAGGTCCGTAAATTGATAACTTATCACCGTCCCCCATCCAAGCATTTTACATCAGAGTGATCGCTGTTTTGTCGTTGTTTTCACTGACCGATCGACGGCGGAGCAGGCCCGATAACACTGAAGAGACCACTACGGAATCACAGGATCCAGTCATTGAAAGTGCAAAACGAGACATCCACCTCTATGTTATGGGCGACAAATATCTCATCGGACCGCTGAAGGAGAAAGCCACCGCCAAGCTCAGACGGACTCTTCCCTGGAAGTGGAAGGAGAGTTTTTGGCCTCTCGTCGACCTCATCGTCGAAACCACGCCACCCAGCGCGACCATCCTGGACCCAATTATGGATCTCTGGGTTGAAATTGGCATGGCTCTCGTAGAGGATGACGAGTTCAACAGCAAGATCACGCAGTATCCAACGCTGGAACTGAGGTTTCTCAGGCGCCTGATTCGTAAGATACGCGTCGATCTCCATTTGCAAAAACGGACGATCACGTCAATCCTCACCCACCGATCCCACACGACTTATATCAGAGCCATCATTGAGGCTGCACGCGAGGCTGCAGCTGCGGAGTCTGCTAATCAAGCTACAGACACCAATGACGACTAGTTCAGATGCATGGCGGTAGCCACACGGATAATGAAGATGGGGGACGGCGTTTCGGAGAATAAATGATGGTTAACGTGATAATACTAACTTTGAGATCAAGTGGGTGTGGTGGGTTTCTTGACCGGGGCTTCTCCTGGCTTTATCAACCTCTTTTTTTTTTTTGAAGACAGTTTATAATTCTGAACTCGAGGTGGAGAACACGAACGCGTTTCTACTATCCAGCATGTTCTTTTCCTTTTTGTTCTCTTTGACTGATGATGGTCCCGAGCGCGAAATACTCTCGAATGATGCTTACATTCTTGATAGTAGCCTTTATGTTTCTATGTTGCAAGGCTTATGAAATTATAATCACTGATTCCGAGGGCGCACCAACGTAATTGTCTCGTAAACCAGCCCAACCACCTTTTGCCTGCGAAGCAGGCCGCCGGCGTGCCTGCTTCGCAGCCAAAGGAAGGCGTCTGGCTTGCGAGACAACAACGTAAGCCTAGATACCAAAGACGAGTGCTTGAAGGTCTGGTCTATATAGATTACTACTGTCGTGGTAAAGCCGCGGCTCGTACAGACCTCGGCATTTGAGAACGCTCTAACACAAAATAACCGTAAAGTATTTCGATGTTGGAGTGAAGTCATGGTTTCGTGTAACCCCAATTGTGCGTAGCTCCTTACCTGAACGGCTGGCAGCTTCGAGGATCTTGCCTGAATCTATAGAGTTGTAAAAGAACGGCGCTCTGTCAGATTGTTCTCACGGTTGTCTGGGAACGGGAGAGTCAATTAATACATAAGCATATTGACGACATGACACTATGGCTCCTTGGGTAACTACAAAATATTCGCAGGGATCTATTTCACAACTTATAAACGAAGGTCCATGATAAATGAGCAAAACTGGAGCTGGCTATAATATACAGGATAAAGTTTTGGTACTTTCGATCCAAAGGAAGTCTCGCGGACAAATATTTTTTATTTTTTACAATTCTCTCCGATTGTGAGGAAGGCTGTGCTGATGCAATGACTATGGCCTAATGAATGTACGGACGCGTAGGGATATGGTATTCGCAACTAGCTAAACGTAAAAACGGCTTCTCGGTTCGGGTGCTCGGTCTCAGATCGTCGTCGAGTTTTGTGGCGAAGTGCTCATTCATTCTTGGGATGGATGGTTGGACAATATCGTTGCGTTGGATGCAAGGATAACTTGGGATAGTATGAAGGATTCGGGATTGCGGTTATCGGAGCTCTATATACGTATCGGCGCCACTGCTGACCCTAGAGCTCTTCGGGTAGGCCGAGCCGGTGATTATCAGGGTATCGCGGTCCCTCTACTTGACTCTTCTCGAGGATTTAATGTCTGTCCAAGGCGCATTCGAGCCTCCTCCTGCTCATCTTCCCAATCCGCCATGCGTGTTTCGTACTCCATGATCTCGAGGGTCTCGGTCCCCCACGAATTGTGGAACTCAGGGTCTAGATCGGTTGCGTCTCTGACGTCTTTTCGCTTTCGCAGGAGCCAATCCCATATCTTCCCCGGCGTGTGGTCCCGGGATATCTCGACGGGTAGCAGTGTCGCTTTGCAAGGCATCGCGGGGGCTGACGGGTGGGCTGACGGGTTTAATTGGGCGAGTTGGAAATGAAAGCGGGGTAAACTCGATGTTCGGGATCTCGTGAGGTTCGTGAGCGAATCGAAAGGGGAAAGCCGACCGCGTTGTCTGAGAGTGTGGATTTATATTGTATCGTCGGCGTTCGAGATCTTGGCCGCCGTGCTGGGAATCATGTCAAAACGCCGGCCCGCTGGGGTTATTCGGGAGATGGGAGTGCTTCCAGTGAACTTTGTATCTCCCTGGCGAACGGTGAAAGGATGCATGCCGCGTAGCCCCGGCGACTAAGTTACCGATGCCCGCCATCGATGAGTACTCTCGAGCTATCGACAGCGTGCCGAAGGTACATGTACGGTACATGTACGGTACATTCATGTCTGTAACTTAAAATACATCGGCGAGAATGCTGTGCCGAGGCCAAGCGCGATCCAATGCAGTGTACCAAATCACTCGCGCCGGGCTTGTCGCTCGAGAGTCCACTTTATCATCCACTTCCTGTACAGGATACTTTCGCGCTGTTCGAGAACGGCAGGAGCTAGACTGGGGAGCGCGGTATGGAACCGTCGCATGCGCATGAGGACGTCCCACACGAGATGCGGCGTATCCGGTCGAACGAACTCGGGAGGCGGGAGGCTCGATTTGCAGGGCATTGCATCTTTTGTGCGCGAGGGCTGTGATAGGTGGAGCTGGAAGTTATCGATGGGGGATTGAGCGGAGTCCGGATCAGATGTCAAATATGGCCAGCGGTTCCGGGCTGGCGGTGCCGCCTATTTTATATCACGGAGGATGTATCACACGGGACTCACCCGACCTGTCATTGCCGTTCGTCTCCTGAAATGCTCTCATCTCCAACATCCTGTTGGTTAGGCTTCAGCATTTTCGGCGCTTGACCAGTCCGTCCCTAGCTTCTGAACCCCTGGTTAATTAGCCAGCCGTTTACGCGAAGCACTCTGAGGTTCTGCGACGTTGCAGCGCAGATGAGCTCTCGCAAAATCTCAAAGACTGAAAGCCATTTCCCTCACATCTATCTATCTGGTAGTTAAGCCCGATCGAGTGGTGCGATTCGCCTCACGAATTCTGTCCAGCAACGAAGGCGACGTTGCATACGCCTCAGTCTCACGAATGTGCCGTTCCGTCCTCGCCTTCTCAGCCCATCTTGTTTGGCAGACTAGGCGCCCCAAGCATATTTGCCAAGCATCTCTCCATCCATCCGGCATCTATTGAGATAGGAGGCTGGAAGAGATAGGTTAAACATCTCATATCCACCATAGGAATAATGCCGGGCCATTCTCCTTTGCAGGGCATCGCTGTGGTGATATCTCGGGGCTAAAGCTTGACGTGTGTGCAATTAGGATTTCTGGATGAGGAACTTGCGCGAAGACTTACAATATTTTCTGTTCCCCTGGTTTAGATATCGCGAATGAGTTTTCTGGTCGGAAGGAAACAGGTGGCGCGCGTGGAGACTTGCGGACTTAAATTTACAAATGCTCTCTCTTTAAGTCACTGAGCTCAGCCCTGTCAAAAGGATCCAAGGATCCGGAGACTCCCCGCGCATTACGAGGGACACAACCCTCAATATTCGCAATTACTCGAGTAAGGTAGTAAACAGGCGCCGTGTCATTCTATGATTCTAAAACAAAGCATTGAGGTATATCTTTCGAAGGTAAAGCGCTTTAGAGGGCATAACTATAGCGTAGGTAGATAGTGAACAAGTCATTGCAAAGGAGAGCAGGCTGGCTCCGTGAAAAATATCAACTGTGGAAATCGTCGCTTCTATGCTCATGGCACCATGTTGAACCACTTGAGGATGCGATTCCCAAGCAGCAACCCTGCTAAGGTCGCACAGGTTAATGGGATAGTGAATGCCCAATAAATCCAGAATTTACTATTCAGGTTCCATCCCTCGGGAGTCCCGTCGTTGTTGAAGAAGCTCATGCTGAAGATAGCCTATGCCAGTAAAAATTGAATTGTCAACATCATTGATAGGCTGTACTAGAGAAGTTGGTAGGTAGAAGACGGAGCTTACAGCAACAAATGTTGCCGGCAAGAACACTACAGTCAGTGCAGCAATGATTTTCATCGCGGCCGCATCTACGACCGCGATTTGACTGTGGTATTGAGCGACAGTGTTGAAGGCCTGCATTTAAAAGTTTAAGTCAGATCCGACCATCTCTGATCTTTGAAGAGTGCGACTATCCTGTAGCGCATTTCACTTACGAGCGAGATCTCATTCTGATGTCGGGCCTGCATGGATTCAGAGCGGCATCTGAAGGCGTATATCATTCCTTGATAGCATCCGAGAAGGTCTTGAACCTGCCTCATGCACGCCTGCTCTTCCTCCGGGGCCCGAGAACACATCGCCATCCGGTCTCTATGCCGCAATGTCATTCTCTCCAAAATTTGAGTCGTCACAACCAAGGTTTCAGTGCTATGAATTACATGACGTGCGGCCTCATGCAAATGGTCGTAATCAGGCTCCGGCTTTCGCACTTTGGGGCGGCTCTGCGGGAATAGAGTGGAGTTAGACCTAGAGGCGTTAGCCGCGGCAAGATTATCCAAACCTGCCTTTTCCACTTGCCGGACGACGTCTCGCAAGGTCCAGATGGATTTGTCAAAGACATCTACGATGCCTCGGACTATTACTTGGTGGAAAGAGTAGGGGTCCGCGAGGAAGAAGTAGTTATTGGCAGCGTCGAGGGACTTCCGCATGCTGTACACCATGTCCTTGGGGCAGTCTAGACAGAGGATGCTCTTCCTCCCGGACTGGCTCCATGTGGAAAAGAAGCCCATCTTGTACCAGTCGTAGGTGTAGAACTGTGGGAATGGCCTCCCTTGTTTGTCCTCGAAGAGCTGTTTCACAAGAAATCGGAACCACGTATCTGGACATAAAAATGAGCGTCGACTCGTTAGAACATCGTTCAATACCTATGTGCTTAAGCGCTTGCCGATCACAATTTTCGCCGAACTTACCATGACGGCCTTTTGGCAGGTCTCCGCAACCGAAGAAACCATTAGATTCCCAGTGGACATCAGACCAGACCTCAGGCGGCATGCCATAGAACTCTTGCAGCTTAGAGTGCAATAGGGAGGCTCTTTCATCATTCTTCTGTAGCCTCTTCGAGTCCATGAACCTTCGCAGAAGACACGATCAAGTTAGTTACTCTGGCTTCTAAGCCAGCTACTAGTGAACTTACACGAAACATGGATCGGTAGAATCTGGATTGTTTGTTGTCTTATGTAAGAATAAAAACTTGGTAAATGATAGCAAGGATCTTTTAGAATAAAGTTAAAGACGCACTTGAAGCTAAGTATGTTTCGAGATCACTTGTCCTGAAGTCCCATTCACTTTCTCCTACAGCTTCTACCATGCAGAAAGACGGCGTTAGACCAGAAATTAATCGATGTCATTTCTACAAGAGCGAAAGTTGGTTGCATAATGTTGAATGACTTACTTGTCTGGAAGATATCCACAGGTATTGGACTGGTCACGTCAGTGTGAGACGATGCTGGCCTAACCATCGAAGCCATCTTGATATCTCCCATCCTGTCAGGATGCCGTCTTTAGGTAGGTATTAGGATGCACACTCTATCCCGAGTGCAATGTTGGATAAATCGCGTTGCAAGAGCTGAGAGAACGTCCGAAGTTTTGACCGACACACTACGGCGCGATTGTTTGAGAATATGTTTAGTTCAGGAATGCTCGAAGCACGAGTCCGTGGTCTGAAGAACAATTAATTGTTAAGCGCTTGGCGGGCCTTAAAAGCACGAGAATCTCGAGGCCCAATTGAGGCTCCTCTCAATACTTTCCTCGGAGATGCATGAAGGAATTAATTGCGGCAGCCGAGTTTGTCCCAGTTCTCCTAATTTTGCGCTCGCGCTCAAAGGCGAAGGCGCGTACTGGGGCCAAAGCTCTCAGCCTTCGTGCGACGTGTCGGCGTTAGCAAAAGCCGTCCAATCCGATTTAGCCAATCAGATAACCGTGGTATGACAGGCATGCATCCACAAGTCTCGAGTCCTGCATGTTTGCTGTCCACCAGAAAGCAGGCAAGGGCTGCCACAGCCCCCGCACAATCATGAGACCGGCACAGCTAGCTGTGCAGCAGTCTGCCATCTGCATAATGGGAGTTACATAATGAGGCAGTTTAAGGATGAGGATCTGCCGGGATCGGGTTGAGAGTCCGGGGACAGTTCATGGTGCAGCAGGGCGCCGCGCGTATCGACGTATCGTGCGAAGCCAGCGCGACAAGGCTTACCGATGCCATCCAGCCAGGGTCCCCCGCGTTGTCCGTTTGTGCATGGATGATTATATGGATGGGATATATAATCCTTATATCTGAGCTCGCGATCGGGTCCTTCGAGACAGAACACACCTCGGCGCTCATCCTGTCCTATAGCTTGTTGACGGCAGCTAGTTAGCCGGACGCCTGTAGCCTGGTGACACAGACGTGAACTTAGTGGATCAACTTACCGATATATAGATCTATAGAATGTATTCAAATTTAATTCGTCCTGTCAACGATACACAGTCGGCTGGGGATGTACGCTTTTCGCTTCAGTTGAGTGCCTCTCATGCCACCTTGATAAGATCCAAGCGACGACAGTCATTTAGATGTTCAGGATGAGACTGTCGGTTAATTGCTACGTCCTGGTTTGCTTGGTTGCGATTGCCAAAATACAAAACAACATAATAATGTCAGTGTGTGCAAAATTTATATCTATGTGTGTAACATGTATATTCATGCTTCTTACCACTTTTGCGCATGATATTTTTGTCTGGTTTTGCCCGCAATACATTTATACACCATCTAAACGGAACTCAGCGATGTTGACCTCGCACAGTTCACTCAGAAGCATACCAGGGGACTATAATGTTCCAATGTATGGTGCAGGACGATCGAGGTTATTGGCGACTGTCATCAACTTTACGCAGCGCCCGAGCTCGTGAGCGGATTTATACACGCGATTGACATGACTCAACCATAGCGTTGAAAGCAAAGGGCGGTCTCGCCGTTCTTTCTTAGTGGACTCATCTCGCGAGACCAAGCGAAGGATTTATTGATGCTGATTGTTTCGATGGAGTATACCTAAATATGCGTTCGGATATGGGCAACAGATAATTGCAATCGAACATATATAAACGTAACTAAATGGAACGTTCCTCATGCACCCACTATATTACACACATGCATCCGATACATCTGAACAAATCATGGCAAACTATATATAACGTCACATACACACGTATGCACGCTCATAGCTTGACCTTCCCAGCCTTCAACTCGTTCCAATCCTGCGCCGTGAAGAGCTGATACCGCCCATCCTTCAGCCACCACACCCCGCCCGCACCGCCGGCCGTCTTCTCCGGATCAACGCCCTGCTTCCGCAGACCGCCTTTAACAACCTTATTATTCCCCGTCCGCTCGACCTCGGCGATGACCCTGATGAACAGCGGGACGGCGTATCGCGGCAGAGAGCCTTGCATGTACGTTAGCAGCTCGTCGAACGTCGCCTGGTCTTCCTTGACTTCCGGATGGAGGACGACGGCGGCGACACCGGCGTTGCCGTCGTGGTTGGGCAGCGGGACGCCGAAGACGGCGGAGTCTAGGATTATTTTGCGGGGGTGGGAGTTCAGGGCGTTGGAGACTTCCATTGTAGAGACGTTTTCGGATTTCCAGCGGTAGGTGTCGCCTATGCGGTCGTTCTAAAGGCGGTGATGTTAGAATCGTTCGGAAAGAGGCTGCAGGGGAGAGGATATGCAGAGTGATTTTGGGGTGAAACATACAAAGTAGACGAGCCCGTCGTCGGTCTCGGTTAGGACGTCACCGGTGCGGAACCATACGTCGCCCTTCTTAAATACGTCTCTCATAAGCTTGCTCATGCTGGCCTTTTCGTTGTGGTAGTATCCACGATACGTCGCGCCGATATCTTTCTCGTCCAGCTTGAACAGCATCTCGCCACGCTCGCCCTGCGGGACCTGCTTGCAGAATCCGGTCGTTGGGTCCCGTAGGATCTCCTCGGTTTGGTAGTCGATTTCCACGACGGCGGTCTTGCCGTACTGCATCGCCTTGAGGAGGATGCCCTGGACGCCGACGGCACCTACGCCCCAGTCGCCGCTGTTCATGTTCCATGTGGCGTTCATGCCCTCCGTGGCGGCATAGAACTCGCCGATGGTGCGGATGCCGAAGCGGTCGCGGAACTCCTTCCACACGTCGCCGCGCAGCCCGTTTCCGAATGCCTTTGTGACGTTATGTTTCTTGTCTTCCGCGCTGGCGGGAGCGGTCAGGAGGTACCGGCAGGTCTCGCCGACGTATTGGATGATGGTGGCACCGGAGGCGCGGACGTCCGGCCAGAAGGTGCGGTTGGAGAACTTTTCGCCGAGGCAAGAGGTGGCGCCGACTTGCGTGCAGGCCATGACGTTGAAGAGGGCGGCCGAGGAGTGGTAGATCGGCATAGAGGTGTAGTATCTATCTTTGGTAGGGTTGATTTTGAGCCACATAGCGACGAATTTGGAGGCGCCGGTGTTCTTCCACCAGGTTACGATGGCGGGCTTCGGAAGGCCAGTTGTCCCACTGATATTTTTGCATATCATTAGCATCGATGTCATACATTATTTGGGTGCTTATAGAAGAAAGTTGTGAGACAAACCTCGTGTAAACGAGAGAGGCCATCTCAGCCAACTTTGCGCCGTTCCGTAGCTCGTCCTCCGGCCTATCAAGTCGCCAATTCGCAGCCGATTTCTCGATCTCTTGGTCGAAAATGGCAACCTTGACACCCGGTAAAGCCTCGTCAATCTGCTTCTTCACCCCGACGTTCTGCTCGACCTTCCAGCCGACGATAGCCAGTTTAGAAGTGCTCATTTTCACCACATGCACGAGCGCCTCGCCCGTCAGATTATAGTTATAGAAAGCCGGAATACCGCCAACAGCCCACAGGCCGAACCACATGAAGATCATTTCCGGCGAGTTCATAAAGTCGATTGCGACGATATCGCCCTTCTTAACGCCATGTTCGTCGCGGAGCCAATTGCCATAGCGGCAGACGAGCTCAAATCCCTCCTTGTAGGTGTATTCGCGGCCCTGGAACCAAAGCCAGGTTCTCGTGGGGAACTTCTGCGCGTTCTCCTCGAGCACGTAGAACGGGTTCAGGCGGTCCCGCTTCTCGCGCAACAGGCACTGGATGCGACAGAACATAAGCGAGGAGATGAGGTGCAGGTCGCTGAGTAGGTTGTATTTAGCGTCCATATAGCTGGCGAGCGCCGGCAAGCCGACGGCGAGAGCTGCGCACGGGAAATTGCAATTAGCGGACCCATCTGTGGAATGTTGAATGGACTTGTGGAACGTACGTACCTGCAGCTGAAGCCATAACGGCGGATATACTTTCTCGAGTCGCGTTGGCGGGCCGTAATCCAACAGGACGCTCGGGACAGCTAGTTTCCGAAGAGCGAGCAAACAGGAGGACCGAGCGAATCGAATCGTGATGGAAGCGGCGCGTCCGTCAAATCCCACCGATGAACTACAAACTGCGATCGGATCTCGTAGCTATACAGCGGCCAGCGAGTAGCAGTAGATGTATGTACGATGCAAGGTGGCCATGCGACTCAGGATAGCACAGACGGTATAGGAGGACTCCCGGGCCGAGGGAAGAGTGATCGAGCAAGTAAGCAGCATTCCAGGCTCGCGCAGAGGTTGGCTGACCGGTAATTAAGGCCGCCCGGCCATCTGACGAGAACTGGATAGGTCGTCCGTCCTCAGCTGCTGATTACTTAGCTAAGGCTTGAGTGCATATTAGCAGGGCTTGCTTACGCCGAACGTGCATCGGAGTCGCCATCCATCCCGCCTCTCCTGCTGACTCGTGGCATAATGCTCCGCCTGAGCTTCGTCCCGCCCAGACGCGCACAATGCGTACGGCGTAATTGTATTGCCTGCACTGGGGCAACTACCGTTTCGTAGTTACGCACACGGGCTCCCGCTACGGCGGGCGTGGTCTCGCCTGCTCGCACGACGGCGAGTTACCCCAGGCTGTCGGTGGAGCCGCCGACGGCGGGTCTGTGGTAGGCAGCCTCGGTTCGGCTGAAAGCGGGGGCTTTTTGCTAGGGCACATGAGCGAGGCCAAAGTTAAATCATATCGCGTCCAATCTGGAGAATGGGATGAAGAGATGGCTAAAAGAGCTAGCTGAGTGAGGATAGCTTGGTGGTGAGCAGCCTGCGAACGAACTGGCCGGCCGAGAAACCGAGTAGCCGCCAATTGCAACTAGACAAACGCGCTATTCTGAGCTGCCGAATCTGTCTGCAGGACGTCACGTATGATAACGGTTGTAACCACATTCTCGGCGCTCGGATCAGAATTGGGCCCGAGAGACGCTATTCAGCCAGACGACTTCTATACCATCCATATCAATTGGCCAGGTGCAGGCGATACAGCTCAAAGATACACGTCGATACATGTATAAAATCCTCAAGCATAGATACAAGCACGGCTCAACCGACAAAGGCCGCCAGAACATTGCCCACGGTGCCCAGCCAGGTTCGCCCGCCGCTGTCGTCCTCCTGCCCCTCCTGGCCGTCCGCCTTGCTCTTAGAATCTCCTCCTCCTCCCCCTTTCGTCTTGGGCTTTCGCCTCTCGACTTCCGTGCTGAACCAAAACTCGTCCCGCGGGAACCGATGCTTCACCCCGGTCGAGTCCGGGTCCGCCAGTTTGGCCTCGTCGCCAAACACCTGCTCGCTCTCGAACGGGTGCATCGAGCTCATGAATAGCCATTCCTCGTCATCCGGTACCGGTACCGACGGGTCTTGAGATATCTCGTCCGTTGCGTCTTCATCCAACTCTTCGTTCTCGTCATCCCCTCCTTCGCCATTCTCTGTCTTCCACCATTTCCCCGTCATATATAAGTGCTTGGCGACGCGGCCCTTCAGGTCCTCCTCCCCTAGCTTGCCCCTCTTGAACATCTCCACGCCGAACCACCGCCATGGCTTCATCTTCACTCGGCCAGACTTGACCACCAGATCCCACGCCGTACGCCCGTTCCTATCCCTGATCGCGCCGTCCGCACCACATTCCACAAGCGCCTGTAGCAGGTCCTGGTCGCAAAATGGCCCAACCGCCGCCCAGTGCAGGACCGTGAAACCCTGCGGATCGATGGCATTGATATCCGCGCCCCGAGAGATGAGATACTCCACGTTGCCCTTCCAGATCTTGTGCTTCTTCTGGAACTGTGCGACTTTCGAGTTCTCCGACTTGCGTGGTGTATTATACTTGACGGACCGCCGGACGTTGTTGTGTAGGATTGTTCGGCCGTAATCAGTGCGCATGTTCACGTCGCCAGGAACACCAGCCTCGATCAACCGCCGCATCGTGGCGATGTAGCCAGCTCTAACGGCCGCGTAGAACGCCGGTGATGCGTACGAGATCGGTAGAGGGACCTTCCCATCGAGCTTTAGCTCATATTTCTCCGGCAGGGCGTTCCGCGCAGCACCTTCACTGAGAAGAAAGTCGATCACGACAGGATTGTCGTGGCCATAGGTACATGCCGAGACGAGTGGCGAGTTGCCGACGATGTCCGGGTCGTCGATGGACGTGAAGTTTGATACGGACGAGTAGACGCTAGTCAGTATCTTTTTTGTCATCTGAGGGTCTATATTGATGTATTGGGTCGTCACGGCGGAGTGCATGACGGTCGCCTTGCCCCGGAAGATATCGGCGCGAGTGTCAAGCAGCAGCGAGAAGATTTTGAGGCAGGTATTGACTTGGTAGTGTTTCAGGTTCAGATTGAAGAGGAGGTTGAAGAGCGTGCTGCCGCGGTGGTCTTCGGTCTCTGGGTCGGCGCCCAGCTCGAGGAGGTACTGGCAGGCGTCGAAGCGACGGCAGCGCACCGCTTCCTAGTATTCGTCAGTTGGATGTTACAAATATGAGATTGCATGCGTAGACTGGGCTCACCGCGAGTAGCGTCCTCCCCGTGCTTTCGTGGACGGCGTTCAGCAAGAACCCATTGGCGCCTAATGCGTCCCGTAGCTTGCCAAATTCCCCACGCCGGAGGTACTTGAGCGCTGGCTCGTCAGATTTGAAGATAGCAGGCGTCGTGAACTGCATCCCGAAACCGTCGACACGCTTGATGAACGCGAACGCCGCAGCCTTGCTGTACAGCCACGGCGCGGGGGTAAACATCATCTTGTAGCGACTCGCAGACTTGTTCTTCGATAGTGCAACGCCTTTGGTCTTCTCTTCGTCGCGCTGATGATGGGTCGTGAAGATCGATATACGGCCAAAGGGTGTCTCCCAGGCCCAGTCTTTCGCCGTTGTGCTGTACCCGTCTGACTCCGTCGCGGTATCCGTAGGCGTATAGGCCGGCGGTGGCTCTCGGAAGCCTTCCGAGGAATCCGTGTAGGCATGCTTTAGGGAAAAGTCCTGGTTGATAGTCTTCTGTATTATTTCCCGGGCGAGCGGGTCAACAGCGTGTGTGACTTCTTCCGTTGCAATAGCATCAGAGGAACCGGACGTTTCGAACTTTTCGAGCAGTTGGAGCAGCAGTTTCTGGGTTTCCTGCTCCCTGACTCGCTGGGCGTCCTCGAGCTTTTGCAGACGTAGCTCGATCGCGGATGAAGTTCCTACCGCGTGGGCCTTGAGTTCGTGGATATGTGTGGAACTCTTGCGTATGAGCGCCTGGATCTCGACGGTGTTCGTCTCAATCGTCCTAGTGACCGCCTGGGTATCTTTGATAGCTTGCTGCTGGTACTCTGCCAATGATAGCACTTTCAACGAGGTTTTACTATTCGAGAGAAAGGGTATATCCGTTAGTACTGCCTGAGCTGCGTATAGCACGTAACTAGAACTCACTAAGCTGGGCGTACGAGTGTACCGTGTCCAGAGCCAGTCCCAGCTGCTGTATCGTCCGGCCGATGATATCGAGCAGCTCGCGCGTTTCCTTCTCTTTGAACGGCCACGTGAGCCGGCGCAGCTTCATCCGGAACTTGCTCTTCGCATCGACCGTGCTGGGAGCCTTCAGCTGGCTACCTATGCTCTTATCTTGAAGACCAGCTCCAATTTTCGTTCCTTCATCCCCGGTGCCATCTTCCTGGGTATTCGTCTTGTCGTCGTCGACATCGTCGAGGAATGGACGGACGATTTTGCCAATCCGCTCAAAGTTCCCTTTGCAATTGCTGACACACATTTCGATCACCTGTTTCTCGTGCGCGCCCACCGAGTCATCGCTGAGGACGGGGGAGAGGTCGGAGAGCATGTGGGATAGAATATCTGTGTTCGTCCGGATCTGGGACAGGGTCTCCGTTGAGGTTTTGACAGTGACGCTGAACTCATGCAGCGATTTCGTGAGACTGGCAGCCAGACCGAGGAGGCCGACGGCCCCCGTAGCGATCGAGAATGGGTCCGCCATTGCGGTCCTGCGTGCGGTTTGAGCCGACGGCTATCGAACGTTGGAGGACGGTAGAGAGCGTGAGGTGAGATTGCTGCGGGCGCACACGAAGGACGTTGGGTCCCTATTTATGTCAGGCAGCTTCGGCTCCTATACGAGCTAGTAAGCCGGACGAGATTGGCATGACAGACGGCGCTGTAAGTGAGGACGTGGCGAATGTTGAATTTGGGAATCAGATGTCAGATCCATCCGATGCTCATCGTATCGAAGACTTGGCACGCTAGCTGCTTGGAGATATCGATGCAACGCACGGAACTGTGGCGTTTTCTATGATGGTAACACCGAAATGGATATCAGATGAGAATGCAGGTGTAGGTTTAGCTAAGCTTGGAGATGGAGACTAGATGAGAGCACTGTCTTTCCATGATGATCTTCACATCTAAATAACCGATGGCTTTCTATCTAGGAGGTCTACAAGAGAGATAATATAAGCAAGCATCAGAGACACCGACTCTCTCAAGTCAGATATACATAAGGCAAGCAGTGGAAGAATTGATTAATACCAGAACTTGTAGTGTTCAAAACATACATAGTTTGATAGCTGGAAGCATCACATTCATCCGGAATCATCTAGATACGCAACTCTAAACATCATGAAAATAAAATGATACCACCCCGGACAACAAAGAAAAAAAGACGCTCGGCCACGGTATGACTCGAACATACGTCTCTCACTCTTCCAACAGTCGGAAGGTGCTGTCGGAGCCCACTCGTGGTATTAACACGAGAGTGCGGGGTAACGGGGCCCCGTCCCGCCGCTGGCCGCGCAGACACGACTGGCGCGGAGTGAGCGTTCTACCAACTGAACTACGTGGCCTATTTTTCAATACCTAAAGATCCAGTAGGTAGCTATTGAAGCAGCAGACCCTCGAAACTGACTCAGCCAGGCAGTTTCCAGCATACTGAATATTTCCTTTCACTCCTGGTGTATGCCCCGTTTATTCCCCGACAAATTGACAGTGACTGTTTGACTTAGGAGATACGGAGTGGTGAAGCGTCAAAAAGCTCCCCCAGACTTCCTAAGGTTACACGAGGCACAGAGGACATCTGATAGCAGTAGAATTGGACTCAGTTCACCGATTCTATTCCTACTCAATCGATCTGATTAGATCTAACCTTAGCGTATCATAAGGCAGACTCTGCTACAACTTCTGCCTGTGTTAACTCTTTCTCAGACATATTCCGTCCAGATATCTATAAAAGAGCTAGCTGCTCAGCACGAACTACCAACTTTCTGTTAGTTTGACACTCCAGCCAGCCAAGACCCGCCTCGGGGCTAGGATCCATTTTCTGGCGTCAAAATCCAACACCTGCGCGTGTTGATCGCGATTTGCGTGCGGGCTTGCCTATCAGCAATGTTGCGCAGCCTCGGAGTCAGAAATGCTCCAAAACCTCGAACATGAATACAAACTAGTCAAATTTTCCAGCGAGTGAACCGATCCACCTACAGAGGCACTTTACATTACTCGCACTCTCGCAGACCGTCAGCCAGACAGCTAGCTCCAACCGTATGTTCCATCCGATAACGACGTCACGACACACTACCATCATTACATTGCATATAAAGGCCACTGAGCCAAATTAACAGCTCCAGGAATCGCTATATATCACTAGAGACTGTCGGGCTTACTCAGGATGTTCCGAAATCGTAACTCTCCCTCTCGCCTAACTCTGTCCGAACGCGATATACCCCTGCGGAAGAACGATAAGGAGAATCCGCGAGATTTCTCGAAGAGGACGCCCAGCGGCACCGTTATCAAGGGGACGCATGACGATCCATTCCTCCCACCTCTGCCATATCCTGTCCAGACTTATTCCACCTGCAGTCCTCGACAGGATGGCAGGGTTGTCTTCGGGATCAGTTGGAGTATCGAGGATGACAACGGACTGGACAAACTTCCTCGGTGAGTATACACCCTTAACTCATAGCGTTTGATCAGTCAAGTTACAGATATCTACAGGAACTTCATATAGCTTACTGATTTGGTGATTCCATAAATCCGATGTGAAGGATGCATCTGCCGTCTCCGACAAAGAACAGTCCCATGAAGGTCATCTTCTCCGATATCGCCCCAGTATCTCTCATTCGGCATTCAGCTATCATGAAGCACTATACGGCTCCTCTCTCTAAAGGTTCTCCCTCTGTAATCAAGGAAGACGATCAAACCCTTACCATCGGCCTCTATATCCCCATGACCTCCGGCTTCTTCAAGTTCACCGGCACCTCTATTCTACCTTACCGCCTCAGCCGAGAATTCCCATCCGACCCATTCTACGTCTCTACCGAACTCAAAAACTTCCAAGACAATCACGACTCCCCACGTCTTGAAGAAACACTGATACCACTACCACTTGACGTCCTCGGCGTCTGCACGCTCCCTATAGTCATGCCCATGAATAACAGAGTCACTTTCACAATGCAGTTCCTTGTTGTCGAAAACATCTTCCCGCTGGACGGGCCTGGCTCGCACGACATCGACATGGCAATCGACGTCGCAGCGGTAGGCTCCGGTGCATTCTGGACACATCCTATGGGCGTCACTCCCGTCGTGGAGCGGGGTAAACCAAGACTGCATCTGAGTGACAGCGGCATGATCGAGTTGATCACCGCGGGCGTTCTCAAGGATATCGACGGCACCGAGCGATTTGGCAAAGTGGGTGTTGCGGTGTGGTTTGGCAGGAACAGCATCTTTAATCAGAGCGCGACGGTAGACGTGGATCTCGGACATGCGCAGTACGCCATGATGAATGCGGAGGATGACATCGTGCAACTGGTGGCTTTGACGTTTGCGCTGGAGAAAGTGGGGGATATGTTTTCGAAACTAGGTGTCGTCACAACGGGTGTCAACGTTGCGATGCCGTCAAAGGAAGTTGTGAGGCTTATGGGGAAAGTAGGTGAACAGAGGAATGTACCGACGAAGCCTGGCTGGGGCTGGCTTAACATTATTGAGTTCTTGAGACGACTGAAGTACAAAATCGCAGCCGAGTACCTGGATTTACAGCGATGGGAGCAGCTGGACGAGGTGGTCGAACTCGCCCGAGAAGGTCCCAAGCAGAAAAATGATTCTGAGATGGTCTATAAGGCCGAGGAAGTCTGGATAGCTAGTAAGCTGGCGGAGAAGAAAATTTGCAAATGGGTCGGTCATGGGTTACGGGTAGGAGAGAAATTGCTGAAGGATCTAGAAGGGGTTGGGAGGTGGGATGAGAATAAGAAGTCGGTTCATGAGATTGTGGAAGCTGGTTGGAGGGTGAGAGGGTATCCGCCCTTCTTGGACATTGGCAAGATGAGAAAGAGGCTTGAGGATGCGGTTCCCGGAGTTTGTGAGAACACTGCTTTTTGAGAGGAATCCTACAACTAATTAATTGCTCCGTATATATCGAGCTCTAGCAGAAGCCCGACCTTAGGAGTAGATTCTATATATGGGTTTAAGCATACGGCAGTGACTTTAACTACGGCTTGATCTGAGATGCTTGATTCGAAGCTCGACATTCTACAATTGCTAAATAGGCTAAATCATTATTCAAGTTATATCGCGACTTTTAATCATTTATCGTCCGCGTAAACTAGCGCTCGTAGTTGTTGGGTTTTGCGCATCTATATCCGTTACAATCAACAGTCTCGACACTAGCGCTATAGCAAAGCCTGGCAACGTACATTCAACATCCAGGTCTCCACTATAGAACTGATATATCTATGCCCTGTATAGTCTAGTATTAAGAAGCTCCGCGTTGACGGCTCTGCACTAGCCTCGGTGTGGACTCTAACATTTCAAAATTTATGTCGTGTAAATTTGATCTGACAGCAAATTGAGACATGCTGCAACGCCGGTTTAACCCGCTAGACTATAGTACGTCAGTCTGACTCGCGATACAAGCGAATTCAGGATGTCCACAATTTACCTAATACCCTCCCCAGGCCCCATAACTACTTGAGCCGAACGAATCTATCGAGCTAATAGATACCCATCGCTTATAAACGTTATATACCGCCATGTCGCCATATTCTGACAAGGTTGTGGGAGAATATGTTGTATGTTGGAATCGGTGCTCCTGTGGCCGCACCCGAAAGCGTGCTGTTGTGGTAACAGGATTCGTCGGTATATCCATCCATATGCATGAAGAAAATCTAACTTCTCGGCTCTAATCCCCTCCGAGTAGATCTTAGGTTTTGTGTCGATCGCTACCGGCCAGAACATTTCGAATAGTTGTGGCATGGCACTCACCGGTATCGTCATCGCCACTACTGACGTCGACACCGCCCCCTCTATGCTCGAATCACCCATTTGGTTACGAATACTTGGCTTAGCTCAGGACGCGTTAGTATCGTTGGGACCAACTTCTAGCGTGAGCAATGTGTACATGTCTCTATGCCTCAAATTTCACCTTAAAGATCCTGCGTCATACGAGATAAGTGTAAGACCCAGGCGACTTGCACCCCACATATATCAGAAACTACATGGGCCTGGATAAATCCTAGGCTAGGGATATTTTGCAGGCTTTCGCATCATCTAAGCGACTCCATGATTCGCCATTGCAACCGCCATGACGATGACATGAGCTAGTCTGCTTAACCGCAACAATTCTTCTGTTCATCCTGTCGGATAGCTAAGCAATTGCAAGGTGAGGCATTTTGCCTTGGGAACCCCTTGTAGAAATACTATTGTCCACAATTCGTACTGTTGGACAAAAGAAACTAAACCTTCGCCAGGATTATCGATTCTTCCATCATGTTCCTTAATATAATTATCGACTATATTGTGATATCACGGTAGGTTTTAACAATCCAAAGTGTTCAAGAGTTAGGCGATCTGATCTCTGGGTACCCGCGGAGCTCTCCAGCATGTAAGATATTCTTCTCCTATGGTTAATCTAACGTAGCACTATCAAGTCTGGAGGAATAACTCTGTTGCAACCGTTGGGTAATTGAAAATTTATATGAAACTATTTTGGCTGCGTTGTCGACGTCTGTATCGATAGACCTGTGTACGCTGTTTATGTACAGGGTTGCGATCGATCGGTACTGCAATACTGATCTCGCAAAGCATGGAAACCAAACTAAAAGGAACAACAATATATAGAGACTACAAGGTCTCACAAACTAATGTTGTTACAAGTTTATAGGGCTACTTGTATTTGTCTGCTTGTAGGAGCTCAACGGCACAGATAGAAGTAGTGCGAAAATGCTTGTATACGGCTTTACCAAGCGACGTTATACCTCGTAGCTCCTCGAGAGATTATCGAACTCTCGTCTTTACTCAGGCCATTTCTTTGACCAACAAATTCGGAACACGCCTAAGCTTTATTCGCTAAGCTCCTCGACAGAGATCAGGATACCGTGGAGAGATTTACGGCATGCGCCTCAGAGCTTCTCCACCGATATCCATCTCTAACCATCCATGTCCCGAAGGGTGGATAGTTCTGCGGCCCGATACGTTGGAAGAGCTAAGCCTCAAACACCATCCCTTCGGGTCAACGTCATCATAATTATATGATAGGCCTCCACGTCTCGACGGTTTACATTCAGTTGCATGTAGCCAAGAATTTCAGCTAGAACCTATCAAATCGTTCATAAGCGGATACAGGGCACGGCTTCCTACATGCAAGCATATAACTGCACGGCCGAGCTTGCAGCTCCATAGCGCCTGGTATCGAGGCTGCCTGCTACTTTCGACATTGCATGCTTGCAGATTGGGTATCGTCGGAACGTCCCCCAAACACAATTGGGCCCCCCCGAAACTGCTGCTATAGCAACTTTGTCCGAATGTACCTTTTCCACCGCCAAATCCGCAGCGAAACAACAGTACTGTAGTGTTGACTTCAGGCAGACCATTATGATATATATTGTGAGATCATATATAAATCTGTCCCGTAAACCAGTGATACTTTGATCGGCGAAGCCCGGACCGGCATATGCTATATATATGAAGCATTCACGTGCGCAAGCCTCTCCAATTGGCCAGCTTATAACTCTGCAAGTACGTAAATACTTATATATTTGCCCCGTACTATGTAATATACCGTCGGCAGCCTAGCGCTCATGCAGATGGCACGATGCGAATCGTCGCGTCGGGTATTCAACATACATGTTTGTTCAGTATATCAAGATTTGTTCTATAGCATTACCCGCGTTATTAATTTGAAAGCCACTTGAATCGAAGGAAAATAATATATTTTATCCACACCAAAAATAGGCACCGATTAATATCTGTCTGCGTGCGGACCTGCATGCGTTTCGGTCGAGATCCTGCCACCTGGTTGAGTGGGATCTATTATTTATCCGACAAGAGTATTAATGGATGTACTATATTGCTTAGACCGGCTGGGGAGAGTGAATTGCACATCTCGTTTATATCATTGGAACAGCAGCTACGTACGTGTGTAAAACTCTCAGAATACGCATCACAAAATTGATGACCGAAAATAAATGTCTGAGCGAGCATGTATTCGAAAGCCGACATGTTGGTGCCCAAGAGAAGCGAAAGCACCGCCTCAATACGCGGCACTGTTTCCGACACTAAAAACGCGGAACGATAAGAAACAGTTATCACAGTGCATGTGCCTGGAATATTATCATTCAGGCCGGGTTAGCAGCATTCTAAGCAGCTAGGCGGTATTTGGAAGGCAACGGTAAAACCTGCCACGTGGGAATAAACGTTTTTAAAAGAAGAACGGCTCTGAAACTGTCATCGCGCGACTATGAAACTTGACGGCGAGAAGATAAAATGCAAGAAGACAACCAAAAAGCCAGAAACTTTTCAAAATTGCACGAAGTGACGCAAAACCAAAGCAAATCGGCAGGTACAAATAGAAGATATGCGTAGGTATAAACCAGTCGCCTGGTTGTCTATAAATGTCCTACATTAGCTTTCGCCGAGGCGTCGGGGTGTGGCTCTTGGATCGGTCGGACCTCATGCGAGCATGGAGCCTCGCGCACGGTCGCGCTCTTCGAGCTTACTGTGCCCCCGCTGTGATCAAGAAGGCTCAGGGGCGTCTGTTCGCCTTGAACTACGAAAGAATGAAGACAAACAAGATAAACACGCTTACGAACATTCCCCTTTCTGAATTGGCGAGGTACACTCGAAAACAAGTAGGAGTCGGATCTGCCCTCGCGGTCCATCCCGAATCGACCCGGGGTGCGATCTCGAACCTGCCTTCTGGTCGCTGAAGTGATTTTCTTTTCTTTTCTGGTCCTAAGTGTGGATCCACGCTGAATGCAATCCTGCTGTTTTATGCATGCAGGGGCGCTGTCAACGTTTTGGAAATGAATATTTAGCAGCGTTAGCGTGGCATAATGTCATAACCATAAGTCCCAATTTCGTAGAGAACTGCAGGAGCACCATCGCAGACAGTTACAGAAACCGGCTTTCCAGGACATCAGTAACGCATGTCAAATGCAAAGACCATGGGGATGGTTGTTTGTGATAGCAGGTTAACTTGTTTCCTTAGTCACTTAGCTAATTAGCATGGCGTTCTATTGCAATTTCTCGATAACCTCGAGCTCCACTGTGACACTTCAGCTCCATTGCTAGGACGAACCTGGCTGCTGCATTTGCCTGGCGAGCCGAACCTGGTTGAGATGGCGTGGCTGTCAATTGTCAAGCAAAGACAGGGACGACGCCACAAAAGCCTATCTCGGATCGATGAAATATTGCGTTGGTCGAACATTGATATATCACCCCTTCCAGCCCTTCCGGCTCGGCCTTCGGACTGCGCAATTCGTTTCCTCTGCACGACATACGACGACGCCAAAAATTTTCTACTCCTTTCAGCCCTTTCGTTTCTGTTGTATATTTTAATAATATCAAGCTTGGGCCAGCGATACCACACCGACTGGACTATTCGAATTGACGGCGCTGGTGTTGTCGCCCAGCTGAGTTTCCTGTGTAACTCGAATTCCTCAACACCGGGCTAAGCCATAACTTTGTGTCGGAGCGGTAGAATTTCGAATCTGACCGTTGACTTGGACGAGGGCAGCTGCAGTCCGCCTTTGAACCTGGATTATCCGACCGGCTTTGTCCAGAAACTCCGGCCCATGCTCGTATGATCATCTCAAGACCGTTTGTCCCGTCTTAATTTCGAAACCTGGATTGCCTCAACGAACATCGGGCCATTCCGCAAGTCCCTCGGGTTCGCAACTGAGAGCTCCAGAATTTTCATGTTACTGATTCCCATAAACACTCGCTTGTACGCATTTCGCACCCAATATCTATACACCATTGTCTCTCGCCTGATCTATTAAAGAGCATTGCGGTGTTGCGCGCGCGCTTTAACGGTAGAGCCTTGTTTCGCAGAGTCCCTTTTTTAATACTCGCCTTTGGATTCGACTCAAGACCAACAGTCAAGCTTGTCAGTCTAACGGCAACCCTACATCCAACCTGGAAAGCAACTGGACCGGGCTATTACAGGAACGCATGAAATTCAAAACCAGCGCGGCCTCCAACATTGCCTTTAAGTAATCGTTGGGACGCGGCGCTCTGACAACGAGACACGGACCGTCACGTATACATATAGACAACATTTCGCAAACAGAATTTGAAAACCTGGTTGAGGCTCAGCCCTATAAGCACCCCCCTCTTATCATCCGTAGTATATATTGGTTTCTCACCTACGCTCTCAAAATAAACGGACGGCTGGAGTTTCGAAAACTTTTTATCTTCTGGAATAACCTATCATCTCAACCTCATCTGATAGTTGGATACGAAAACGCCAAGCCTCGTGGAGCGACCAGAAACCTCATGAATGACGACCGCCTGGATTCGTGCAGGTGGCCAGCAGAGTCCGAACGGTGCGAGATCATGGAGCCTGCCAATTTATGACACTACAGGTATTGCAGGCTATTTTATCCGGAGCTGGGTACGATGGCAGAGCGACTTCCTCAACTGGACAAGACACACTCGCAGACGCCCAGGACGGCCAGCCTCCTCTGCGACAAGTTTGAGTTTTGTAGCCAGCTTCCTACTCTCAATCCTTTGTGCGCAGAGATGTCGCGCCGATATAGTTGATGTTCTCGTCGGCCTTCGAAACGGTGATTTAGAACTCGTCTTCACGCCTGAGGTGGTCTACCAGGACGTAGGGCAACAAGTGCGCTTCCAATTCTACCCGCAAAACCATTCCGTCGCCCAGTCTTCTCTCGACAGGCCGTGCGCACCTCTGGGTGGAGCATCATCCGCCGTCGGCTTTTTCTCTGGATTCAACTCAATTGACAGCACCGACCAAACGATTCCGACATTCACAATAAACATCACTTCGACTGAACCGGTATACTTTTACTGCGCACAAGGAAGACATTGTCAAGGTGGCATGGTCGGGATCATAAACCCGTAAGTTTCACGACGCAGAGCGAGCTTTCCATTTTTACTCCTGGTCGTCACACAGGTTGAGACGCGACTGTATATATAATGTTCCGGCTTACCACAGGCATCTCTCGAACGTGAGCACGTTCAAGCTTATCCCCTTTCTTCAAATCCCCAGCGCTTTAGTCGTTGTTTCTCTTTCTCGGACAGTACCTCGCGTCCGTGTTTTAGGAATTGCTATCTTTTCGCATCGGCCAGCCAGACGATTCTGAAAGTATATACTGCAGCCATTTTGGCTAGAACCAGGACATAGAAATAGTCCCGCTGACAGTTTACCTTTGCATATAGACCAAGCGCCGATGCCATCAACGTTTTCAAAGCCGCGGCATCCAAAGTACCGTTTACGGAAATACCTTTGACTCCACCACAAGACTTACCTTCTCCAAAATTCCCCACAACGAGTTTTGCGGGTTTGTCGCGACCAACGACGACGGGCGCAGACCCCGGGTACACCCCAAATACACCGGCGGCTAAGGCGGCGAACACCGGTGGTTTATCCACTAGTGGGTATATAGCTGTAGCATGCATTGGCGCGCTACTACTATTCATCGCGGCAATAGTAGCGTGGTGTATTGTCCTGCGACGGCGTCGACGTCGAGAGCGCGGTCAAAGAATGACGGCATCTGATGATCGGGAGCGGCGGAGGCAACGAGGGAAAGAGGTATCATCGCGGGTGGTACAGCCTTATCGTGATATAGAGCCAGGGATGATCGATCTGGATGTTATGACAGGGCCTTCGCAGGCCAGTTATGCCTATAGCTTTCGGCGGCCACCGACTAACGAGCCCAATCGCCATTCGGTTGTGGTTGTACAGAGGCCTCGGTCCTACGTTTCACCGAACAGCATGAGTTCTACCAGCAGTAGACATTTGTCAGCGAATGTCATCCATCTTGATCATCGACCGTCTACAGCAACTATGCGCCAATATAGTCGGATGTCGATGCCACATCCACCCACAAGCTCAAGGATGTCTTACCAAGGTCCTTCGAGGTCGTACTCTCATTCTCGGCGTGTGCCTAGCAGACGTTATTCGACTCAATCGATCCCGGTCAATCATCATCGACAGTCGATACTTCGAAAACCCAGTCCGACGCAACAGGCGCACTATGAGGAGTTGCAGCGGATGAAAGCGGAGCAAAAGCGGGTTGAACAGCACCGAAAATCGCTGACTCCAGGACCAAGCCGGTCGTCACCAACCCCTCCTGCGCCTATCCTACCACGGTGGAAGATATTCAAAAAGTCCACGTATCGGCGCCGAATGGAAGTCAGAGAAATCGATATCCACGATGTAAATCGACATCAAACCCCTGGGTCAAGAAAGCCAACCCCAAGTGTAATCTCAAGACCTACTGCCGCGGTGACAAGCGACGGAGATGCAACGATCGAAAGAAATGTCAGCCCAAGAACTGAAACAGATACCACAGCAGTAGATACGCAAGGAAGAGAAACCACCAGTCATACAGCAAATAGTGAAACGATGCTCAGGACTACCAGTGGTGGGTAGTGTTCAGGAGATGGAAGTTTTTGTTTGTTTTGTGTATTTCGGCATGACGGCGTTCTTTTTGACAAAAATATACATGGTTTATGGTCTTATTGGATGTTTTCCGAAAGTAATGTTTTCATTCTCTTCATTGCGCCATACTCAAAGGATACCCTCTCTTGTTCTGAAAACTAAACATCACTCTGTTGTTAGTGTCGCCCCCCTAAACACTAGTACTTTCACATCTTTCCTTGGGCAGAATTTCCTGTCAAGATTTCATTAGATTTCCTCTGTATCGTTGCCTGGCGTCACATCTCCTATAGTTTTCCTTAATATCCGAACTCACATGAGCCGATTGATCAGTCGATGTTACAAAGTGAAATAGTTCGCTAGTATAGAAGTATCGAGCCAGCGATCCCCAGTTTACCCGAGGACACGTCTTTTCGCAATTTTGATACAGCGGGTCCTGATCTCGTACGATAATGATATCCGACGATTAGTAATTATACATTTGAGCAATTCTGAGGTCAAGGACAACATGTGAGCGAATAGGAAATTGAGTATTCGCACGAGCGTAGAAAGCTCTTGCACCATACGCCCCCAGTCTTCTGATATGGTAATATGCAACGCCATGGGCATTAAAACCCGACTTATACCGGCGTTGTATATGGCCCGCTGAAAGCATACATGATGCTCTAAATCTCACCCCTCGTACATATTTATAGCTCGTAGATCCCGCATATTCAGTGTCCCAGATTGGAATGTGAATGCATTGTACAATTTCACTAAACCTGGGTAAAATCCGTGCCGCTGTTACCATCCACCTCGACCTAGGAGCCGATATCTAGGACGTGCACGGCCGGGGTAGGTGACCTAGGAGAGCTGTCTGGGACAGGCCTGTTACCAACCCATCAACATGCCAGTGTCAAGGATGCGGACTGCCGATGTCGATATTTGGTCTTTTGAGCGAGCGACTGCCTTGGAGGGTCATCCGATTCGCACCCACACCCCTAGGCCCCTTGGATCGAAAGAGGGGTTCGTATATCTCTCTGAACTGTACTGATAGCGCAACATACCTCCACAAAGCGTTATATCGATAGGTCAAGGTATGCTTGAGCTTAGAAATACCCCTCTTAGGTATTGTAGTAGGATATTGCAGCCTTTGGGAACATACGGACGGTAAGACGACATATTGCTTCCCTTGACCATTCCGATGGTATACGGTATTCAGATTAAGCTAAAGCTTGCATTTGAAGGCGTGTAATAACGACTAGCTCGAGCTCCTGGAGCATAAGGCAATCATATAATGGCCATCGGCGTCTTTCGTATTTCGGGCAGCTTGTGTAGGATTTTTGAATCGAAACCAGCCGAAATGTCACCACTGAAAAATTGCGCGGCGACACACCGAATGGACCGCAGCCTATCCTATCTCTAAGGCGTATGTAACGGCATGTACGTATGCACTCTATCCAGATTGCGTCGCAAAGTCTTTCTTCGAACCAAGTGTGACATCCGCGTTGTTCGACGCTCGCAATCTGCGCAATTCGATCCGAAGTATCAGCCAAATCATACTAAGCAGACGAGACATGCAGCACGCCGCCTGCAGCGTGGTCATTGCAGGTCTCGGGGGTCACTGCTTTGCCCGCGAGCTACGTTTGCAGAACAATCCAGGAACATACATGCGTACAATAGAAACGGCCGAAATTGGGGCGCGTGGCCTGGACTCAACGAAGCAAGTGCAGAAGACTTTTCTTGGCAAGCACAATCAATTTGAACTTCCTTTTTTCGCAATTTTTTCTTCGTGTCCATTCTGCCAACGTACATGCACAACCTCCACTCGGGTTCCCGATCAGCCGCATTTTGAGAATTTATGACGATGATGCCATCTCGGGCGCCTGGCGGACGGAATGCGGTCCTCGTTGATCTGTACGAAGTAGTATTAAGAAGTTTGCTAGTAGAAGCTCGGTAGAGTTATTCGGAACCGCATCTTCGCCTGATGTCTATCGACCCCACCCAAGATATCTCATTCGGGACGGATCGTTCAAGTCCCTTTGCTTCGCAATGTCGACCGATTGAATCACCCCGCAGCATTGTAACGGCCTTCATCCGCGTGTCTGTTTATCCCAACGGCAACAATGGACCCGAAGTCCCCTCATTGGGCCGGCAGACAATGTTCTTACGTCTTCTAGAGACTTGTCGATATAGGTCATAGTGCGCATTGACTAATAAAATTAGCCAGTCGTGTCAACAGGCTTGAAGAGGGATAGCACATGGAAGTCTGGACCCATATCCATCTCGATTACCACCGAGTGCACCAAGTCGAGCGCCATTCTCCATTTTGATACCTCGGCGTGCTGCATTAGTCGGCCGAAACAAGGGAAAGCTCCAAATGAAAAAAACGAATGCAGCGGCCAAATCCACATGTTCTGGCGCTCGCCTATTCGCATTTGATCCTGAAGGGAGCCCAAAACTCCGACGGCCCTGAACCCTTGAGATTTTTTCTTTTCAGAAAATTGCGATTGAGAGCGCGGTCCTCAATCCAGTAGATTAATTCTTATCCGAAAGTCAGGCACGCCGCAGCCCAAGCCAGAAATGTTTCATGGGAACATTCGAATCCGACGGCGCAGCAAGAATTTTAAGCTTCTGGTTTAGAGATTGCGACTGGAGCCTATGGTTCGACGGCCGACTCCTGCGCATGTTTGGACTCCGAAGTCGTATTCGGCATTAAGAATTTTGTAGGCCGATGTATTGCATGTCTATGCTATCGCTTTAAAAGCCCATCCGACACCTCGGCCCAGGAACCAGGCTCCCCAACCTTGCTATCTCTGGTATTATATTAATAGGAACGGGTTGCACAGGTTGCCCATCTTCAAATTCGACTTCTTTATGATTTCTCAGCTGAATCTTCAAGAGGTGTCGCTAAGATCACACTAGTCGGCCGACTGTTCTGGCTTAGGGTTCCGGCTCTCAACTACCGGGCTCTCTTCTCTCCTGCATATATAGTTCCAGCACGGACACCGACACAACAAGACACTTTAAGCGTACAAAATACCTGAAAACCTACCTGATATAATTAGTCGAGCTGCAACCGCGGCTATCTCAATACAATGGCGGTCCTACTACCATATCTGAACCTTACGGATCACCAAATCTTTATCAGCAGCGTTATACCCTGCACCATTCTATCCGCTGTGGTCCTCGTCACCGGCATTCTATCGCTCTGTTGGCCACAATGGTTCGGTAAACGCTGTGCTGCTTTGACTCCACCTGTGACACCTGCGGCAACACAAGCTAGTTTTCCGGATTTAGACGACGCGGACCAGGGCTCCAGCATCCTTGCGTCGATAACAATCGAGAGAATTATGGGCCTCCTGTTCCTCCGATCGAGGATATCCCCAATAATACCGTCGCCAGAGAAAACACTGCTGCCAAAATTATCATCGGAGGAACAGGCTGGTTTGGCTTACCATCCCGGCTCATTGCCCGGAGGGAGATGGCTTCAGACGCCAACCGGACGGATCAGGGTTTACGAATTCGGCCCGGAGGATGGGAAGCGAGTGCTTTTCGTGCATGGGATCTCAACGCCGAGCATCGTTGCAAGGGACATGTTGACCAATCTGGCCAGGAAGGGCTGTCGCATCATAGCATTCGGTACGTTCGGGATCAAAATTTTCACTCGCTAACTTGTCTTGTTCCTGAGCTGACTGGGATGTGACTGCTAGACTTACCAGGACGGGGTTATTCTGAATGCTGCAAAATCACGCCACACGATATGAGACTATACTCTGCTCTTATCTTGATGGTGACGACGTCATCGACAGCCCCGGGTGGATTTTTTCCTTTCAATATCATCGGCTATTCCCTTGGCGGAGGGATCACGGTTTCCTTTGCATCGCAGTTTCCACATTTGATATCTTCGATCGTGGTATTGTCATCAGCGGGGCTGCTACCATATTCTATGGCACCCTTCGGCCTGAAATGCTGTCTCCAACCTTGGGTTCCCGTTTGGCTTGTTGATAGGCTGCTCTCCACTCAGCTAAAAGGAGAAGAAGAAGCCCCGATCGATTTTCCCGTCAAGCAAGCGGAACCAAAAACAGAGCCTCTGGATATATTCTCGGTCATCAGATGGCAAAATCGCTACCAAAAGGGGTTTATAAGCAGCTATATCAACAGTATGAGGAATGGGCCGATATTCGACCGTGTGGACGAGTGGGAGAGTGTAGGCAGGTTCCTTCGAGAGGGAAAATTTGCCGGGAGAGGTGGCAAGATGTTGGTGTTTTATGGTGAGAAGGATGATCTGACACCTCCAGTCTTGCTAAATCGAGTGGTGGCGTGTGTTGGCGAGGACCAAGTCAAGAGTGTGATCGTGGAGGATGGGACGCATGAGATCATTGTTTACCAATGGGACAGAATTCTCGAAGAGGTCGTTGATTTCTGGGGTTTGTAACAAGCAACTCTGGCCCCGAGACTAGGCTCATAACAAGTACTAGAGGCTGCCTGGAGCGCTTCTAGCTGAGCTGCCATGGCCAGAGTCTGATAGATCCAGATATGGCGCTATCGACCACGACGTCACGACTATCTTGCAGTCGGCCGTATAGGTCGGCTCTCTTTCATGTACATTTGAATGCTGTTGCTTTGATGATACCCTCAATTTATGTTAGGCGCTCAGGCTCAACTTCTTGCCACCATTGGCATAAATATATATCTTAACTTCTACATGCTCTATCGTAATCTCAATTCGATTTGATTGCACGAAATTTAGACCGCCCGGTTCCTTCTGATCCTTTGGGGCACCCAGCTCGGTGACTCAGATTAGCGATGTGATTCTGGCTATGCATTGTGCTAAATTGCGTCCACGTGCACGAACAAGTGCATTTATTGTACGCTCCGTATACCCATAGTATAGTTTAAAAAAAAACTGGGCCGCAAATTGTTTAGTGCACTGAGACTAGTCTCTGAAGAGCGGACAAAATCACAGTACTGCAGTGGTGAATTGGCGTCTGGCTTAGGAAGCCTGACTGTGTACTATCGGGGAACGAAGACTTGTTCTAGTAGTACCTTGCGGCGGCCGTGCCAGCTGACTTCTGGGTTTGGGCTCCTTCGCGAACATTCGAATTCGGCCGTTTACCTTTTCTGTCTCCGGTCGACCGTCTTGTCGTGTTGCCGCTGTTGCGTTTTGAGGCCCTGGTCCAGCGGCTGCTGGACCCATGCGTAAATCTGAGCACTGCATTTTGAAGTGGCTGCTCTGGCCGCCAGCTTGGCTTGTCAAGCCTCGTTTGTGGCGTTGGCGTCCATTATGCGAATGAGCTTGCCTTACCTAACCCACGAGAGAGATCACACTTGGTTACGCATCACCGCCCACCATCCATCCACCTGTCCTACTCATCTATCCCGAACTTCCCCTTCCCCGTCTCCATCGTCTCCGTTACCTCTTTCCGCGTCTACGTCATTCATCCCGATACTGGGCACCAGCATTCTGTCTCTCCCCCGCCGTTTCCCCGAAGCCCCACCTTCAACTTCAGGCCCGGGACGACACGCGAAGCGGCGTTTACCTCAGAGTGCATAGCCGTCTCGGACAATCATCTCAACTTTCGCACCGCCGCGTCCATCGACAACCATGCTGGGCCCCGTCAATACCGCCGCTGGCCTGCTGGGTCTGCTAGAAGAAGAGGATGTTCATATCCAAAGCTATGCGTTGGAGCAGCTTGACATCCTGGTCGACGAGTTCTGGTCCGAGATTGCCGACTCTTTGGCGAAGATGTACGTGGAAACAGGAAGCTGGCGTCACCTACAGACTGCAGAACAGTTAAAACGCGTGTTAAATTCGTTTACGGACGGTTACTGATGGAAGTTTTGACTTGGGACAGTGAATCGTTATACGAGAACCAGAAGTTCCCACACCGGCAGCTTGCCGCGTTGGTGGCCTCAAAAGTGTACTATCATCTTGGAGCTTTCGATGACTCCATGATGTATGCCCTGGGCGCTGGAAATCTCTTCGATATCTCTGGAAAATCAGAATTCATCGATACGATAATATGTAAGCACAACTTCACAGCATATCTTCGAGGTTACCATCTAATCCGAGAATCAATAACTAGCCAAATGCATCGACAAATACATATCGCTCGCGAATCCTCCTCCGCCTCCCAAAGACATGCCTCCAGCTCCTCCAGAGAAGCCCGATCCGCGATTAACCGATATCGTCGAACGCATGTTCCAAAAATGCTACGAAAATGAGGATTACAAGCCGGCGCTGGGAGTCGCAATTGAGAGCCACAGACTAGATGTCATCGAGCAGGGTATCCGGCTTGCCGGTGAGCGACAGCATGGCAATGCAAAGGCCAAGCAGGCAATGAATGGCGACGTGGTCGACAAGGCTTCCGAGCTCATGGAGTTTGTCCTGGAATTGTCGATGAATGTTGTGCAGGAAATCGGCTTAAGGGAGAAGGTAGGGTCATCCCATCTCGACACGCATGCGCCGGCACGGCTTTTGACAAAGTATCTGCACTATTTAGCTTCTACGACTTTTGGTGGATCTTCACCTGGAACAACCAGCCCCGGATTACTTCTCCGTCAGCAAATGCGTCGTGCATCTGAACGACTACGGTCTCGCCGCAAAGCTCCTCCGAGACTTGGTTTCCAAGGGGGATGACCAGTCTCTCTTGACAGCCTATCAGATCGCCTTCGACCTCGATTCCTCCGCCACTCAGGAATTTCTGCAGAACGTCACCAGCAACCTCCCTGATGGCGAACCCTTGACCGGTGAAACGGCGGAAACCCAAGAAGATGACGATATCGTGGAGGAGACTGCAAAGCTACTACCTGGGACGTCTTCGGAGCTCGTATCGAAGGCCGCCGCCGAAATGAACCAAAAGTCTTCGAAACATTACAAAGCGATTCGCAGCATTCTCAAAGGCACTAAAACCATCGAACTGAACCTCGAATTTCTCTTCAGGAATAACCATACCGAAATGTCGATTCTCAACAAGATCAGAGATTGCCTTGAAGCTAGAACCAGTTTACTACACAACGCCCTAACTTTCGCCAATGGCTTCATGAATGCTGGCACGCTGGCTGACGGGTTTCTGCGTGCGAACTTGGAGTGGCTTGGTAAGGCCGTCAATTGGTCGAAGTTTACCGCGACCGCTGCTTTGGGCGTCATTCACCGCGGCAATCTGAGCCAAGGAATGAAACTCTTGCAGCCATACCTACCCAACTCGTCATCCGGCTCCGGCAGTCCTTATTCGCAGGGTGGCAGTTTGTATGGCCTCGGCCTGATATATGCCAACCACGGCGAGGATGTCCTCCCTTACCTTCGCCAGCAGTTTAAGGAGACTCAGGATGAAATCGTGCAGCACGGCGGTGCCCTTGGCCTGGGCGTTGCGGGTATGGCAACCGGGAATATGGACATCTATCTGGATCTGCGGACCGTGTTGTGGACCGAGTCTGCGATTTCGGGAGAAGCCGTGGGTTTGGCGATGGGTCTCATCATGCTGGGCACTGCGAACGCGCAGGCTATCGAGGAAATGAGAGCGTATGCTCATGAGACTCAGCGCGAGAAGGTCAAGAGGGGCCTTGCTCTCGGGATGGCGCTGGTTTACTACAGCAAGCAAGAGTTGGCGGATGAACTCATCGACAACCTCCTGGCGGATATGGACCCCATTCTACGGTACGGTGGTATCCTCACGATCGCGCTCGCCTACTGTGGAACTGGCTCCAACAACGCCATCCGAAAGGTCCTTCACGTTGCCGTTTCCGATGTCAACGATGACGTTCGACGTGTTGCGGTCTTCAGCTTGGGCTTCATTCTGTTCCGAAAGTACGAGTCCGTTCCGAGAATGGTGGAGCTGCTCGCCGAATCCTACAACCCTCACGTCAGATACGGCTCCGCATTGGCTCTCGGTATCGCGTGCGCGGGCACTGGACTCGACGAGGCGCTGGATCTCCTGCAGCCTATGATCAAGGATACGGTCGAGTTTGTGAAGCAGGGTGCCTTGATCTCGATAGGCATGATCCTTGCCCAGCACAACGAGAGCATGAATGCTAAGGTTGCGGAGTTCCGGAAAACGTTCGAGCGGATACTGAGCGATAAGACGGAGGATGTTCTATCGAAGTTTGGAGCGGCCGTGGCATTGGGTCTCCTGGACGCTGGTGGACGGAACTGCACGATCGGGCTTCAAACGGCTACTGGAAGCGTTGACATGTCGGCTGTCGTTGGCATGGCGTGCTTTACACAGTACTGGTACTGGTTCCCGCTGGCGCATTTCCTGTCGTTGGGATTCCGACCTACGGGAATCATCGGCCTGAACGTGGATCTTGAAGTTCCGGATTTCCAAATGTGGAGCAACACCAAGCCGTCGTTATTCGACTACCCGCCAAAGGCCGAGGAATCGACGGAGAAGACGGTCGAGAAGATCGCGACCGCGGTCTTGTCGACAACTGCGAAGGCGAGACAGCGCGCCAAGCGGACGGAGAAGGAGAGGAGGGAACGCGAAGGGTCCGTTACGGATTCGATGGTGATCGATCCGCCGCCCGAGACACCGGTTGCATCTACGGCTGGTGAAACGCTCATCGACGGGAAGGAGGAAGAGACCGGGAAGAAGAAGTCATCGAAGAAGTCGCAGTCGAAGGAGACGGTCGGGTACAAGATCGATAACATGAGCAGAGTGCTCCCGGCGCAGCTCAAGTATATCAGCTTCTTGCCCGACAGTCGATATGTGCCCGTCAAGAAGGTTCGTGCTGAGCGTCTTCCGTGATAATTGTATGTTTCTAACGTTTGGCTGTGTATAGGTGACCGGTGGCGTGCTGTTACTTGCCGATAGGACACCCGACGAACCGGCCAAACTGCTCGAGCTGAAGTCCGTCAAGCCAGCACCGTCCTCTGCTGCTAATGCGGCCGCGAGCACGGCCGCAGGACCCAGCGGAAGCGAAGTCATCGGCACAGGGGGAGCTGCGGCGGCGGCTGCAGTGTTGATGCAGGACGATGACGAGGAAGACGCGGCCGTGCCATCGGCATTTGACTATTATTCCGATGGAGGGGACGACAAGTAGAGCTCGGGAAATGGATAAATGATGGATGGATGACATATTACTGGGAGGCAGTTACTCTCCCAGCCGAGCATATTAAGCATCGTTATAAAGCCGTACCTCCTGTGTAGCGGAGCACCTGTGTATAGCCGCTGCTAGATTTAATGTCGTTTTTTTTTTCCTCTCCGTCTCGATCTTTAAACGTCGCCGTCTCTTCTTTTGCATTGCTTACGTCGTGCATCACATACACTTGCGTCCCTGAAGATAGACAAAAGAGAGAGCACTGCTGGTCGCAATCGTCACCCGTGCATAGTCGCGTTAGCTACGTAGTCTACCGTTGGTGACGGACATCTGACACGGTCAGCCCTGCGAGCAAACACGGCGGTGGGCTGCTCGCCAAAATTAGCCTGGGGAGCTGGCGCAACGCCGCCCGTCGTGTGACGCTGCCAACAGCAACAGCTGCTGCATCCGAGTCACCCACTCGACGGACATCGACGACCGGCCAGCATCGCCATCACGTTCAACAGCCATGGCGTCCGCCTCGCCGATATCGATGCCGATACCGCCCCCTCTCCTCCGTAATCATTCCACGTTGTCCTCATCGCCCGGTTCGACGGCGTTCGATAGCGCGCCTGGGAACCACTATCTGCAACAGTTGAATCCTGAGCCGGAACCCGACTCGGAGTCGTTGGATCCTCTCATATCGATACCATCCTCGCCGCCATCTCGTACTTCCTCCAGCGCTGCCGCTGCCGCTACTGCAAACGCTATACCCGACGTCACGTCGAGCCTCCGATCACCACGCTCGAGGAACCATCCTGCTGCTTCCACGCGTCTTCCGTCGCCGAATGCCCATCGCCGCCCGGGCCCGCCACAGACCATGCCGTTCGGCGTCCCGAGCTTCTACCATACCGCTGCCGGGCATCCCTACAACAGCTACTATCCCTCCGACGTCGAACTATCCACCATCGGCATGGGGATGAGCATGTATGAGACGCTGAACCCGCTCGCCGCGACGGTGATGCTGCCCGGCTCGCCTGTCGCGACGGCGGTCGGCGGCGGTCGCAGCGGCAAGAGGGGGGTCTACGCGCCTATCGATGCGAGTTACTATTCAGCGTACACGCAGCCGCCGCCGTCCTCGCCGTTTGCAGGTGGTGCGGAGAGCGTGTATGGTGGTTTCAGCACGGCTGGGTTTGGAGCGCAGGGTGTCAATCCGCGGTATATATCCGGGAAATCGGAGGGTGCGGCGAACGGCGGGAGGGATAGGGAGGCTGTGTTGAAGAGGGTGAAGAGGGATGCGGGGGTGTTGGAGGAGGAGCTCAAACGGCTGGTGCAGGCGCAGGAGGTCGCTTTGGGGATTACGCCTGCACGCGAAGACGACGATGCTACGCCGACTGCGATGTCGCCGAGGGAGAGCGTGTATAGTGCGAGGAGCAGTGCGAGGAATGGGGGTAGACAGCGACGGAAGCTGGGGATCAAGGAGGTTAGGAGGGGGATCTTGGATGCGATGGTGGGATTGGCGGATGTGAAGGCTGTGGAGGAGGAGTGGTATGGAGGCGAGGAGGGCACGAGGGTCGAGCTGGTTGATGCTGTGGAGAAGTGGGTGAGGAAGCGGGAGAAGCTGGAGAGGGAGGTGGAGAGAGTGGAAGGCGGGAGGGAGGGGAAGGAGATGGACAGGATCAGAGAGCGGTTGGAGGGGGTCGAGGTGGGTTATTCAACGTTTTGGATCGTGAATATGATGATGCGAGCTCTAATGTGGATGGCATGGTGGTATAGGAGCAAATACGGGTTCACGAGGCGGAGCTCAAGCGGCTGCGTGCTGAGCAGACGGGCATGCTGTCCAAGATATCGGAGCTACAATCTACGCTTTCGTCGCGACTATCGTCGTACACGGACACGATTCAAAAGATGTCGAAGGACATGACCGACTTTCTGAGATCGCCGAACGCGCTCCTCCCGACGCCGGATACCAAGGCTACGCTGCCGTTCACGCCGGAGCAGGCGGTCGAGTTTTGGCACGACGAGCGGAGCGTGCTCGAGACTAAGAAAAAGGAGACGAGCCGCGAGCTGGATGCACTCAAGGATGGCATCTCCATCTGGCAGGAGACGGTGGGGCTCATCGCGGACTTTGAAGATATGATGGCGCGCGAGCTCGCCGAGGCGCAAAAGCAGGCACAGATGGAGGCGCAGAGAAAGATGGAGATCGCAGAGGCGGAGAGACGGAAGCTGGAGAGATCGCGGTCGCCACAGATCCGGAACTCGGTGTTCGGGAGGGGCCTGGAGGGCGAGAGACCGGGTTCCTCCAGCGCTAGCAGCGGGAGGAACACCCCGGTTTCCGTCTTTGCGAACCGAAACCGCACGAGAGCCGGGTTGGGGCATAGTCGGAACGGCAGCTTGTCGAGCTCGACTGAGACATTCAAACCCGGTACGGCAGCCCCAGGAGGCTCGAGGTCTCCCGCGGCAGGAGCGTCGAAAGCCGAGCCCAGGATGCCCGAAGCAACGGCGGCCAAGCTGGTGGCAGGAATCGACAACATCATCTCGCAACTGAACAGCCGGCTGACGCTGGCCGAGCAGAAAGGGTGGACGCTTCTTGTCTGCGTCTTGGGTGCGGAAATGGAGAGCTACAAGGAGGCGAGAGCTGCGCTGGCGCCACTGGTTGGCGGGCTGGTGGATACCAGCACGACTACGGAGAATGTCGTGAAGAACAAGGGCAAAGGGAAGGAGAAGATGATGCCCGTGGCCGGCGGACTGGCGAGTCCAAGCGACGAGGCGCTGAACGAGAGTCTCAACGGGCTGAACGTGGGAGGCGGTCACGGGTTCGACGGGAATGCGAGTCTGCAAGCGACCACTCTTGCGCCGTCGCCGCGCTTGAAGCTGCATCACAACCACTGGCACTCGGAGAGCGAGAGCGAGATTGATGATCCCGCCGCGCTGTTTGGTGCCGAGCACACGGACGGCGGCGGCGGGGACAGCAGTCCGGAGCTGCGGATGAGCCCTCGGATGCGAAGGCTGAGGGCCACGAGCGAGGAGGACGAGCTGGAGTATGCGGCCTTTGCGAGCTTGAATTTGGATTCGAGCGGAGGGGGAGGAGAAGGTGCAGCTGGCCAGCCATCAGCAGGGGGAGCAGCAGGAGGGAGCAGCGGGAGGGCGAGGACATCCACGGGGCGTTCTTGGAGAGGCGGGACAGCGGGGACGAGCCGCGGCTGATATGATTTGACGACGTTGCTTTGGTGGCTTGTTTCATTGGCGGTGATGTTTGCGGTTTGCATGCCTGGCGCTACTCGATCGTTTGGAGATATTCGATTGGTCGATGAATGAGAGTTGTCCATTCGCATTCCCCGTGCTTCGTTCATTCACATCACGTCGACTGCGATCGCGAGACCAACTGCGATCGAGAATTCTGTTGACGTGATTCATCCAGCCATCCATCCGTTGACGTTATTGATATCGGCTGTCAACTGATGCAGCTGTATGCACTGCAGTCCACGTCGCCGGTCGACAGCTGCGATGCACCGCTCTGCGCCTGGGATCCGGCTGATACTGAAGCTATCGAGAGAGCGCCGTTGGCCAGCTCACCGCTGAGACCCACCGGCCAGCGCGCCGTGCAGGGATGTGCTGGAGCCCGCCGGCCAGCAGTCCAATCGAGGCCGTCCAGCCGGCCAGCATTTCGAGATGCTCACCTCTGCATGGCGCTATAAGACAGCGGCCGGCCTCCCGGGCTGAAGAGACATGCCTGTCCGGAGCGTGGATTGCATCCGGGTTCACATTCAGAGTTTTCTCTTTGGGCTTTTTCCAGCGTTACCTTGAAGCTTGAGCTTTCTGCGGTTTTTGCATTTGCCTGCATTCCTGCAAGTTTGCGCTGCCCAGCGAGCTCCGCGAGGATAGAATACTATTGGCATCCATCCGTCCATTGCGGACATACATCATCGCTACGTCTGATGCATATATAAGGGCGCCGTTTCCCACGACGGCCGCTCGAAAGGAACTCTCGACGGACAATTGATTGCATTCGGGCTGCTCGATGCATCCGCTGCTCTTTCTCAACCTCACGACAATTCTCGGCCACAGCTATGCACCAAAACACAGTCACGCATCGCGCGCGCGCCGCCGCCCGGCAGCGCGAAATCTCAATCGTATGCATTCTCTACAGCTGTCTCCGTATTTTGATTGATTCAATCGAATTGATTTCGAGCTTTGAATTCGTGCTAATGGATGTAATTTTGTGAATGTGCAGCTCCTGTGGAACACCTGGCTGCTGCCCGGCCCGCTTTCGGACAACAACACCCACGCCCGCGCCTCCGAGATTCCCGCACACATCTCCTCCCACGACATCATCCTGCTCAACGAGGCCTTCACCTGTAAATCCGTCATCATCGACGCCCTCCGCAGCACGCACCCCTACGTCGCCACCTTGCCCCGCCGCTGCTGGCTGTGGCCGCTGTTCGACTCCGGCCTCGTCGTGCTCTCCCGCTACGCGATCCTCGAGGTCCGGCGGACCTGGTTCGGGACGAGGAAGCGATGGGACTTTTTCGCGGGTAAGGGCGGCGTCGGCGTGCGGATCGATCTCAGCCGGCGGTACCGGCCGGACACCACGCGGACGTCCGAGTCGAATCGCCGGCCGATTTTATCAACGTACAGCGACGATGCGGACGACGGTGCGACGAGTTACACGGGCTTTGACGACGACGGCGACAGCTACAGCGAGGCTGGAAGTCAGGGCGAGGAAGAAGACGACGAAGAGGAAGGCAGCTACATGCCCAAGACGATTGATATCTACAATACGCACATGCAGGCGGGTAACACCCGCGGCGAGCACTCGGCGCGCCACGCGCAGTCGGTGCAGCTCGGTCAGTTCATCGCGCAAAATTCGTTCCGCGCGTCGGCCGTGATACTCGGCGGAGACCTCAACATGGGCCCGATCCTTGAGAGCGTGCACTATGCCGACGACCAGGACGCCAAGGAGCGCGTCAAGGCGTACGGCACGCTCAAGGAGAAGAGCGGGCTGGATGACGTCAAGGTGCTCGTGGACGGGAAGGGCGGGGACATCAATCGGTTTCTGTCGAGGGGTGTGAGGGTTGTCGGTGTCGAGTATCCCGATGTGCCGCTGGGCACGAGGGGTAAGGGCAAGGGGAAGAAGCTGAGCGATTCGGATATCGTGGTGCTACGCGTGGTGGTATGACGAGTCTTTTGACATATTTGAGAGTTTTTTTGTTTCCGGCGTCTGGAGTTTCGGATAGAGGTATATGTATTGGTGTGGTCTCGGGGTTTCTCTCTTCTGTGCTGGCGGCCGGCTTTAATCGTTGGACGGGCATAGATTGGAAGGGGTTCATTCAAAAGCACTGCTGCATACGTGTGCACGCGTGGTGGTCTGTTTGCTTTGCAATTGGGGTTTTCTGGCCAGCTGGGGTTGTCAGTATGTATTTGGATGATGTCTGCAGGCATGCATATTTATGTACACATGTACGTTGGCGGAGGCCTTTGATGTCGGGCGACGGTGGAGGTTGTATTAATATATACAGAGGTTCTCGTGTAACGTTGGCGCTTTTAGTACAGTGGCCCGCCGTTGCATTGGCGCATTTAGTAATTCTATAATGAATGAATATACTAATTGTAATACTATATATAACGGCCAATGAAATACTATTACTAGATGCTATAGCTATAGTGATCTTCTGTAGCACCCGTCGACAGGTGTCAAAGTTCGTCTTCACGACCGTTAGGTTTCAAAGGTCAACCGGGGTGGACTGGACGAATGGAGATCCGTGCATGCATCCGGCGTGCGTGTTGGGCGGTAGCACGCCGTTAACTCTTCGGCTCCAAGCCACAGAAACGTCAAGTTAAAATCGACGCCCGCTCAAATTAAACGATGCTGGAACGTGCCGAATGGCCTTCATGATCCCTATGGTGACGATATCGCAGTCGCATGAGAGGGCAGGTGTCGAAAACCTGCTGGTTGGGGCGTGGTGGTTTGCACGTTTTGCTGGAGGTGAGGGTATGACGTCGGCTGGACCTGTTGTCTGGGGATCCCTGCCACAGCTGCCGAATGAGAAACACCCAAGCGGCCTCAAGCTGTCCTGGGCGCACTCTCACTTTGCGAATTTGACGTAACTGCGGGTCGAAATCGAGATGTCGATGCCCATATCCTCACCTCAGGGCCTTTTTCTCTTCGCCCAGAGATAGGAAATGGCACAGTTGTCTGCGTATAATTTCGAGTTACGTCATGCGGGGGGCTGAAGATGGCTTTATCTGGTATATCCACGGTTAATATGGCTGGTGGGCGATGTCATATCGTGAAGGGACGGCGTCATTTTTACATAGGGTCACCAGCCATTCATGCAGGCCTTCGCAGCACCTGCAGACCCTAGGCCTAGGGCCGGCAAGCTATCCGAATACCTGAAATCGATTGGTGTCTTTGAGAAAGGCGATACAGACGTATAAAGCCACAGACTTTTCCCAGAACGGCCTCCTTTGTCCTTCTAGCTCTCGTCTTTTCAGTGTCAGTAGTAGTATCATCTAACGCCAGTGCCGGCCAAACTTCGAATCTCCTCTCACCAAACCTCGATCGCCATATTCAAAGTATTTGTTGAGGTGACAGTGTAAAACCGCCAAAATGCTCAGCGCAGCTCTCTTCACCGGCATCCGCGTGATGCAGATAATCATCGCAATCCCCATCATCGGCATGCTGGGATGGTTCGTCAACCCGTACGTTGAGAACAAACAGAATGTACCCGACGGTCTCCTCACGCTCTTCATCGTATCGATCCTGGCCTGCGCGTGGGCTATCGCGACGCTGTTCCAGTTCCATCGGTACCGCGACGTGACGGGCCCTGTCATCGCGGTTGTCGACATCGCCTTCGTCGGCGCGTGGATCGCGGGTATCTATCTAAACAGAGGCATTTCCGACGCCGACTGCTCGAGTCTGAGCGTGCCTGTTGCCGTTCGCGTGGGTGATAATACCTACTCAGCGGGCAACAATTGGAGCGCCTCGGTCAACAAGTCCTGCGCCATGTTTAAGGCCAGCTGGGTGAGTTCTCACACATCACACTCTGAACATATGGAATTCTTGTGCGAAAGGCAATGCTAATATGTATGATGATATAGGTGCTGTCGATTATCGAGTGCATCCTCTTCTTCCTCACTTGTCTGCTGAGCTGGACGCTGTACCGCTCCTACAGGTACGAGACTACTAGACACGTCCACCACAAGGAGTACACGGGCCACCATCGACACCACCGACACGTCTGATTTGTATACTCATGATACCTGTACGCCTTTTCCTTGCCGTGTTTTATATGTATATATATATGAGTATCTGATGGACCGTGAAGCTAATGCTTTCTTTGTTTGTGATTTTGCAGGTACGGAACCAAGTACTAGTTAGTTGGCTGCAACTGGCATGCTGGCATGATCATTCTGCTATCTTACATCAGTCGCAGACTGTCGTCGAATTTCCTTTGTCCTTCGCAAGCAGCAATGATTTCTGGGAATATCCATAGCGTACGTTTGGATGAGAGAGAGAGAGCTCGAGAGATTTTGAAGAGGCGGCCTGGCACTGGCGGTCATGCATGTCTCCGTTGTTATTCGTTGGACGTCACCTGCACCATCATGCTTGGTACCATCGTTTCATTTGTTTGCGTGTTCCACACTAGCGACTTTTGCTCTTGTCGATATTTGCGTATGAGTATCCTTATAACGAATGCAAAGATAATGGATAATGTGTAATCGAAGCGCTCTGCTATAGCTACAACGTTTTGCTGTGTGAATAAATAAATAAATGTGTGTTGTCGACGTGCGGCTTTTGAGCTGGCAGCTCTCGTTTGGCTGCATTGACAGCTGAGCCACCGCCTCCCTCAACCTCTCACCACCATCATCACCACTTTCTTCACCACTTCGACGTCGTCGTCGTCATCACCTCCTCCTCTTCCTCCTCGACCTTCCCCCCGAGCATCGCCCGATTCGCTGTCGTCGCGGCGCGACTGCTGCTCCGTTTACCTCTTCGGCTGTCCCTCGACCACCCACTTAGATGCCTTCGTTTGGTCACCATCGCTCCCACTCGAGACAGCAGCAAGACCACAGTCACAGTCACGACGGGCCTTCCTCCCAGCAGGGCCCCGACCAGCTCCACACCTCGGGGGCTCTCCTCCAGGCTGCCCAGACCCTCTCCTCCATCGGCAAGCCTTCCACTTACCACGCCGTCCCTCCCGGCTCCAGCATCTCCCAGCAACAGCAACCGCAACCGTCGCCACAGCCGCAGGCGCAGCAGCAGCACCCCACTTCCCCGCCGCAACCTCCGTCCGGCGCTCCAGGCCCCCAGCTCCCGATGTCCTACCACCAGAACCCGCAGCTGAACCCCGGCGGGTACACCGGCTACGGCGGTGGCGGCTACCCGTCCACCAGCCCGCATCCAGCTGCCGGTCTGCCATCCGCCGCCCAGCCCCACCACGAACCCATGGACTTCCAACGACAGAACTCCTTCCGAGCCGCGCACGAAAACCACCCCGTACCCCCCCAGGGCCCTTCCCAGCACTCGCAGAGGGGAGGCCCGCCGCCCCAGCCGCAGTACAGCGACTACGCCTCGCCGATCCACATACACCAACAGCCCGGCCCTCCCCCGCAGCAACCTCAGCAGCAGCAACAGGGGTATCAGGCATACCCCGGCGGAGCTTCGAGGTCGCACACGACAAGTGCCAGCTTGTCGAGGTCGAACACGTTACAGACTGCACACCCACCCGCCGGCGAGCCGGACGCCAATGCTCTCTACGACGCTGCGAACACAAAGTACCTGCCCATCACACACATGCAGTCTTCGGCGCCGCCCTCGAGTCTCGCGCAGGATCAAATGCAGTCTTCAAGCTATCGTAAATACGCGCCTGGAGGTGGCAGCATGGGGCAGCAGGATATCGCTATGACGGGTGGATTCACGCTGGATGTGCAGTCCCGGCAGGGTCTGTTGACGGAGACGCCACCGAAGGAGATGCCGCGGGGCAGCCACTATTTTACGCAGTGGCCGAGCTATGCGATTGACTGGTGCAAGTGGCCGATATACGGCAGTCCATCAGCGAGCGGATACGCTGGCCAGAGCGGGGTAGGAAGGATCGCACTGGGCAGTTATAGTGAGGATGGTCACAACTATGTAAGAAGCTCACCTTCAGCTGGAAGTCGCTTGGAATGGATACTAATATCGTCATGATTGAACAGATCTCGATTCTGAATACGGCTACGAAAGTGATAAATACGGACGGTCACCCGCGGGGAGAGTCCACTCTCGAAATAACAAAGTTCGCGGAAGCTACCTTGACATACCCGATAACAAGGATTCTCTGGGAACCCCCAACCCAATCGAAGCCTCTTACCGACCTTATCGCGACTGCTGGCGATCACCTACGGCTGTGGTCTTTGCCCAACGCGGCCCCGGCGGCCATATCAACACCAAGTAACTCCATCACCTCCCGCTCGAACGCCTCCAGCTCCGACCTACCGCCTACCAAGAAGCTGTCTCAGCTAGCCCTTCTCTCCAACTCGAAGAGTACGGATTTCACCGCCCCGCTGACGAGTCTGGATTGGAATCCTATCAGCCCCTCTCTCATCATCACGAGCTCGATCGATACCACCTGCACTATCTGGGATATACCGACGTTGACCGCGAAGACGCAGCTCATCGCCCACGATAAAGAGGTCTTCGATGTCCGGTTTATGAGTGGATCGGTGGACGTGTTTGCGAGCTGCGGTGCGGACGGGAGTGTCCGCATGTTTGACCTGAGAAGCCTCGACCACAGCACCATCATTTACGAGCCCTCGGTGAAAAACGAGAGTGGCAGTGCGGCGCCCAGCCCGGGCGGTGTGAACCCGATCGGAGGGACTGGTGGCGTCGGCAGTACGCTTCAAGGACCACCTCCATTGTTAAAATTAGCTGGTGTGTGATGGTGTCCCCGTTACCTTTGGATATCGTTTGTGTTCCTTGCTAACTGGCTTGCTGCAGCATCGCCTCACGAGAGCCACCTGCTCGCAACATTCGCGGATCAGTCCAATGTCGTGCGCATTCTCGATGTCCGGCAGCCTGGCCAGGCGCTGGTGGAGCTACGCGGGGCGGCCGGCAACATGAATTGCATAGACTGGTGCCCATACCGCCGTGGCCTGATCGCTGGCGGGACGGACGACTCGTTGGTGCTGATATGGGACACGATGAATGAATCGTCGCTGGGCAATGCCCCACGACCGCAACGGGACGAGCGGCACAACTTTAATTCGGATCCATCATGGCGGAACCCTGTTGCACACTGGAAGAGCGAATACGAAGTTAACAACTTGAGCTGGGCTCCAAGCCTGGGCAACGGGATGGCGCTGATGGGCGGGGAGCCGGGCAAGAACGCGGGCGAGTGGCTGGGGTGCTGTGGTGGGAAGGGGGTCTATGGTGTCAAGTTCTAGTTGGACTCGACGGATAGCAACTGGAGGAGGAAGTATCGGCGCAAGAGCTTTTACCGGAAGAGACGGTCCTACTGTGGGTTCCTTGACGGGTTCGGGCCAACTGCCGGGCTGTGACCAATATTGACGGCGGCAGTACCCGTCGCTCGTCGCCCGCGGCTGTTCTTCCTATCCTCTGGCTCTTCGACTGGTGAGGCGCTCTTCGGGGATGGGCGGGCGGATATGCATATCCTTTGAAGGGAGGGGCCAATATCGGGTCAGAACGGGAGGGAGGAAGGGAGAGGCACCTGTATGCAGGATATGCCATCTACCGGTTCTGATTTTGTGCTGCGACATGATGTCTCAACTCTGCTAGCTACTTCATTTGTTCCTGTTTGACTGCTGCTTGTTAGGCGGCGCTGTTGACCATATCTTGTCTCGTTTGTCGGCATTTTGTTCTTCTCGTGTGCGTGGTCGTTGGACATTTTATCGTCATTGCAAGCGTGTTTGTAGCTGCTGTTGGCTCCCTTCCGATACATAATTCTTAACTTATAGTTAGCTCGATGTACCGTGAGAATCAAGGACGTCTGTGGGCACACGTCCTTGCCTGCGGCGTGTACCTCGTACCCTCGCCGAAGACTCGGCATGTGCCGAGATTTCCAAGTGTTCACGTTGCGGTCATGACGTTGGTGGAGTTGTGAAGAGACATTTTGGCGAATCACCGCCAAGGCATTTTCGACCACGACCACAACATCTTCGACCGCTGCCCCGCCATGAGCCCGTATCGACAGCAGACCCCGCGCCAGGCTGTCTAGCAGCATGCAGCTGGCCAATCGACGCCTCGAACCATGTCCATTCCTTTCCTCGCGTCCAAGCCGTCGGGCTTGGTGGTTCGCGGGCTCTTTCGCGGGCTCAGCCATCGGGCTGTTGCCAGCCGCTTCGGCGTCGCGATCCAGCGGTCCCGCATCCCGCGGCCGGCGAGAGCCATTGTATCCGGCAGATGTGCTTCCACGGCCGCCGCTGACGGTGTCAAGCTACGGCATGGCGATTCTACCGCTGGACTACGATACTTCCTGAGCAATGATGCTCTGGCGCGGCATCCCGGAACAACGAACTCCACTGCACTCCGCCGTTTCAAGCTCACCGGCCGGAATCAATCGACATCCACATCGACTTCTTCATCAACGCCACCTGTAAACGCCATCGGGAAGCCGATATCCCGCCGTACGGCGCTCCGGCGCACGCTCAAAGCCTACCTCGCCCTGTCGAAGCCGCACCTCACCTTCCTCGTCGTGCTCACCTCGATGGCCTCCTACTCGCTCTACCCGGCGTCCAGCCTGCTCACGTCCTCGGAGATCACGCCCAGCACGACGCTCAGCGCCGTCACGCTGCTCTTCCTCACCGTCGGCACGGCACTGTGCTCGGCGTCGGCCAACACGCTCAACATGCTCGCGGAGCCGCATCTGGACGCGCAGATGACGCGCACGCGCAACCGGCCGCTGGTTCGGGGCACGATTCACCCGCGGAACGCGCTTCTCTTCGCCTTTGCAACGGGGGTATCCGGCGTGGGATTACTGCTCTACGGCACCAATGCGACTGTCGCAGCACTTGGATTCGCGAATATAGTCCTCTACGCCGGTGTGTACACGCCGCTGAAGCAGAAACACGTTATAAACACGTGGGTTGGCGCTGTCGTCGGCGCGATACCGCCGTTGATGGGGTGGGGTGCCGCGGCGGGGGAGTTTGCGACGACTGGCGCGGTGACGGAGGTGCTGTCGCAGCCGGGGGGTTGGCTTGTCGCGGCGCTGCTGTACTGTTGGCAGTTCCCGCATTTCAACAGTCTGAGCCATGGGATCCGGCATGAGTATGCGGCGGCGGGGTACAAGATGCTCGCGTCGGTGAATCCTGGGATGAACGGGCGGGTGGCGGTGCGGTATAGCGCTTTGTGCTTTGCGGTGTGTGTTGGCCTGAGCTGGTGCGGTGTTACGGACTGGGGGTTCGCGGTGGATAGCAGTATTGTGAACGCGTGGTTGACGTGGGAGGCGGTGAGGTTTTGGAGGAACGTCGGGGAGGCGGGGACGGGGAAGAGGCTGTTTTGGGCGAGCGTGTGGCATTTGCCCGCGCTGTTGGTGCTGGCGATGGCGCATAAGAAGGGGCTTTGGGCTGGTGTTTGGGAGAGGTTACGGGGGGTCGACGAAGAAGAGGATGGGGAGGAGGGGTATGATTATTATGAGGGTGGCGAACAAGGGCAGACGCGGGAGGAGGATGGGGATTATGGTGAGGGGAGAGAAGAGGTGTCGATTGTTGCTGGAACGGCGAGATGAAGTGGATACATGGGGGGGGGTGTATATACCATCTGTATAATTTGGCGATGTCTGTATAAAAGCGCCTTGACTGTATATAATATCACATCTATCAAAATCGAATGAAGCCGCTGGCATATAGTACTATAGTCTTACGAGACCACTATAGTCTCAGCCCTACCAGGCTATAGAGGCGAAGGGGAGAGATGGCAACACGGCGTGGCTAAAAATGCAACGTTGGCCATTAACATCCGCCTCGATATCGCTCTTGATATAGAACACCATGGTAAAATAGAGAATTGTGCGCACCCACGATTGAGCTTCGTGTACTTATACTTAGATTTACCATGTGTCTTGAAGGGCTCCAGCAGCGGGGTTTTACTTCCCTGTGGACCGCTCAATCAACAAATCAACTCAACCTCGGGATCACTTCTCTATATACTCGTCCACAGGCACATGCGCATAAACGGATAGACACGCTCATTATACAGTCACGGTTTCGATAAGCCGAAGACCATATCTACAGTCATTTCCGCTCTCGATATATACATTCTCAAGAACCCTTCGCGCCCAAACACAGGCGCTCAGACCCAGAATCATATTACCATGCAACAATCGCAACTTTCCACACAAATGAACCGCACACGTTCCTTATCCGCGGCCCCGGCGCTGGATTTCAAACTGAAGAGAAGAATACTCTACTACTGCCTACCCCGTCGCCTACGACAGACAAGGCTTTTCAAAGCCCTCTACGAACGCGCGAAGCGGCTGCAGTTCAACCAAACACGAACCTGCACCCGCCGGTCGAGCATCGACATCAAAGATCCATACGCCCACAAGATCAACGAGGGATACCACCCGCGCGAATGGCGGCCGACGGCGAAGGATGGAGATAAGTTCGTCAGGGAGATCCGAGAGTCGGAAAAGCTGGCAGCGGTGCCTGACCTCCATAATAAGCTTGTGGAGATTGAGAAGTTTGTGAGGAAGAGTGGGAGGAGAGTAAGGGGGTACAGTCCCAGTCGGTATGTGACGCCGGATTCGTCGCCGGATTATAGCTTCTTCGATGCGGTGGAGCGGTGGAGGCACGGGATTGAGGATCCGGAGCCTGAGCTCGAGGAGGATCGCGAGAGTTTCTGGTCTTGTGTGGAGGTCGAGGAGGAGATGGCGCGGTTCTGTTGATCGGCTAGTACCAGTGGAGGGTTAATTGGTTATCTACTTTGGGCGTTCCGGCGTTGATAAGTTTGGGTGGGATCTCGATGCGATATGGCGTTGTATATATTGGGCATATAGGTACTATTCGATTTCGCATCGTTGAAGGTCGGCAGTTTTGGACATTTTGGCACCATAGCAATACCACTTTGTGACTGGCAATATTAGAATAGGTGTTTTTGCATATTCTACGACGCGTAGCCAATTCCAAGAGTCAATGTATATATGCTTGGGTAATGGCTGTACAGCTGTGTTTGTTATCTGGGCTGCATCTAAGCGGCATGACAGGATTGGCCGACTGTGAGCATCGTTTTGCTTATGGTGTGGTGCACCACTGTCACAAGACTTATTGCATTGAATCTCTGCCCTTTACCCCGCAGCGCTGCTTGTCATTAAATTTCCGCCATGGTTATCTTTTAGTATCGGCACCGGCCGCCTGGCATCTAGACTAGTCTATCTATTTTACGAACCACTTCATGATTTCGATGGTCTTACTCGGTCTCGCAGGCCCAACGCACACAGTTAGTCTTACCGCGCTGGATTTGATCGCGGTTGCGGCCGGCTGCGGCGCCGCATCTATTCAATGGCAGGAAACGCGACACCCGCGAATCAACCTATAAATGAGGAGATATTGAAGGAATTGGTGATCGATTCAGAGGATCTTGGGTTCAAAACTCTGTACGAGCCTAAGGATGGGAGGATATCAGTTGAGTGAGTATATCACCAGGACTGGCTATGGCCAACTGGCTGACATTACCAATTAATATCCAGCATCATAGCAGTCCATGGCCTCGGAGAACATCCGGACAAGGCATGGACGTATTGCTCTGAACAAACGAACCACAAAGATGTCAACTGGCTGAAAGACACGGATATGTTACCCGCTGAGCTTCCGAAGGCGCGTATAATGACTTTCGGATACAATTCTACATGGTATGGCCCCGAGGCGGTCAGGCAGCGACTCTCAAACATCGCAAAAGAGATGTTGACGGATCTGATGTACGAGAGAAAGGTAAGTTTTTGATTAGTTCACACTTTAGCTGAGTTCTGATCACAAAATACAGGATTGCCAAGACCGTCCCATCGTTTTCGTTGGCCATTGTTTGGGTGGTCTTGTCATGCAGAAGGTGAGCATGTTCGCGGTCTCTCCGCAAACCCAGATCGATTTTGACCCGGTCCATCAGGCCTACATTCTCGCAAAAACGATCGACGACGACTATCCCGGTATCGGGAAATCGGTTACCGGGATGGTATTTATTGGCACGCCTCACCGCGGAGCCGGCGGTGCGCTGAGCCCCCGAGGTCGAATTTCCCAGGCGATTGCCGCCAAGGGTTTGTTAATCGAAGAAAGCATACTGGAAACCCTGGAAGAGGGTAACGAAACGCTCGTCGATGTTGTAAAGGAATACACCCGTCTCATCAATCTTAAATCTTCCTCAATAGAAGTGTACTGTTTCTTTGAAATGAAGCAGACAGTAGTAGGGAAGATTGTTGGGGATAGGATGATTAGGGTTTGTATAATCTAAGATGATTCATAGAATCAAGTGCTGATTGCCGATGTCGATAGGAAACTATTGTCGACGAAGACTCCGGAACACTCTTTGGACATAGGTCCGCAGGCCTAGTTCTTGACCATTACAACTTGAATAAATACAAGAGCTCAAAAGACCTGCACTACATTCGTGTAAGCAGGCAGATCGTATCTATGGTGGAGGGGTCAAAGACAACACTGGAATTTCGAAGTATAGGTGAGCCATGATATGAAATGCAATCCCGAGCGGGGAGATCAAACTTTCTAACCAAGCTTTCTGATCTAGATGATTGCCTAAAAAACCTGTGGTTAACTGATCCCACGCTAGACAAGGAGCGTATAGAAGGGAAGGAAGACAAGCTGCTGGGCCTCTATGGACACGACATATCCCGTTGGATATTGGACAACAAAAAATTCACACAATGGCGTGATGACGCACGGAGCAATCTACTCTGGATCAAAGGCGACCCTGGCAAAGGCAAAACGATGCTGCTCTGCGGTATCATTGAGGAGCTGGGAAAAGCGTCCGCCGATCCGAAGACTCTCGCATACTTCTTCTGCCAGGCTACCAATGCCAATAACAACAATGCTACGGCCGTCCTGCGGTGTCTAATCTACTCGCTCGTGGTCCGGCAGCCGACGCTCATCTCATACGTGCGAGAAAAGTACGACCAGGATCAGAAGTTTCTCGAGGGTGTTAATGCCTTGCCTGCTTTGGCCAGAATCTTCACCAATATTCTAAAGGACGAAGCCTTGAAGGGCGGCGCGTACTTGATAATCGACGCACTTGACGAGTGCACGACACAACTGCCTGATCTTCTGAAATTTATTGTTGGGGCGCTACGTACATGTCCACACATCAAGTGGATCGTATCTAGTCGCAACTGGCCCAGTATCGAAAAAGAACTTGACACCGCACATACAACACAGAACTCGAGAGCACGGCCTATAAAGCTGAGTCTTGAGCTGAACAAAACATCAGTCTCCAAAGCTGTCACCAAGTACATCAAAACCAAGGTAGCTGAATTAGCAAGGCAATATGGATACAGTAAAAGTGTGCGAGTTGCCGTCCAAGATTATTTAAAGTTGAATGCGAACGGCACCTTTCTCTGGGTGGCATTGGTCTGCAGAGAACTCGATGGTGTCTCAAGTCTGCGGGCTCGAGAGAAGGTAGCGGAATTTCCGAGTGGACTTAACGAGCTATACAAGCGAATGATGGACCAAATTTGTCACTCCAAGAACGATAAACTCTGCAGAGACATTCTTGCCATAACCTCTCTCATGCGTCGGCCCATTGAACTGGAGGAATTAGCAGCCTTCATTAAGAGTTCCAACGACCAATCGACTAATATTAGCACACCTGACGACGTCTTCGGTAACGACAAAGCTCTTAGAGAGGCTGTAGGGCTTTGCGGCTCTTTTCTGACAATTCAAAAGCGCACTATTCTGTTCGTTCACCAATCGGCGAAGGATTACCTTATGGAGCACTCAAACGACAAGATATTCCCTGGTACTGGTGGGCGCGCAAAAACACAACAGCTAATAGTGTTGCGGTCGATTAACGCCATGCGTAAAATACTACAAAAGGATATCTATGACACACATGATTTGGGCTGTTCCGTTGAGACGGTTAAATGCCCTGAACCAGATCCGCTCGCTCCAATCCGATACGCTTGCGTTCACTGGGTTGATCACCTTGACGAGATCGAAATTAATCGGGATGATCATCTTTCCGAGATCAAAAGCAACCACGATAGAGTGGATCTCCGCAACGGTGGTACAGTTGATACATTTCTGAAGGAGCACTTGCTTCACTGGCTAGAAGCTCTGAGTCTTATGAGAAGCATCTCGGATGGTGTTTTTGCGATGAACAAGCTTGCTGGTTTACTTGAGGTTAGTTATTACCTATAGCTAGGATGGGACGCTTGTGAATACTAATTGATCTAGACACATTTGCCTGAATCTGAGCTTTTCCGCCTAGTTCGAGATATGCACCGATTTATTTTGGCTAACAGAAGGGCCTTTGAGAACACCCCTCTACAAATATATTCGTCAGTGCTTGTGTTCAGTCCCATCAGTAGTTTGACACAAAGGCTTTTCCAAGGTGAAGGGCCAGACTGGGTGCATATGACTACAAAACCGGTGATAGAAGAAGACTGGAACGCTTGCATACACACACTCAGCGGCCATGACCATATGGTTTCCTCGGTCGCATTCTCGGACGACGGGTCGCGAATAGCATCAGGGTCAGAAGATGGGATGATCAAAATTTGGGATACGAAGAGTGGTGACTACCTGCAAACACTTATCGGCCATACTGATCAAATTAACTTGGTCAGATTTATAAAGGATGGATCGCAAATACTATCAGTATCGATTGAAAGGACGGTTAAGATCTGGGATGCCTGTAATGGTGACTGCCTGCAAACACTTTTTTGCGACTATGATCACCCGTTTTACCGTTTTTCCTCGGTAACAGTCTCATTAAACGAAGGGTTGCGAATAGCATTTGGCCACAGCGACGGAATAGTGAAGATCTGGGATATTGGCAGTGGTGACCTGCGAACACTTCGGATCTCTAACACTGGGGATTATGTTTCCTCGATCGCGTTCTCGAACGATGGGTCACAAATCGTATCAGCGTCACACGAAGGGGACATTGCTATCTGGGATGCTGGTAGCGGCGACTGCCTGCGAACGTTTAAATTCACCAACTTAAGGATTGATTGCTGTTTGCTCGCATTCTCGAATAACAGGTTATGGATAGCATCAAGGGAGTCTGATGTGACAATCAAGACCTGGGATACTGACAGTGGCAACTGCCTACAAACGTTCGGCAGCTATGGCGGTTTTATCTCCCCTGTCGCGCTCTCGAACGATAAGTCGCAGATAGTATTAGGGTTCCACGATGGGACAGTCAAGATTCGGGATCTTCGCAGCAGCGGTTACAGCCTGCCAACGCTCAACAGTGATAATTCGGTTGCTTCGATCGCGGTCTCGAACGACGGGTTACGGATAGTATTAGGAATGTGGAATGGGAATGTTGATATCTGGGATACTAACAGTAGTAACGACCTGCTAACACTCGGGAATCATAGTTGTCATGTTGCCGAAGTTGCATTCTCGAATAATGGGTTGTGGGTACTATCAAGGTCAGGTATGGGGGAGATTAGGATCTGGGATGCCTGCAGTTTTGACCGCCTGCGAACAATCAGGTGCGATCTGATCACACCAGTCACATTCTCAAATGATTGGTTACGGGTTGCAGAACCAGGGGTAGGCGGTGGAACAATGGTAATCCGGTACATTAATGGTCGCCACTTGCGAAGCTTTCCCGGCTCCAGCGATGATCCGGTCTGTTCAGCCGCATTCTCAAACGATGGCTTGTGGATAGCCTCAGGGTTACAAAGTGGGAAAATCAACACCTGGGATGTCAACAGTGGCGACTGCTTGCAGATATTTCGTGGTCATAGCCATAGGGTTACGTCGGTCGCAGTTTCGAACGACAAGTCGAAGATAGCATCAGGTTCGCGCGATAAAACGATTAAAATATGGAGTGTCAGCAGCGGCGACTGCCTGCGAACGTTCGACATTGACGATATATATCGTTTATCATTTGATGCTACTGATTCTTATCTTTTAACTGACATAGGCGCCATCCTATTGGATTCAACGCCACCTGCAACTGCTTTACAGCAGCTTCAGGAATACAGATACGGATTAAGCACGAACCGGGAATGGGTTACGTGGCAAGGTCAAAATGTTCTTTGGCTACCGTGGGGTTACCGGCCAGACGATTCGGCTATCGGTCCCAATTGTATTGTCATTAGATGCAAATCTGGTCGTGCCCTAGTATTCAGATTCTCGTCAAAATCTCCTTTCGCATAACATCTTTCCTAATATATTCTACGACAGCTTTGTCCTGGCAGGTTTAAGTGTACTGATCGTCGCTATCGTTACTATTTTATCAAATATTAGGTGATAATGGTATCACGGCTATCAGATCATAGTACATGTACTAGTACTAAAACCACAGTCCACAAGTACAAAGGCTCTTTGTCTGCATGGAATCGATAATATATATACTGATAGTACCTAGCATTTATCTGAACATGTATCTAGAAGGACGCAGTGGAAGGTGAAGTGGGGCCCATGCGAGGCGTGATTTAGATTTATACGACGCGTAAGCTAGAAGTTAACAACGAAAACCAGTTCTAATATCGTTCTGTAAGTTCTAGATAGAATCCATCAATACATGATCCATGTAAAAAAAAATGATTTCCTATTTTTTGATAATTAAATCGCTCGCTCGAGCTCAACAACGGTCTATGGGTATCCTCAACCTTCCTTCTAACAAAATAACGGCGGCGTGCAACCTGCCAGGGAGCGTATGTCGGCTTCGATATCGACAAACTCTATTCAGCGTCTGTCAAGCAAAATGGTATTCTTAGTAACGTTCAGATAATACGACTGCCTGGAAGAAGAACCCTTACCTTGCGTCCAAACACTATTGAAACATCATTCTCTGATCAACAAAACTTCAGACGAGCCATAGCTGTGCACTTGGGGGCGTCGACGGATCCGTGGGCCGCGGACGAGGCACCTGTTGCAATGCCAGCATGCTCATTTCGCTGCTTAGGGCCAGGAACTCGCTGTACAGGCGGTCCAGGTCTGCTGGGCCGAGCACGCCGGCAGCCTTGGCGTCTTTGTATCGGTTCATGGCTGCGAGGCACAGGGTGCCTACGCTGGCCTGAATCTCGGCCGTGGGCAGCTTATTGCACCGTGGCATCGTGGCGGTAATCGTATATATTGCTATCTGCGTGATCGTATTGATTGCACGTATATATGTACGTATACGGCGGCAAGCCCGAATAGGGGTGTTATAACGATAAGGAAGTGGTGACTGTGAGCTCGAGCAGTGTCGAAGCAACAGCAGGACGCGGGGCGTGAGAAGTCATCGTGGGAGGAGGAAGAAAAAAATTCCTTCGGTGCCCGAGATTGGGACGAAACGGTCTAGCTAACTAGCTGGGGTACAGGCTTTTTTTCTTTCGGTTGTTACTGCATGGTGCCGGTGTGTGACAGTAGAACGAGGGATGGAGAGTGGAGGAGGTCGAAACGGGAAGCCCAGCGGACTGCGGGCGGCTTTTAAAGATGTTCTGCTGCGGCGCTCGGTTGAGTCAGTCGCCCGAGCTCGGACTCATCGTCGCGTGTGGTATTTTTGCCCGTCAACGCATTCCCCGTCATCCCACTATTTCCTTTCTTGGTAGAGCGTACCTACGTGTGCATATATGGACATCGGCGGTATAACATAGGGAGATGCTGTCTATACTGATATGATATCGATGTTCCCTAGATTCAGTGTATCGATATATCTACATAAAATACGTTTGGCAATTGGCAGGATCTGCTGCTGCTCAGGCGAAATGCCCTCAGAGTTATCATGTTAAACAGAGCATAAAAGGACCCCAGATAAATCGGGTTTACCCCAGCTTCCTGTATCGTGTTTCTTGCTATAGCATCGTCGACCGGACACACTCCCCCGTACATACAGCTGAGCCTCCATACGCAAGCCAGCTATCGCCAAGCGCCAACAGTCCCTCATCTAGCGTCGTTCCGAATCGATCAAGCAACCGTTGCACAGGTCGCTCCTGTCACACCCATCGCTCAGGTACAACTGAAATAGCCTCCAGTCCCACCGGCCAATCATGGAGCGTATTACGGAAATGTTCTGGTGGTGTGTCGACAGCGTCAAGGGACTCGTACTCAACTTCTTAGCTGCCGGACCCAACACCAAGAGCTTCTTATACCTCACGACCACCAAAACTACAAAAACCATACCCGCAACCGATTCGGATGAAGGAATCGCGCATCGAGTGAAGCGGAGACGGGGACGACCGCGCAAGGTCATCGTGAGCGACGTATCTTCCGGCGAAGAAACCGAAACACCGGGGAACCAGAAAAGAAACCGATCAACCGCGAGCTCTGTTAAAACCCGGAAGAAGAGGGCCGGTGTCTCAAAGACGACATGATATCTATCGAAGAGTGGATATGATGTCCAGGCACACGTTTCTCTGACTTTTAGTTCAAATTCTTCTGGGCGATTCACTAGATTATATATTCCGGCGCTGACGCTATTACCCGCAACTATTGGATCACACCACCTCTCCTTAATGATGATAATATCGGACTCGACGACGACATACCTCTCGCTCAACGACTTGAATCCATTCGTCCGCCAGGCAACCGACCGAAATTCTTCTATCACGTCGACAATATTTGAAGTCCACTCTCTCCGCTTTATCGATTGTTGTTGTGGAGTGGCATCTCTCTCCGCTTATTGTTACTATTGCCTTCGTCTTCTTCTTTTTGCTACTTCTAGCTGTTAGCTGGAGCATACGGACGTATGATCATATCAGAGGTTGTGTGGCGGGTCTCGCAACTTTGTTGATGCCCATTGATATAAGCAGCTTGAAGACGTTAACGTTGCGAACTCGGGAAACCGGAGTATGCATGGCTATGTAAATTCTCGACCGGTTGTACAATGATAAAACCGGATGTTGAATTAAAAAATTCTCACAGCCATTAATATTACAAACGTAGTTTTGCAGAATAACCGATTTTTGTAGGTAGCGAGGTTCAAGATCAGGCTATTGAAGCTCCAGTGCACAATGATTTGCTATGATATCATCGACGAATCACCTCTTTCGGAATGGTCACGCCGGCGAGCCAATCATCTTGCTTGCCGAGGCTGCTATCTGCACAGAGCTGCATGCAGGGCACATGTACAATTTCTACCGACGCGATAAATAAAAGTGCCGTCACCTATAGCTAGCTAGCTCTCGCTATATATATTGAGCATTGCAGCCCTCCGTCTGGCGACGTAGACTACGTATTTCTCGTCCCACCTCATATTCCCATGCTCGCGCGGTGCAATCGATCGTGTGCTCCTGCCCTGAATCTATACGACCCCTCCGTCTTCGAAACGTTGCATTTTCCACCACCAACACACATCTGACCCCGAACGTTAAAACACCAACTTGAACTTGCGTTCTGCCACAATGTCTCCTGGACGAGACGCTGATAACGGGTCGAAGTCCGTTGGCCCGTTGGACGACTTCTATCTGGATACCCTAGGTCAGCAGGGGACACCTGTATACACGCAGATATGTTTCTGTTACGCCCTGCCGGACTCTTCGTCAGAATGGTATCCGAAAATCATCGAGACTCTACACGCAGGCTTCCAGCGCTTCGCGGATAGCTTCCCCTGGGTGGCCGGGCAGGTCGTGAACGAGGGTGCCGGGCAGGGGAGCAGCGGCGTCTACAAGATCAAACCTCTGGAGAAGAAGCCGCTTCTCATCGTCAAGGACATGCGGGAGGACCCCGATGCTCCCACGATGGAATCCCTCCGCCAGGCGGAGTTCCCCTTCCGCATGCTGGACGAATCCGTCATCTGCCCGCGTCCGACACTCATCCTGCCGGGCACGGCGACGCTGGAAGTATGCCTTGTCCAGTTGACGCTTGTCACGGGCGGCCTCCTTTTCAGCTTCCTAGGCCATCACGCTGTAATGGACGGCGTGGGCCAGGGTCAGGTCATGCACCTCCTCAACAAAGCCTGCCGGAACGAGCCGTTCACCGCGGAGGAGCTTGCGACTGGTAATGCGCCGCGTCGCGATATTATCCCCATCCTCGACGACTCCTATACCCCCGGCGCGGAGCTCAACCACCAGCTGTTCGCCGAGCCTGCGACCCCGCCACCGCTACCGGACCCGCCGCTGCCACCCCCGCCGGAGAAGTTCTGGGCGTACTTTGTCTTCCCCCCGCAGTCTCTCGTGGAACTTAAAGCCAATGCAGCAGCCTCCCTCGCATCTGGGTACATCTCCACCGACGACAGCGTCACCGCCCTCGTCTGGCAATGCGTTACCCGCGCCCGATTACCCCGCCTTGATCCCAACGAAAACGTCACTCTCGCGCGCGCGGTCGACGTCCGCGGATACCTCGGCGTCCCAGCGACGTATCCCGGCCTCGCGCAAAACATGACCTACCACAGCTCCACAGCGGGCCTCCTAACGGACATGGCCGCAATGCCGTTGGGCGCCGTCGCGACAAATCTGCGAGCGGCGCTGGACCCGAAGACGTCTGAACTCTCATACATGACGCGCGCGATGGCAACGTATATCCACCGTGCGGCCGACAAGAAGACGATAAACATCACGGCAACGCTCGATCTGGCGAAGGATATAATGCTCAGTTCGTGGGCAAAGCTCCCGTGCTACGAGTTTGATTTCGGGATGCGGATTGGAATGCCTGAAGTCGTACGCAGGCCGCAGTTTACGCCCGTCGAGAGTTTGATGTATCTGATGCCGCGACGACCGGACGGGGAGTTTGTGCTGGCATTGTGTTTGCGTGAGGATGATATGGAGCGGTTGGTCGCCGATCCGGAGTTCAACAAGTACTGTCGCTTTGTATTCTAATGACGCTACGTTGTGTGCATGTCACATTGAGAATCGATATCAGGTTGATTTGTATGACACTGAAAGTTACTAATACAACTTGTGAATGAATTTAAATAGGGGTATTACAAGTGCGTAGGAATTACAAATGAAATGAAACATAGCGTAAGATCGTGTGCGTACACGTATATGAAAGTATGAATGTTCTGTACTTATGCCCCGATTGTAATGCATGCACCGACTCTCCGGCCTTGCGCCCTTCTATGTTCTTCTTCTATCCATGCCCCGATCGATGTCTACACTGTAAGGCCCACCTACCGCCACCCATGCTTGTGCGAATATTCAACATGAAGAAAGCAAAAGTCCCATTAACGCCGAAAAACAAAAACGATGAAACGTAAACGGAATTAAGCAATTCGATGCACACAAAAACGCCCGCTAAAAAAAACAAATGTCGAATTCTCGGGATAACGAGGGACAGCTGACCGGCCGGAGCAATCTAGTCTTCGTTGCTATCCTGCCCGAAATCGAACCGTCCGACTGGCGCCTTATGCGCTGAACGAGGGAACGTGCCAACAGGCGACGTTAACTCGGAGCTAGGCAGGCTGTCGTGCAGTTTGGCCGAGTATAGAGCGTCATTGGGAAGGTATGTAGAGTACAACGGGAGTACAGTCGCGCTTCGGCTCGCAAACGGGCGCTTTTGCAGGGAGAGCGGCGAGTCGGTAGTTCGGGCGCTGTGAACAGGTGTTGATACCGTATAGCTGGCCGGTGATGACACCATACCGGCTGCTTGATCAGAGAAATATGCTGCCACGGGAGACTCCTCTCCGCCATGGTCATCTAGCGATTCCGGTAACTGGAATGGATCTTCGTCTTCGCTGCTGCCGGCAAGCGCGCCAGACTCGTCCTCCGCATCGGCAGGATCTAGCTCTGAAGATGGTGTTTGCCGCACCAGACGATATCGACTGCCTGTCCTCCGCAGCGGGAACCCTGTGGCCTCGTCGGTATACTGCTTGGTCATCTTTGGGCTTTCGATGTGCGCACTGCTCCTATTGGACCCCGACGAGTTGGATGGTGGCTTGATGGTGGCGACCTTGGCCGAGTTCATGCTGAGGGAAGATCTCGAGGAGTTTGGCGACCCAGGGGGCTTGCCAGCGGTTGCGTCGAAGTAGCCCTTGTCGGTTCCCAGGTTCCGTGTGAACGCCGGCGAGAACTGGGGAAGCTGCGGTGGACCGGTGCTGTGCGACCTGCCACGCGTTGTGGGGGGTGGATAACTCAGGCGACTATGCAACTGCGCTTCGAAAGATGCAACGATCGGGAGAGCGGGAGGCGGCGGAGGCGGCGAAAACAGCGCGAATTCGCTGGGGTCTCCGGTTACCGGCCGCTTCCTCGAGGTGTTTGGAGTCCTGCTCTGCGGTAGATAATCGTTGCTCCTGTCATTTTTGTTGGCTTCATTGGTATTCAATCGAAGATCTGACAAGGAGCCACTAAACACGACCTTTGTGCGGAGCTGGTGAATACATCGGTCGAGAGCGAGCTCGATCGCGCAGCAGTTCCGGATTCGGCTAAGCCGCGGCCATGTCGCCTTCTCTCCTCTCAGACTGGCCTCGATCATGAATTCGGGAGTCGGGTTTCTGATGAGCTTCTGTAGATCTGCGACCGGGACTTCGGGGAATATGGTGATGTCACCGGCATATTTTTGCGACAGGATCGATTTCGCCTTGGTCAGCGAAGTTGTGAAGATTCCCATCTCGGCCAACACATTGATTCTGTGGAGAGCTTCTCCCATGGCCAAAGATACGATGGTTGACTTCCAGCCCTCGTAGGTGTTCCCTTGGCTCCCGGAAGATTGACTACTAAGAGGTCGCGAAGGCTCCTTCTCGAGGAATGGGACGACGTGCGGATTAACCTGTGAGACGATAAAATGGTTCACGTTGAACATCTCAGCTAGTCGTGTCATCGGCAGATCGTTGTCTATGGAGCCATCGATCCATTTTTGTGGAGACGCGTTCCAGGGCTCTGCCAGGCCAGTCTTCGGATTCTTTGCGAGAACGGAGACGGGAGTGAAGAGTATCGGCAGGGAACACGAAGCAGCCCTGCATCGCAAGGATTAGAAATTGCAATTGAGCATAGGAATAAAGACAAGGTGACTTACACAGCAGACCAGACCAAGACATTGGGAGCAGTTAGATAGTTGAGCAGCTGAGGTAACTCATAGACGCTAGCCGGAGATACGCAGATGTTCAATATCCGTCTTGTCCGGTTATATGCCTCTTGAAACGTGATGTCTCCAAGCAGGCTTCGCATTACCCTCGTCAGATTGGCGATATCGATCCAGGCGCCAATTTTGAGCAGTCTGCTAACTCTTGCAAACACACCCTCAGGCTCTGTAACGCGATCGAAAACATCGAGCTCGCCATAGGGGAAGTTTTCGAGAGTATGGGGTATTTCGTTGTCGGTTCTGACGCAGAGGACGCTGGCGACGATGGCACCTGCCGAGGCACCAGATATGATACGAGGCAGAAGATCGGCTTCCCAGAGTGACTTCAAGACGCCGATGTGGGTCATGCCGAAAGTCGCCCCGCCGGACAAAAGAAGGGCCGTTCTTCCGAATGACTGGCGAGTGGCAACCAGGGATTCCAGTATCTTCTTGGGCGAGAGCTGAGGATCAGACGAATGGGGTGCGTTTGTCAAGGCATCAAGAGTCGCAAGGGTGGTTTCGATGTACGATTCGATTAGGTACTTTGTCCCTGTGTAAGAATGGCGGTAGAGCTGGGGAGACGAGCAAGCGGATTGGCTGTCAGTATCTTATCTCTTCGGTAAGATAGAAGCTGCAAGAGCTGTATGCACCTCGTATCGAAGAACAGAAAACAGGACAGTGCGCATCGACACGTACCTCGACATTACCCATGCCTCCCAGGTGTCTGGTCAGAGTGGTCCGCACCAGGAATAACATTCTTCCGATGTCGCCGCTAATCCTGGCATCCTCGAGTTGGTCGAGTCGCGCCTTGACCTGATCCGCATCATATTCCGAGGAGTCAGACTCCGCCTTCCACCAATTGTTGCCGTCGAGCTCGTCCAATAAGGTCGCCGCTTCGATCCATTCCGCGTGGGTTTTCGCCTGCGATAAACGTGGGTCAGCAATGTCCACCACATCATCGTGTCTTGCGTAACTCTGGTATGCCAAGCGGTCCCACTCATGCAGGTCCAGCGCAAAGCGAGGGTTTTTCGAGAGGGGGGCGGGAGAAGAGGGAAGCGAGGGAACGAAAGAGAACCCGAGGAATGCGACAGCTGGCAGCACAAGGGAAGTCGCTCACATTCTTGAGACGAGCTTGCAGGACCAGCCTCTGCTTGCCGACCTCATCGAGGGCAAAGTTCCGGATCGCGTCGCCTGGATGCTTGACGAGGTTCAGCAGAGGGTTCAGGACCGATTTAGGCGGCGATGATGAGGGTGATGATGATGTTGGTTTGCCGCCTTTGGAGTGTTTCTGCGTTGGACTGGCGCAGGCACCGGAGCCCGGCAGATGGATGAGAGGTTGCTGGCGAAAAAAAGCCATGATGACTATGAAAGACTCGGGCGTCTAGAGACTGTAGACAGGACTCCGCATTCTCTGGAGGGCGAAGAGTGGGAAGCCCAGCTTCCGGTTTTCGTGCTCCTTTGTCGTCGTCGTCGTCGATGTCGGCGAGCCCGAGGTTGTTGATGTTTCGTCCGAAGTCTCCGTTTGCTTCGTGCGAGTGGCGCCCTGGACGAACGACGCAAACGACACTCTCCTGCACTTCGACGTAATGACCCACGAAAGAACGGATCGCGATCTTGGAACAGGACAAAGAAGGATGAGACAGCGGGGGCGGAGAGGAAGGAGGAGACGTCGTCGAAGGGGCGCGAGGGCAACAGGCGGTTTAAATTACGCCATCCGATATAGCCAGCAGAGCTAAGATTTCCGTTGGGGGTCCGACTGAGAGCTTCTTTCCTTTCCACGGCGCGCGAACCGGCGGGACTGTAAGGTTTTGGCACTACGTCAACAGCATCGGGCAGGAGCTTCCGGCCTCTTTAAGCTTCCCAGCGCGGGCTCAGCGGTTCACCGCCAGGGGAGCTGGCTGCGAGCATGCTCCGCTTTGCGCATGACATGTAAGATCATTTCATGGCATGGCTGGCCGGGAACTGCCCGGGGCAGCGCTCGCGAAGCCTGCAGATTCGCATATTTGCATTGTTCCGTGCGGCGTCCAGTCGTCGTACGGCGTCTTTTGCTCGCTTGGCGGCCGTCCAGTTGGATTTTACGACGGGTCAAGTGAGCACTCTCCGATTCAGGCAAGATCCTGTCACGACATTGTGGGCTCGATGTCATGAGGAAAAATCTTCCACGCATCGGCGCGTAGATTCATTCCTCAGCGTGGCAGTCATAGATCGATCGATCCCATATCGTGTCCGGATTGACGGTCGTGCACTGAGCCTTTCTCCCTTTCTCAGCCGCGACGGTCCAAGAAGGAATGGATTCGAGAGGTGAGCGCGGGATAATGTCATATCGTACGATATCTCGTCTGAACAAATGTGGACGATATCGATCCACAGATGCATATTCCATGGGCTGCATGCATGCACTGTTCGACGCAGGAAAGCCTTCTTCCCCCGCACTCGCATGTCCTGGCAGAAACAATCTCCCCCATGAATCGCCCCGGAGTTACATTCATCCAGGCATGCACTGCCTACCAGTTACCCCAAACCAAGTCACCCCGCATGTCGCAGTTCCCCCCGGTTCAGAGATCTCGAGTCCATTCAGGGCTCCCATGTCCGTCCGAGGGCCGGCTGGCACACTTGGGGCCACTTCGATCTGCCGGTTTTGGAATTCAAACCTCGACGTCTGACGAGCTCTGCAAAACCACAAAGCCCGGGCCATATCCCTTGCATTGACAATTCGATTGCTCGTTATCCCGTTAAGTAATCGTAGAGCGTTGCCACCTGTCTACCCTTTAACCCCGCTCGACAGCTTGAGCCGGCCTCTGCGAAACCTGGCGTGTTCTCCGATAAGACTTCATTTAGAGTTAGCAGCATCGAATCGTGGAGGGCAAACGTAGCCAGCCGCAGGAGGGTTCAAAAGTTCTTGGGAGGGTGTGTTGCGGGGGTCACAAGGCCGCTCTCTCACATGCTTGCGCAATTGCGCTGCCTACCAGTCAGCAATCGCAGTTCATTCTCTGATCTCAGAAAATAGTAGCTTCATGACTACCGTTCCGTCTGGACGGGAAAGACGTTACCTAAATGCCTCCACCATCTTCGCGAAATTCGGGGACCTTGAGGCATCGTGGGAAGGTCATCTGTCCAAAAGACGGGACATCGATATCGATACCTAGGAGTACAGATATAGATAACAGCTTCGCTTCCTTGCTTTATCGGCGAGGGAATGCTGATAGCTTGATCGGGCGCTGGTTCAAAATCAGTATAACTCTCCAAGCTAAGCCCTCGTCTTTATCACAAGCCTCAAGGGCGCCGGTTTCTCCGTGGAGCAGATAGCCACATACCTTTAACGTTCAGCACAAGTTCAAATATAATACACCTAACAATCGCGATGCTCTAAATATAAGTATAATAATAGTAGTGCGCATGTGGACAGACATGCTCGGGAACGTCATTTGCGGCAGCGAAAGTCATGCTGCCTGCTGACAAGGGTTCTATTGAATAGAATAGCCTTGACGTGCATGCAGACGATAATGATATTGCATTGCTTGCTGGGAGCATAGACTCGCTACCCGGTCGAAATCATGCAGGTCAACTTAAACTGCTAGTTGAATGCATTTGCATCGAACTTGAAGATGATTTATGATTAGTAATGATTAGAGAGTTTCCAAGCCTTCCCGTGCTATGTCGAGTCAGGACCAACTATGATATTGAAGCTGCGTTATCCATATCAGCGATTTTCTCACTCGCCTTTAAAGCTTTGGAAATTTGATAATGTATCTGCAAGATGATGTAGAGTATCGACATACTTGGAATCCGTAGCCTGCCTCATACCGTCTATTCGGGCCGGATGGGAGGCTCGAGGACTCGTTGCATGGTCAAGACGCCGACGCACCAACAAGCGTACTGCTTTACTACTGCAGCAGGACTTCGAACGGCCAGTCAACGGTTGCTGGGCATAGACATGCGGCACTTCGTCTCCACACGTGTGGACCAATAGCCCCAGCTATGGTTCCCCGGCTGAGATATTTTCCGTAATTTTCTCGACAAACAAGCCTAATAGTCACGTTAGACTGTTCGCGACAAGACTCCCAAGGAGGGCTTTGCGCACTTGGCGGCGGGCCTTGATGCATGATTTTGTAGCCTCGCTTGCTAAACTCGCTTTTCGATTGACTCGCGCGGAATTCGGAACAGCGAGGCCAGCAAGTTGAGTTCTGTTCTTCATGGTGAGTAGAAAAGCTAAAATGTGTACCGGTTTAGACCGGGCGATGAGTCCCGCAGCTAGCTGTGAGTTCTTATATGTATAAAAGCTCGAAGCGATTCTCTGCGCCGCTGCCGTGAGCCCAGTCAGCGGCTACCTGACCAGGAAGTCGGGAATTGTTATATATCAAGCATCACGCCGACAACACACTTATCTATCATACCCATAACATACTCTAATCTTGATCTCGAGGTAAGATTGCCCACTCTACAGACCACATCACGGGCAAAGCATGCATTGACACCGGGCATTCAGTATGAAAATTGGACCCGAAAGTAGGAATGAAGCATCGGGGTCGGTCTCGGAAGCGGGCCCTTCGAATCTGCGTGCCAACAATATCGTACCTCCCTCGTCGACGGGCGTTAACTCGAACGACGAGATATCCCCCTTGCCAAAATCCGACAAAATAGAGAGCGGGGAAAGCTCCGTTTCTCCGAAGGCTATGCAAGATCGAATATCAGCACAGATGGAAAAGGCATCGGAGCTACCTTCCTACGCCGACCTTCTCAAGTCTGGTACAGTCCAAGTCCCGGGTGCCAATGAGAGTATCGGATACCTAAACGTCAGCCGCCAGCTCGCCAGCCTCTGCAGCCAGGCCGCAATCAGGCAATATAGAGAGCAATCAGGTCGGGGTATCATTCTTGCGGTCGACACAGTTGTCAAGCAATGCGGGAAAGTATGCGATATCTTGGACATCATCATAGTCAAAGTCACCGATCTCAAACTGTCGGACGACACCTACTGGTACCTGCAGAACGCAGCCGAGTATTTGGGCTGTCATATACTAGTTTGTTATGCCCTCTTGACCAGGAACCCATCGTTGTTTCAAAGGGATTCAGATAGTCCGGATAGGCGGATGGTAAACCGATCTTATCTCAGACTGTGGACCAAGCTAGCGAAGAAATTAACCTATCCAGACTTTAATAAGTAAGTCTACAATGCGTCCTAACAGGATCTTATCCACGGTTGTGAAGGGTCTCGCGTATATGTATGCTGAGTGAGCGTAACAACAGACTCCCCGACGATGCAAAAGCAGCCAAGATTAATGTTCCGAATGGTGAATTCCACCTGCTCCTATTCAAACTGATCGATCCAGACTATTCCTATCACCTTGGTCGTAAAATCTCGAGATTCGTCGATAAGATTTTTGGGACCTCGCCGACAAAGGAATGTGTCAGTGGACTGTGCAGCTTGAGCCCTGAGGCCATGCAGGCGATTAGGTATTATTGCACATGCAAGGAGTCTAAATATCAGAAGAGAAAAGCCGAAAGGGAGGCAAACGCCATGCTGCCAGTGTATTCAGCAGACCAGCAATCATAGTCATCGGTCTGGTTCTGTTAAGTTTTTCTGCTGTATATTAATATCACGATGTCAACGACCACCTCTTATCAAGCGAACAATGAAATCATCGAAACCTGGTATTTTGCACACCTACCCATTATTATTTCCTGCGGGTGCCCGCTGAGCTGTTAACGGCAAACAAAGATCAGTTCCGACTTTGGATCAAGTTTTCTTTTTCCCAAGGCCTTGAGACCCATCAGCTTAGCTGTATACTAGTATCAGGCCGCAGGTCTTGTCACTAACATCTTTTGTTTGCTTCGTAGCGCGTGGGGATTCTCTATCTACCTTCACTAACGAAACCAAAAGAATCCTTGCACTGCTAGCAGCTCGTCCCGTTCTTGCATTCATGTTGCAGCGAGAAGGATTAGGCCGCAGGGCTTCGGAAGGATCAGGCTGACCTGATTGGCTCGCTCTGCGACTTTTTTCTGCCTGGATCCCGGCTCAGGCTTGCAAGGCTACAACCCAACTGTGGAACCAACGCCTACTGAAGTCATTAGTCTCAGTGAAGTCATGTTTTCTCCACACCGATCTTAAAGTAGGATCCTGCGTCCGCGGCTAATAAACCCAAGGCGGAATATTTATATATCGTTCGATCCGACCGATGCTGTCACACATTGTAGACGCCACCGATAACATCTTTAATCATATATTTATATCTGCGCCCTCAAGGCTAGCGGACATGGAGCAGACTCAGAGTATTCGAAAGGTTACCTGGTTCAAACAAAAATTTGGGAAAAGACGCTCGGATGGTCGCGCCCAAAGCGCCTCGAACTCCGCAGCGGAGGATCACCTCCTCCAGCTTCCCAAAGAACTTGCGGGGCCAAGCTTGTTCCAAACTCTCCCGGCTAAGCTGCTCATGAACGCGAATGTTAACAACATCAAACCGAATCGCCTACAGCTGCATTTACACACTATTCCTCCCGAGCTGCTGATACAGATTGTTAACGAGGTTGGAAAGTTGTCGGAAAAGGACCAGCCTGGGAGCAAGGATGCGGATGGGGTGGATAAAAAAGCGCTGTTGAATTTTGGCTTAACTTGTCGGCGGCACCTCAGCCTCGTGTTGCCGGAACTCCATCACGATGCAAAACTGGAGTTTCCGTTGGCGCAGCGACATGTTACAAGGACACGGGACATCCGGAAGGCAGGATATTACACAAAGTATGCTCAGTTGAAATATCGCAGAATCTAAGCCATAGATCGACTCAATTGACACCACTTCTCACTAGGAGGTTGATCTTGGTCAATAATGACGACCCGTGGCGCGTCCACCGCCCGGGAGACATACTTCACCTGTTCCCGAATATCACAAGTCTACGACTCGGCATCTCCTCCATCAATGCTGGAAGGGAGCTGCAGATTATAAATCTGGCGTTGAATATTTTCGGGAGCTTGAAGGAATTGAGCCTAGAAGGTCGCGTCAAGCTGGTCCATCTCCCACAGAGTGATAAGCCTGGGTTAAAGATACACGCTGCGCGGCTGCAGAAGCTCCGGCTCTTCTTCAACGGCGTAGGCTCCGAACTGTTCATAGCGGGACTCTTCGAGATGCTGCAGGACAGCTGCCGTCGGCTTAGGGTGCTGGAATACCGCCCATTTAGTTATATCGAAGGCGACCGCGACAAGTTCAACTGGGGCTATCTCGGTGGCCTCCTGCAGTCGGAAACGCTGCAGGAAGTCAAGTTACATATGCCGGCGGGTTACTTCGAAGGATGCATGGACTTTCTACGAAGTTTGGCTGGACAACGTAGAGACCTAGAGATAGTGGATCTGAATTTTGAAGAGTCAAGGTTGGAGTTGTTTTCATACGGGGTAAGTTTATTCGCTTTGGCAGCGGCCGGTAATCTCACGCTATAGCGCTAACATGATTTATACGCGTGTGTAATATAATAGGATGCTCTCACGCAGGAGATACTGAGCTATCCGAGCCTTACACGAATTCGGGTCACTCACGTTCATCCAGTCGGTCGCGAACCGATAACGGTGGTCGAGAGGGTTGTCTGCGCGGACCGGTTAGAGCGGATATTCCGAGCATTCTCGATGGAGCTTATTCGGTTAAGGCAGATCGAATGGTATGAGTCTGGGTATTTGGGAGAGGAGTGGAAGTGGCATCGTGAGGAGGGAAGGCTGTGGGATCGCGCCCGGCTAGTACGACGACTGGATGCCGTTTAACGTTTGATTAAATTGAGAATCTCGAGATATTCTGAGGTACCATTAGCCGCCGCATGTATGATAGGCTGGATGCCGGACATAAGCTATCGATATAGTAGAACTGGTACCAACAACAGCTTCGATTAATGACGAGAGTCTGCCGTCGATTTCGGTGATACTGATAGGTTGAGTCTACAGACCATATATCCAGGATTCAAAGTAGCGTCGTTTAGAGCGACGCGTCTGTTAACGTTGCATCCAGCGCCATACTACACAACTACAAAATTCGCTATAAGTGACGTATGCTCTGCCAAACCGATAACCTGCTTAGTCTCGCAGTCAAATCTGCAACCCACATAGGTGTAAATCTGCTCGTTCTCCCGCTATCTCACTCAATATCATAATGAGTGCGGGTTGCGAGGGAAATACAGCCCGTCATACCCTTAGGCCCACTTATAAGAATGGGAATGCAGGAACAGTACCTGTCATTGGTCTGTCAAAGATCCTTTCGGCACGAGGCGTTCCCCATTATCTCGCAAAACATTATACTCTGCTGCAGACAGACGCTACGATTAATTGGTGCTACCATCTGATATCGAATCAAGAATTAATGGAGGCCTCGGTTGCTAACAAGACGGTCTCAAGGCTACTTTCGCTTCCTCGCGAGCTCCGGGACGAAATCTACAATCATCTTTTGATATTCCATCTTCCCCCTCTCGAAAATGTCACCCAGATTCAAGGCTTTCCCGCGTGCGTTCTCCACCACACTGGGGCGATCTTTACCGATCGATGCGTTCCCCAACAGTTCAGGTATCGATGTGGACAGGATTTAAGGATATTCCGCGTCTGCAAACAAGTATACTTCGAAGCGTCTGAGGTGTTCTATTCTCACAATACGTTCCCCATATTTATTACTATCCGGCCAACGGAGCCATCGGATTTTCCTTCGCGCTGGCAGAGCAGGACACCCGTAACGGTGACCTCGATTGCTCCATGGGAGAATTTCGACTATCTTTGGCGGAAGAACTTAAGGTACTGATCACTTCACTCTTTTGCAAATTCAACATTTCTTCCACAGTGTCGATGCTCCTTCCGATTTATACCATTTGCATACACGGACGTAGTCTCCGGAGCAGACGCTGAGGCTCGCCGTTGAAAATGTATAGAATTCGAAGAAGGCTGACTGATAATAACCAATGCATATCGAGCCTGTTCAGCCACTGCGTATGCATAACCCACCACTGTTACTTCCCGTGGCCAACCGGCTCATACTCTCAATGCCGTTGCGAGGCCAGCTGCGGTGGAAGATATTCCCATCCAAAGCGGCGTCGTGCGTGTAAACCGATGCCGTGTTGTAGCCAAAGAGAGCCAAACATAACAATCCCGCCCTCAACCCTTTCATCCCGCGCAACTAATCTTATACGTCACCTTCGAATACACTGCCAACTGTGCGAGACGCTTGGACATGAACTGAACCGGCCTAACCTCGGCTTCGTTTTACGAGCAGTGGCAAACCGTATCAGCTACGCTTGCCCTTCCGCCTCTAAGACCCTAAACTTTGGTCTCGGTGCGGAAACCAGTCTACCAAAATTCGTGAGCTTAATGTCACCACTTCTAGCTGGTCGCATTGAGATACACATCCCTCCAAAAGCAATGATGCCCCAGGCGCACGCTGATGCATTGATCGCTTTGGAAGCAGAGAAGGTTAAGCTTGAGCTTGAAGCAACCGAGGAACGAAGGACGATCTCGAAGGGAGCCCAGACGGATCCACCTGAAAGCGAAGATGAACCTGTAGCATGGGCACCTTTGGAGACTGAGAGGGGGAGACTGATGGTCCGGGCAAAGCAGCGAGTCCCTATCGAATGTTCCATGCTTTCCTCGCGACGGATTGCTCCCAGGCGGTCTCGACACCAGCAAAGCCTGGCAACGGCTCCTAGGGATGATGGCCAGAGGTTCTCATCTGCATCGCACTCTACCGCAAGAACATGAACGCAAACATCAGTTGGTGATGCTGAGTCAGCATGCAACCATATTTGTGTTGGCCAGAACCCCACGTAGCCGCAACCGTCGACATTTACGATCGCGAACTACGAACGCCTGAACCAGCCAGCCAACACTATTCAAAGGCCAACCGCATCCATCTCGTCGAGTGCATGCGTCCGCCGTGACGAATCCAGCCGTCATGAACTCCATTCGCCCCTTACTTCAGCCCATTACGACGTCGCTACCGGCCCCCATCCGGAACCTAGGCGTCTCTCTCATCGGCGACCACTGCTACACTTCCATCATCGAAAACATCGACCTCTCCGACACCGCCTGCATCAAGCTCGGTATCTCCAAAGGCCTCGGTGTTGGCATTATCGCCGCCTCCTCAATCGTCAAGGTGCCACAGATCCTGAAGATAATAAACTCCGAGTCCGCCGCTGGACTTTCCCTGCTCTCCACGCTCCTCGAAACGAACGCCTACGCCATCTCGATCGCGTACAACTTCCGCAACGGCTTCCCATTCAGCACATTCGGCGAGACCGCGCTGATCGTCGTCCAGAACATCGCCATCGCCGTCTTGATCCTGCATTACACGAGTCGAGGCGCCTATGCCGGAGTTCTGATTGCTGCCGTCGCTGCGGCGGCATATGCCCTCTTCAGCCCTAATCTGATCAATGATCAGACCATGACCCTGCTGCAGGCTTCCACCATCCCTATCAGCTTGGCCAGCAAACTTCCGCAGATCTATACCGTTTGGCAGGAGGGCGGGACGGGTCAACTCAGCGCATTTGCAGTGTTCAACTTCTTGGCTGGTAGCCTGGCCAGAGTGTTTACCACGCTTCAGGAGGTAGTACCCTTTTTTTCCTCTCCCCTTCCATTGTGTCACAAGGCAACCCCTTTCCCGTGTTAGATCGCCGCTGATAGTTGCCCGTGTGTATTAGGTTGACGATCCCTTGATCCTCTATGGGTATGTCGGCGGTGCTCTCCTCAACGTCGTGCTAGCCGCGCAAATGGTGTACTACTGGAATTCCTCCTCCTCGGCTAAGGGGAAGAAGCGATCTAAGAAGTCGCTGAAGGCTATCCCGGACACCAAGACCCCGCAGACCGCAGCTCGAACTCGGTCCAAGGGAGGTGCAGAGGTCAGCATGGAGACTGCAGTTATGACCGACGGCGGGGCCAAGCCGTACACAGGCAGTGTCCGCAAGAAGTCAAGGAAGGCTTGATTCCGGTCTTTCTTAGTCTTTATTGTTTTGTGCCGCAGCTATGTGATTGTGTCGTCTTATGGTTGTCGCGCCTAATTGTTGCTTGTGACACCGTTGATGGCTTCTGTTTGTAATTCTTAGATATTTGTACCTACGTATCCTCAAGTAGATATATAATGGACAGTTGCTACAAAAGTGGCAGGACTGTCGGTATCGACCATCCGTAACTGTGTAATTTAAAGGTTGGATTGAGGGCAGACGGTATGGTAGTCCAAAATATAATAATATTTTAAAAAACTCATTGCGTTGATATATATACATCACGTATAGGCATTAGATGAGGAACCTGACTCTTTGATGAAAGAACCAAAGGCGAAACAGCTAAACCACTGATGCTAATCGAACATGTCAAATAGAGAAAAAAGGTTGCAGCAGGTATATATAGCCCATCGTCCAGGCGAGGGGAAGACACCCGTGAAACATTTGTCAAAGAATTCTGGGTGAGACGCATGAGGCAAAAGAAAGAGCTGAAATCAAGAAATCCTTGCTCGCACAATCAACTGACCTTGAAGCTAAATAACTTCATAAAGACAAATAGAAAGAAAACGCATACGGTGAGTGCAAGGCTAAAAGCATTCCTACGCAGAAAACGCCGTAAAACTCAACAATCGCCCAAGATATCATATAAAACAAGATAAAGAAGAGGTATGAAGCGCGCGTACCAATGAGGCCCGAGAGGGATCAAGTTAGAAGTAACAAAGGGGAATCATCAAGACTGCTATGTGGCATGGGAGAGAACGAAAGAACAAGATTTAACTTTTGATGATATACCTGCCCAAAGTCCAATTCTGATTGTTGCATTCACTCGTCTATCTAGTATCGATGCCGACTCCACCCCACGGCGCGTACATCCCCGCTGCACCACTCTCTCGACTGCCTTTAGTCGCATTGGATACGTTGCTGGCCCGCGGGTTGGCCACTGCGAGGAAGTGGCCCGGGTCGTGTTCCTCTTCCATGTCGATGTCCACATCGTCATCTTCATCGTCCGCATCACTGCTGCCATCGTCGTCATCGTAGACGGTGTTGGGAACCATTTGCGGACCCATGAAGTTATTAAGATTATTATTAAGAATGCCGTTGGCATTCGGGTTCGGGTGCATGGAAGTCTGAGTCATTGCGAGGGCCGGTGAGACGCCGGCCAACAGTCCTCCAGGAAGGTTGTTCATGCCCAGGACGTTCAAGGATTCCAGGGCACCTGGCTCGAAATCGTCCTTCTCAAGAATGCCAGGGCCAATACCCAGGTCGTCCAGGCCACTGCGGTAGGGAGTGCTGTGGCTGTGGGTGCTGTGCAGACTGGTACGGCTGTTGCGACTTTGCAAGCTCGAGCGTCCGAGGTTGGTGGGGATATAGCTACTCGAAGCAAAGCTCGCGACAGGGGTTCGCCGCTTGGGCGGCCGGCCATCAATGTAGTCGTGGTTCTCGGACTGAATTGACGAGGCGTCCAGTTCTGCCCTTTCCGGGAAAATGTCGTCGTCCGTGCGAGGGACTTGGTGATCTGTTATCGATCTAATTTCCCGCAACGACTTGGCGGACGACTGTGAGTTCCAATGGAAGGGAACCGTCCAGCAATGCGAGCGATATTGACAGAAATCATCTTCTTCGCCGCTGCGGGAGGATTGTGGCTGTTGTTCCCAAGGCGGCAGTCCCTTGAGTGGTGCGCACAGGAAGTAATCGACATTCTCGGTCCATTTCAGGTCTGGCGCGTCGACAGTGATGGTTGCAAGAGTTTGAAGGATTGCGTAAATTAGCAGCCATCTGCCTTTACGAGCGTCATGTGGGTCGATTTCGATCGCCCGGTCGCTCTTCTCCATTAATTGATAGGCAGCCACCAGGCTGTTGTTGGGCGATGTGTAAAGAGCGTCCAGATTTGTAGCCTGAATGAGAGCGAGGGCGTTTTCCTTTTCGATTGTCTTATCGGTATTGACCGTGCGCTTGCCGAAGAAATTGCTCTGCTTGTTCGTTCGTATCGCGGTGGTCGTTTTGACTTCGGGGACCAAGGGGTATGGATGAGGGATATGAGGGTACTTGTTGCTCCGATCGAACGACAGAAGGATGTCAGTAAACTGGAGGGAGTTATCGTCGGCTCTAAACTCCTGTTTGTATGGGTTCATAAGCTTGTGCGCTCCGGTCGCTCGGTGAGTGGAGCTCGTTGACGCGGATGATGAACTGGGCGCCGCTGGTTCCCACATAACGTCCTTGTCGACCAGGAAGTCGTACAATGCATCAAAGTCGCGCTGGAGTTGTTGGTAGAGGAGTCGACCAAACTTCTCGCCTGCGGGTGGCCAGGACCCGAACCGGTTCTGATAGTGCTTCACCAGAAACTTTTGAAAACGGTCAAACGCGTGTCGAGCCGGCGGATACCCTGCGGACATGTGGGGCCATATGTCGTTGAACGCGAATTGACCATGAACCAGTAAATTGTCGCATTTGTCGGTTCTGACTTGTATATTGAGGTTGGCGCGGTCGAGGTGTGCACGGGTGATTGGAGATATTTGCTATAACATACGATGTCAGCTCTGTGACTGTCTCTCTTACCTAAAGAGATACTCAAGGGGGGATAGGTACCTGGTAGTCGAGGGAGAGCTCGAGGCGGTTCATCATGCCGACACAATGGACGAAGCTCTCCTTGTATAGATCCGCCAAACGGTACTTTTCAGCAAAGATGAGCATGCCGGCCGCAAGATCCGGTACATTTCGAACATCGTCGAACTCTTTCCGTGTGAGATACCGAAGTAGATCTTCGACATTATCGTGACCCGGCGGCATGTATAAATCCATCCGTTCGGCCAGATCCAGGAGTGTTTGACCAAAAGTCGACCCGACAAGCGAGCGATTGAACAGTAGAGCGAAAAAGTTTCGGGTGGTAGCATGGTGACGGTAAATAGCCAATCTATCATTGGACCGCGGAGCAGGGAAATGGAGTTCGTGCGCAATCCCTTCCAACTCTCGACCTTGATTAGGTTGCATCGGATTGATCTCCTGGTCGGCCGACATTAATGAGGAAGATATGCTTGATGGAGATTGTGGAAGGTCGTCATAGTCGTAGAGTGATCCAATCAGGAAGGGTGAATTCGTCGCACGTAGCACGGAAGATCGTATTCTGAACGAAGGCTGTCTGAAGGGTTGGTCTTCTTTCGATTTCGAAAACTTGTCGGAAAGATATACGAGTGTGTCGCCATCTGGGAACCAGAGTTCAGGATCCTATGTTCATGACGCGAGATGTTAGATACGCCGTATTGCTCTTCAAGCTCCTTAACTGGATATCGTTCGATTGAAATAGCTCACCCTTCTGCTCAGTCCATTCCAGGGTGAGGCCGGTCTTCCACCACCCTCCCATCTTTTCAAGGTCGGCACAGACTCGATCTCAAGATCTAGCTTCGGCTTCGTAGCGACTGGGCTGATCTTCTCCGCCAAAGTCCCTCTGATCTTGTCGGATTTCGAGTCTATGAACGAGCGGAACACAGACTTCTGATTCGAAGAGGTGCGGCCGAATGATCTGGAAGAGAACGAAGATAGGCTCGGGGAACCTGTTGATGTCGCGGGAGTAGCGAGTCCACCATGGCCGAACTTTGCAACTCCTCCGCTCGAAATCTTGTCTAACTTCGAGCGTGCTCTTGCCGAACGTTGCGCCATTGTGCTAGAGAATGATGCTGCGAATCCAAATCTCTAACGTATTGCGCTCCTGCACTTCGCGTGCCTTTAAGAAATATGTGGACAGTCTCCACGGCCGCAGAAAGTTTCGAGGTGGATATCGGGGAATAATAGGGTGATAGATGTCGAAGCGTAAACGGAGGAAGTCGAGCGGGCTTGTCGTCTCCAATCCAACCTTTTCGATTCGGTTCGCGCGACACTATCTTCTTTCTGTATGACCGGGAATATTATCGCGGTCGTTGCGTATATATCAATATCGAATTACGGTAGTCGAATCTACAGTAGTCGCGATCGAGTTGTCGGCGGACCCCTCACTTGCTCCTCAGCCTCGTTAGAATACAATTTCGACCGCAACCGATAACTAAGCCCCCCGAAAATTTGCTTTGAAATGTAGCCGGCCACCGACAAGCGAGCGTCGTGAGGACAGTGACAAATACCAGCAATTTCGCGAGGCTCGAGGGACACTCAGATGTCCATAGGGAGAGAGAATGTGAGGACGAGAGCAGAGTAGATTATAGGAAGGAAGAGGGAGATAATAGAAGATGGTCGTTGGCGAGTGTGCCAAGTGCCCGGATTATTGCCGGGAGTGGAGAAGATGGGCCTCAGCTCGGTGACCACGCTGAACCGAATCGCACTCCGAAGCACACGATGCGATTTTTGCTTTTGCGGTTGCTTTCGCTCCGCCTTGCTGGTCGCTCGATCTCGGAATATGCTCTGGGGACGGGAAGGCTCGTTATCGTTCACGACCCACAGGAGGTGTGCGTACGTAAAGTCCGCGTCGAATATGCAGAGTTCGAGGTCTGTGATTGTCGTATGCTTGTGTGCTGGAACTTAAGTGCCTCACACTGATAGCTGGGTGTCGGTGGTAAACCCCAGATGGCGTGTATAACGCGGGCTGATACAAACGGGAGATGCAGAAACTTCGTGGATTGGAGACTTTCGCGCAACGTTATACAGGCTGGCTGATATCGTGAGATAGTGTGTGGTATTGCGATATCGATGGTGACAAGCAAGGCCTTGATTGTGCCAGGCCCCCAGTTTTGAAGTCGAGTATCAAATACTCTCCGGTGAAGACTGGGAAGTTATCCCGCTCTTGTTACGTATCCCTTACAACAGATCGTCCTCGAGGCGCTCCAGAGGGTGTGGGTTATAGAGGCCCTGCTATGTATCCATGGCCACCGTTGTGAATGCAGAAAAAGCTTGTGTTCAACGATCCGATGGTAAGACCGCGAGGGAAATGTCGGTGAGGTCTCGCCAGGCACTTTGACAGGCCCAAAGGCGAATTGGGAGGGCGTGCGCGCACTCCACCGACGGCCGGTTGGTTGGCTAGTCGGCAACTTGCTTTTTGCGAGATATGCAGGCTCGAGGTCGCCGACTGCAAGAAAGAATAAGAGCCCCTGCTCGCCCCACCAAGGTGAAGGGGCCAACTATGCCTGGGAGGGCAGGGAGCCGATTAGCTATACCGGTCTGCTCAGGAGAGATAATGCCGACAACAGCGAAACTGGAGGCGGAAGGAGAAGCTTAAGGCTGGGCCGTCCTTTGATAACCGAATCTAAGAAGCAGCTCCGAAGAGCGCATCTGCGACGCACTTGGGCTGGTATGCAGAATGCCAGCCATGGAGAACTTGAGCAAGGCATGCGCAGCTGCCTCGCGGACTGTCTGTGCTTGGAGTTAGCCTGGAGGGACTGAGCGAGGAGTGATGATGCTGGTGGCTATGGATGATGCCACTGACCTCTTCGGGCCAAGCATCCCAGGATTGGCTGCCATGAGTCGTGATTTCGATTTGCCCGTATAAGGCAAAAGTGCTGTGGGAGCAATAAACATCATCGCATTCGAGCAACCGTTCCATGACATACATAGGATCCAGCTGATACGGCGGCGAGATTCCTCAGAGCTCCCCAAATCGCCGCAAACTTTCCCTTCGGGGAACAGAATGAACCATTCTGCTTGGATCGAACATTCGAATTGCGTTCACTCATGCTGACCCATGCGCGGGCCGGACTGGTGCTCAGACACCGCATTCGATGGATCGATCCGGTGGCTGATTTGGGGGAAACAGAATCCGGTGAGGATATTTTCTTCAGGGGGTGGCCCCCTCAATTGGCAACCACGAACTCCAAGCGCTCTGCCCGATACTTACCAGGTGTCCTGCCGAGTCGCCGCCGCGTGTGAGGACGCGGTCGGATGGTGCTAACGTCACGTCACGGTGTTTGTCAATGAGGGAATGTGGCACAGCGTCACAGGGAACAAGCCCCAACATACCACGTCGAACTGTGGCCGGCGACTCGACTCCAGCAGAGCTCTGAGGTCGGATACAGGGGCGAAACATCGAAGAAGGCAAAGGAAACCCGAAATTTCGAAATGCGCATGCGCCCGTCGCTTTCGGGCTTCGGTTCGGACGGGATAGTAATCCGCGGGGAGACATGGCGCCAGGTCCGAAAGTCAAGATTTCAATTCTTTCGCGATCACGCACAGTTGATTGGAGCCTGTTTTTCGTGCTGGCGAACGTACAGAGTCCAGACACAACTGGCAACTGCAACTCACGCCAACCACAACGGCGAAGCCTGTGTGGACCTGAGCTACTACCTCAGTGGCGCATCTACATTAGCGGAAAGAATTGTATTGACAAGTAATATATGCATCTCTGATCATATGGCGGTGTAGCTCCAGTAAGCTGCATGGGCCGGATGGATGCGTCTGCGGAGCGCTCGAGCTCCACGTATGATCTCACGCAGACGAAATATATATCTCCATGTTACGATAATATATTCGTCAAAGTGGAGCGCAGGTACCGTCCGGGTGACCGATCTCACAGCCCAGCGCCTCGTATGATCACGGCAACGGGCGATTTTCTCCGCCAGTTAAACCAGATTCCTGTAATAAGATTAATCAAGCTAAATTGTTCTTTTTCCGATATTCAATACCCGATTCATATCGTTTGCGTTCGCCACTGGCAAAGCGGAATTCATATGCTGGTCGCCGACGTCGCTTTAATGGGTTCGTGTTAGGTTATTTTTACGTGATCCCCATCAAAACGTGCCACCACAGCAATTCATCTGCAACCGGCCCGCTTGGACTCGCTGCCAAGTTCAGTCTTCCTTCCACAGAAACTTCTAGTGAGCGGATATATCTGACCTCATGCATGGCCCAATGCAAGCCCATTTGCTGCCTTCGCCGCCCCATCTCGACTTGGATCAAGTTGATTTGGTCGTGCATGAGCTATCTGTACTACTGCTACTTAGCTGAGGTATGGAAATCTAAAGCTTAAAGCCATTGCGAGCCAACTCAGCAAAGCCAACTCGGCGCTTCCGAAAAATGCAACACTAGAACGATCAATATCATCCTTGCAAGTCGACGCTCGATGAATTTTAAATTCGGATTTCACTCTCCGTCGAGCTATAGTACGACGTGGCCCATGGCTGGATCTGATCTATTCGTGCATGTCCAAACGCAAGCCCGCGCGCCACCTGCAAGTCAGCCGCTCGCTGCGGTCTGCGATCGATCTGGTCTGTAGACCTGAGTATTAACGTATTCGTGCTAACCGTCAACCACCGATCCGGATTACAATCTAATTGCACTTGGTACCTCCGTCAAAGTCTCCCGTCTTCGGGTCTTCAGCTGCATTAGATTTGAAACCCCTTTTTGCCTTTCTCTCAAAGCCAGGATCCGTACTTGCGATCTGCAGATCTGGGGCAATTAAATTATATCGATCATCCATATGGCCATTCCGCTCAACAGGTTTAAGCCGTACTAGCTGCCATCATTCTCAGCCCCTTCTCACATTCTGCAAAACGTATGCTTAGTCCAGTACCTCTCAATTATCGGCAGGGCTCCTACTCCCATTATAGGCGTTTCCGTCCGGTGCCCACACCCGCCACACCATGGTATTATAAATTCATCCGTCGGCTGTAGTATCTCGGTCAGTCCAGATGGACTTTTACCTCTGGGCTTTGAATCTGCGATCAGAAGGCATCTGGATGGCTGTAAAGTGTAGCTACTCTGGAGTGTGAATGAAGTGGCCGCGTTCCGCTTGGGACAAGCGTTCCTTCATGTTAATACTCGGATCCAAACACCTGGAAATGATTGGGTATGCCTATTAGCTAACCCCAAGAAAGACAGAAGGGGCTTAATATAGAAGAAACGACTCGCTGCGACATATACCAATGTAAGCCATCTCAGCTGGGAAACAGGTTTACTGCTAGCTAGGCTAACGTACAATGTGCAACGTCCTTCGTTTGAAATCCCGTTGTTGTTGATCTTTATTCGGGTGGGTTGGAGCTTTGCATCTAGACTTTGTGCCACTATGACCTGTCGACACGGACCAGAGAACGGCGTCTAGTTTACGGGGTATATTGCGCCCTCTTGGCATTTACATGATTTAGTGTAGCCAGGGTAATATACCGATCGAAATATTCCCTTGGTATGTATTCGACTTAAAGCGTGAAACCTACCGGAATTCCGAATGCGAAGAAGACGTGGGCTGTTGAATTGAGTGTCATATTCTCTGCATGAAAGTATACATATACGGTCAATGTATAAGCCGCTGGTAGGAGCAGCTGCAGCGAACCCAACTGCAGGACTCTTATGCCTGAGTATTCTACTATAATTGGGTCTGGTCTAACGACTCTAAGCTCCGTATATATCTAATGTTCATGTGCGGGCGAATTTGGTAGTCGATTTCGGAGACCCGGATAATGTAGCTGATCGAATGTCTCGATCGGAATGTTAGCTTCAATAGTCTTTAAAGCATTTGGTAGCCATTAAATCAGAAGTGGGGCTTCATGTAGCTTAAACCTCTAACATCGGTGCTCCCTTTTCTTATCAACAGGCCCATATTCAGGCCACATTGTGGGGACACTCTACTTCTACTCCGGACTGCCTCGTCCTTCTTCAAATGGAATCTTCTTGTATATGGCACACCACAGCGTGGACGAGGCTGGTATGTATCTAAGCAGAGGGAGTTCTTCCGTTTACATGATTGACGCGCGCGCGGGTCATGCACGGGCCGCTTGTGGTGATTGGCAAAGCCCTCATGCCGGCCTCTCAAGTTGACTAGACTTGCCATATATAGTACCGCGACTTCACTAAGTTGGCGGTGGCTACGAGGTTAACGTACTCTGGAGACTCTCTTTTCCAGATTGAATATTTTGCTCGTCTGCATATCAATATCTTGGTGTTTGGCTACGGTAGATACATAGTAACTTACATTGGCGTCGGCAACCGGCATATAGCAGCCCTTTCTCCCCTGCACTTGGTAGCTAGTGAGCTGAACCACGCTATCTACGATGCATGCAATGTGTATATATCAATGAGCTTTGCGTAAGGCTCATCAAAGGCATGTTATGGAATTTGGACTTGTATATTCTGAGCCAAAAAGCACCTGCCAAGTATAGCCCTGGATATCTATAACTTGAGAACCGGGCTTTGGCCATGGACGCGCACGTTGTAGACGGGTTTGGGCTAGGATATTTCTGGGCTCGCCTATTAGTCAGGCTTGACTCGGTTCAATAGCAGGCGGCCAAAGCCAAACGAATCGATATTTGATTAGTGCTAGTCAGTTTGGACTATATTCCGCCAAAGAGAATAGCCGGACATCGTGCGCAATATCTGCACACGCTTTGCTATTTGTTATTAGATACGCAACAATGCGTCGTCGTACGGCACTGTTACCCGCATCTGCAGTTGACAGTCCTCCATCTAACCTAAATTAAAAGGTCGCTTCCGCCATGCATGCACCCCGCTTTTCACAGCAACAGGTGAAAACCAGGCCATGAGCGTCTTTCAAGCTTCCCCAGACACATTCGGCCGCGTCCTATCGACTGCCGAGGCAGTTGCATACAATGCAGCGCGCAGTTGGGGCAGCCGGCCGCAGGCGTCCCCAACAAAACCCGCTTGCCCTCCGCGGCTTGTTTTTTGAGCTAAGCGAGCGAGCCCGGCGCGCACAAAATGGAAAGTGGCCGAACGAACGAGGCAGGTCCGTTCAGTCGCCAGCGAATCGATACTTCGCCATCATGGTGACTTGATCTCTCGAACCGGCCGAACCGATTTCTCTATCATCACCTTACTTGATCGCGACGAGTGTTGGCGTTTGTCTGGTGTCGTCGCGTTTTCCCGCCGTTTGTTGATGAATATGCGCAGGGTGCAGCAGACGTCATCGGCTTCAACTCGAATCCCTCCTTTTCGGTAACAGAGCGCCACGCCCGCAGCGTGTTCGGACTTCGTCCCTAAGAACTAAAGAGCTTGGAGATGGAGGAGAAGGAAAAGTCCACTCGGAGGCCATCTACCTCCCGGTCGACCGCTGGTCCGGACATCGACATCCTCAATCAAGACAATCCCATCCACCCTCCCCTTGTCGAAGACCCTCATCACGATTCGCAAGCCGAGCATGGGGAGGATGGAGAGCTTGCCGATGTCGCCGCGGCGTCCACCGCGATACAGGTTACGGTCGACACGACCGATACCTCCCGGAATCTCGCCCAGAAGCACTCTCATTTCAGAGACCACCCAATCCAGTTTCTTCGAGAAATCCAGATGATGTACTCGGGAACGGGATGGAGGGCATATGACAACCCAATCGGTCAGCCGGTTTACTACACCGGCTTCACGGACGATATGAAAAAGGCAATCCTGGGCTCTAAGCTCGTTGAAGGCAAGATCCAGACCCTAGCGAGCGAAGCTGTCGATGACGAGAGCCAACAAGGCTTTCTTGCTACGGAGAAGAAAGAGAGGCGACGCAAAGAAATCGTCCTGCAGCTGCGCGAAGTCGCTGATAAGACCGTCGACGGAATGATTTGCAAGATGGAAAGTAAAAGCTTTATTCGAGTAAGTTGCTCATCGCTTGGTGGCTGGACGTTGACTCCTATAGCTGCTAATCGACGATCATTCGTATAGACAGCCTACTGGCTTGCGTCTCAAGTGCTTTCTCGAACCTACCATCAAGGAATTCACGTCTCGATGGACGAAGTTGTCACCCTGACAAAATACGCCCGCCGAGCAGCCGAGGAGAGGCAATCAATGGTGTTCCTGCCCTGCCATAGGTCTCATATCGACTATGTCTCGCTACAAGTCATTTGTTATAGGTTGGGTATCGCCCTTCCAGCAGTGATTGCTGGTGACAATCTTAATTTCCCGGTTGTAGGCCAGTTCCTTCAAAACGCCGGGGCCTTCTACATCCGACGATCAATGGGCGACGACAAGCTCTATCCGACAATGGTTCAGGGTTATGTTGATACGTTGCTTAGGAGGGGTTATAATATGGAATGTTTCATCGAGGGTGCCCGCAGCAGAACCGGGAAACTGCTGCCTCCAAAGTTCGGTATTTTGAACTTTATCCTGTCTAGTATTCTTTCGGGAAGAGTCAAGGATTGTCTTATCGTCCCCGTCTCCACTCAGTACGACAAGGTTATTGAAAGCGAAAGCTACATCAACGAATTGCTCGGCGTTCCCAAAAAAAAAGAAAACCTCTATGACTTCATTAACTCGAGCTCTGTCTTGTCTTTGAAGATGGGCAGAGTGGATGTTAGATTCCACGAACCATGGAGTCTAAGGAATTTTATCGTCAGACAGGTCGAAAGAACATCTTCGATTCCCGCTCCTATTTCCGTCCCTGATTCAAAGGGCGAGATGCCGGAGATTGTGCTTACACACGATCAACGCGTCAGACTTCTGAGAAGTCTTGGCTACAAAGTCCTCAGCGACATCAATGCCTGCTCCGTCGTCATGCCCACAGCTTTAATCGGGACTGTACTCCTCACCCTACGAGGAAGGGGTGTTGGGAAAACCGAGCTTATCAGGCGTATAGAGTGGCTTAAATGCAGGATCATGGCAAAAGGCGCAAAAGTCGCGCATTTTGGTGGTGCTGGCACGGAAGTTGTGGTTGAACGTGGTCTTGAGGTTATCGGAGACCTGGTAGGGCGGTTGGACAATCTAGCAGAGGAGACATATTACGCTGTCGACAGGTAAGGGTTTCTTTAAGACCATTGTGTTCCTTTCTCCCGTTGGATCCCCCAGCTAATAACTCATATATCACGATAGATTCCAACTTTCTTTCTATCGCAACATGGTAATTCATCTCTTCATCCTGGAGGCAATCGTCTGCGCGGCCATGTACACCAAGGTCAAACAAGGCGGTGGGCCAGCAAACCAAAGAATCAATGGTCAACAGCTTTACGATCACGTATCCTTCCTCTCACGGCTATTCAGGAACGAATTTGTCTTCCCTACAGAAGGCTTGAAATCGAATCTGTCCAAGACCCTCCAAGAGCTGGAAGCCGATGATGTTATCAATGCTGTATACTCGACAGACCCAGCGCACGAGGTCGAGTTCGTTGAGATCAGTCCGCGAGAGCGGGAGCGAGGAAGAGAAAACTATGACTTCTATTGCTTTATGATATGGCCGTTCATCGAAGGTGTCTGGCTTGCTGGTGTCGCTGTGGTGGGAATAACGCCACCAGAAGGCAAGGATGGACCGGATGACGGATGGATTGATTCGAAGCGGATGCTGGATGTCTCACAACTGCTGGGCAAGACGCTCTACCATCAAGGCGATCTGAGTTACTTTGAAGCCGTGAACAGCCAGAGCTTGAAGAACGCATTCACAAGGTTCGCGAGCGATCATATTTTGGAAACCAAAGGGGGGAAAACAAGGATCCATCCCGATTGGAGACCGAAAATTGGTCCTGATGGGAATATCATTATGGAAGGGAAGCTATGGGAGCTGGTTGAGAAGATCTCAGTGACAAGAAGAGAGGGAAAGAATAGGCGGGATAATCAGACGGTAGGGACTCGAGTGCTGAGCCTGGCACAGAAGGTGGGTTTGGAATTGTTTGAACAGGAGGAGATTGATGCCAACTCAGACAACAAGAAGAGAAAGAAACCGAAGAAGGGATGGTTCAGAGCAATGCTCTAGTGTTTTGCTCATGTGAATTCCGGGTCATTAATGACATGTACTATAAGTCCTGTGACAGCGTTTATATGTATGAATTCCCTGTATTATAACATTATGTACAGCATAACTGTAGTAATTATAACTGTCGTGATGTTCTGCCACATTAAGCTGCTAGATATCCTCACAATATATGGTTGCCACGTTTGGGAACATCCATTGCGACCATATTGAAGACGAAACATGCATCTTGAACAAACTTAAAATCACAATGGACTGGCAATTCTGACCACTGGCTCACGAATAGCCGCCTATTTTAAGACCAATCTACCCTTTAAAAGCCTCCAGTGCCGCATGAGCTCCACGTCCACTTTCTCAAAACGCTGGAGACTGTCCCCTGCCAATTTTGGATCACGATTGCATGATCTCAGTACCTTATCCTTCAACCCTTCATATTTCGGATCAAGTTCGTGGTCCTCTTCGAATGGTATTTGTAGAGCGATATTGGAGACCTGATATCCCCGTGTAAACGGCGACACTAGCTCGACAAGCTCCTTGTACACTTTGATACTGAGGTCGTCAAAGTTTTCCAGCCTGGTTGTGGAGATTTTGATGTCGATTTTAACTTGAGCGCTGCAGTTGGCTAAAAGGCAGCGCAACCTGCATGCCAGCGGCATAAAAATGGCACGAAGTGGCACTCTGCGAATGCCACGTTGCAGGAGCCCGCCGCTGGCTCTGATGCCGAACAAGCCGTAGATTACGCTCTGCCGCTTAGTTCCAGATTCGCGTTTCGACGTTGCTGGTCGCAACGATTGCTGAAGGAAGCATGTATCGATTACCTCGATGCGGACCCTGCGTAAAAGGTGGCGGTACCGAGTGGACGGATAGACATAGGTTTTGATCTCATCCTGCATAATCTCATCGCCGAGCTTTCCGCCGTAGTTCCCGGGGCAAAAGTATCCAAGCCTGTTACAGAGAAACCATGCTAGTCAGTATATGAGTCAATGTTGTGATGGGGGTTTAACGTATGAATAAGAGAAATTAATTTCTCCGATGGACATCCGGGTACTTACCCGCCTTCTTCTTCCGCGAACCGATAGCCAATGTCTTCCCATGGGGTGGTCCACCGTGCTCGAAAACACTGCTTCCCCTGATAGGACTCCCATCCTTCTGTCACGATTTTGATGGAGAATATATTCTGCGTGTAGAATACATTTGACGCTTCCTCGTGGATCTGTTTGTTTACGCGGAGGACGCTGAGGTCCACACCGGGAGGTGCAACGCCGATTTCGGCGCCAGTAGGGGATTCCCGACGACAGATGTCATCAATTGCTTCCTGGGTGAGGAGCGGGTCATCGAAGAGGACAACGTAGGAGTATATTCTGTTGCGAATTTCACGCGGGAGAGCCAGAAAACCTTGAGTTCGGCTGTCCGTCATGGGCGCGCGAGCTGATATCGATCCTGGCACGAACAGTAGTTGAAAAGAGTAGCGTCACTGGCCGGCCCCAGAATTAGGTTCAATCCGTAGGATTGTATGCGTGTTATTATCACTATATAGATGATATGGTTTCGACCACCACAAGATGCATATGTCTGGACCTATATATCAATATGGGTAGAATCGTGTATCCCAGCTAGTTGTAAGGCGTGCATGGACGTTATGTATATGAAAGTTGTATATTTGACTGTGGGACAATGTCGAGATATATAGAAGGTAGAATTGTACTGGCCAGCGGCGAATACGAACTTTCATAAGCCATGATATATATAGAGTGGCCATGCATGCATGTGCACAGGTGCCTGCAGAGCAGTGGCTAGTGGTCTCAGATGTGGGGCCACTGTCAACCTGCGTATCTCTCTTGACCACGAGGGTGCCCCACCGGAGGGCCCACAGTCAGCTCAAGTTTGAGGACGCCATGCTTGCGCAACGAGAGTTCTATCCGTTGGGACTCGGAAGATCGCTGGGGTAAGGATTTGTGATATTGGCTCCCAGCTGGGACGTTTCATCGGCCTTCTAAACGCTGGTCTGGCAGCTGCGGACCGCCGAAAAGGCTGCGGCAGAACGTTTCCCTCAGCAGCATCAAAAAGCCATAGGGGTCCAGTGGAGCCATACTGATGTCAAATGACAAGAGCAGCGTCATTCAAGGATGCTTGATATCTTGAATCTAGGCCTGATGCGGATGAGCGGTGCCTGGATCGGGCAACCTGATGCGCTGGAACGACTGATAACAAATGATATTATAACTTAAACCGTCTTCTGAGACGACCTTAAGCTACTCAATCCCGGCACTGCCTCGCAGCCCTGCCTCGACGCTAATACCTCTGGGCCTTCGAGTCAGCCTCAAGGGGAACACTAGATGCCGAAGGGAGGACTCTAGAAAATTGTTCCCCACTGTTGACGGATTTGAATTTACTCAGCGCAAACTGATCTTAAATTGCTGAGTCTACTTCTCTAGTTAGCACGGATCTCTTATTCTCGGCTCGACTAGAGCACCACGTTTTAAGCAGTTGTGTTTGATGTCTCAGTACAGTCATGACGGTGCTAGCCGATATTCTCTTTGGATAATATGATCTAGCTGGGTCCGAAAATGTTTCAAATTTCTCGATATGCGTATATGGGGCTAGATTGTGCGATAGCCTGCAGTCGCCTGGGTGGGGCGAGTCCCGAAGATCCCGATAACACAATGTTGTCGGCGTTTATAGGTATCATATGTAGCTAAATCCGGACACAACAAGCAGTTCTTTGAATCTATAGCATTAAAGTAGACTTGTGTCTCGCCAATATAGTGGTTTCGATCGAATAATCATACAAGCGTAGGCACGATGCGTGATGTTTTGGTGAAATAGGAAGCGGGGAATTGTTATATGAGTGCGGGTATGTGTTATTCATTGCATTACATTCTGCGCAAATTGAGACATCCCAGATAGCTGCGAGTTTGCGATTGAAGGAGAGATATAAATTTATCATATAGCAAACTTGTTACAAGGTCCATGTATATACATGTCCATAAGTAGGAGTTACATGGACCAGTCATTTGATAGACTCGATATGCTCAGGCATTCGAGAGTAGGCCCTTTTTCTGATCCAACGTTTCGTGGAATAGTGATGGGACAACAGAGCGGTGTAATATAGAAGTCGAATTATACTGGCATCCACTTTCATACTAACCAGATTTGAGCGAGGCGGCCGTAGGCAACGTGCATCTGTTGTCGTCTTTCCTCGGATATCACAAACTGGTCGTACAAGGTGGAGGACTGTCGCATTAATATCTTGCAGTCATCGCTGAGTTGCTCTATACGCTGGGAATCTTCAGTCGGCGAATCAGATTGCTCTCGGTTTCTTCGAAGGGTTTCGATTGTGTCTGAGATCTGCTCGCGCTCCTCGGTGATGGCTTCGTGTATGTCTCTGTTTAAGGCTTTCTGGCAGCGGGGCATGGTTGTATTGAATATTATAAGCTGGTGTCTATCGAGGTAATTAAGATGCAATATATCGCGGAATGTCCCTGAGTATACGTGGTGCTGGCGGGGTGAATATAGAGAGGCTCGATACTTTGCAATGTCAGCAAAACCGCTTGAATGATGAATATTCGAATAAATGCTTCGTAAAATGCAAATTTCAATTTGATTGCAGGTAACTGCCGATATCTAGGAAACGACCTTTTCCGGGAGTGTGGCCAGGCTCCGCAGTTGATTAATATATATTTTGTATGTTGGTCGTAAGCTTACTCTCGACCGCAGGTATAGCCACACGCCTAGACCGCGAGTTGGATTCTTACCCCAGTTGAAATTCGGGCGCGACCCATAACTCCGGCCCTTCAGGGTCGTCGGCGGGACTTAGCGCCCGAGTAGGCATAGGCAAAAGTGCGACCCGGCTTGCCACCGCCTGTCAGCTGAGTGAGCCTCTGCTGCTGATAGGTCATTGCTATCGAGATATAGGTCATTGCATTGTTGCACGGCGGCTTATCGACCAATGAGTGCATCTGGCTAGGATGTCTCAACGCACGAAGTCTGAGCGTTCGGATCTGATCAACGCGGTCTGCCATCCCTGCTGGTGTGACAAGCATAACCCTTGTCCTACCGCGGACCGGGATTTCCACTCACAATTCATAGTGCAGAGCTGAAGAGAACAACATGTTCCAGCGGGGTATAATCGATTGTTGCAAAGATACTATGTTACAATATCATATCAAGCTGAACTCCTATCTCTCATGCATTGTCTAGATAGCGGATTGCCATCTTACTCGTCTCAACATTGAATCAACATCTGATATCATTCTTTTGTCCGGCAACTCGTTAACACTTCGTACTCAGCTTGGAGCCGGGGGCTGCGCTCGCGGAGCAGGTTGCCTGCTGGTTCTTGGAGTCTTTCTGTACTTCTTGAACTTCTTTGCGTCTTGCAACTCTGGTGTCACGAAGCTCACCTTCTTCGTCGATGCTGGCGTCATCGGTTGTTGTGTCGCGAGTCCCTGCTCGCCACCAGTCCCCGTCCCGTGGTTTCCTTGTATTCTTGTTGTCTGAAAGGCTCGGCTAATATTCTTTGATAGCGACGTTGCCCTGGCCGATGGATTGGGTTCTTGCTCGAGCTCCTCCAACCGTTCAGCGTCTTCAGTAGGTTCAATGTCATTCTGTGTATAATCTGAGTGTTAGTCGTTGACTTTAGTTGAATGCTGCAGAAATTGATACCTTCTGCTCTATCTTCCTCTTTTTGACGGCGCCCCTTCGTTGTGTTCCCTTGCCGTATTCCGGCCCATCAAATTTGCTGGTCGCTACTTCCTCGTCTGAGTCTCCAGAGATCTCAATGGCGTCATTCACAGAGCTGCCCTTATGTTTACGCTTTAGGGATGGGGAGGTGGGAGTCGGGGAAGTTGTCGACGGTGGACTCGAGCTCAATAGTGTACTTGAAAGAGATGATGAGATGAACTCAGGTGTTTTAGGGATCTTTTTACGTCGTTTGGTAGGCGGATTCTGGCTGTTCTTCGTCTCCAGCGTGGGTTCGGGCTTTGGTAGGGATCCAATATCACTATGGTGTAACCCCCTTGCTTCAATTGAATCAACAGGCCAGAGTTCCTCGAGATGTTTCTCAGAGTCACTCTCGTCTGCTGCTTTCCTCTTTGAACGTGGGGAATCCGAATTGAAATACGGCACCTCCCTAGATCTGCCGGCTGTCTTCAGGCCAGTGTCTCCGTGCTCCTCGACATCATCGTCATCAACCGAGCCGCCCTCCCACGCTCCCCAGCACGCCTGGAAATGTTTGTCCCTCGATTTGTTATTCTATAAGAGGCTCCAGGTTAGCTTTTCTCTCCTTAAATGTTCTTCTGGATTACTTCATCCACATACTAGCTTTTCTGTCCGTTTCCCACAGGCTTTGCACCAATGAAATTTAGCACTTAGTGATTTTCCATCTTCCACACCCTTCGTAGCATTTGAGGGAGGGACTGCAGTCTCCAGGTTATTTCGAGCGTGTTTGGCGAGGCTTGTACCGCTGGGTTTTGCTGGTTTCACGAGCTTTTTCTTCTTAGTGCCCTTCTCAGTATCCTTTTCAGGCTTTTCAGGCTCAGTTTTCTCTTTGCCGTCCTTTTTGCCTGTTTTCTCCTTGGGCTTCTCGGGTTTCTCAGTTTCTCCGACTTTCTTGGGGTTCTCGATTTTCTCGGGTTTCTTAGGTTTCTCTGATTTTTCAAGCTTTTCAGATTTCTCAGGTTTGTCTTTCCCTCCCTCTATTGTGGGCTTATCAGGAAGATCTCTTTTATCCTTCTTGGAATCTGTAGTCGCGACATCTTTACCATCTGGTGGCCGTGTTTCGTCCGTTACTGGCACGACAGTTTCGACTTTCTTCGAGGCAGATGCTTGTATCATTCTACCGTCGTCACCTGCCCAGTGGACATCATGCAGTGTATCCTCAGTGTAGAATGCGGTGGGATGAGCTGGCGCCGCTGTGTTCATCGGGGCATTCTTTTGCAAAGTTGCGAAGGTATCTGTTTCGGACCGCCACTTGCTATAGGCGACGGGATCACTGTTAAATCTACTCTGGAACCAGGTCTCGTTTCCGTTGAACAAAACGCGGGCTGGTCCGGCCCAGTTTCCCTTCAAGAGCGACGAGTCAGGCACTTTGTTGATTAGCTTTCGGATCATATCTGCATTCTCCAGGACGTTATCAGGAAGCCTTTGCTTGAAGTCGGCATCTTTCCTGAAATTAGTGTTGGAGCGTGCGATATATGACTTTTGCTCCCAGTATGGTCGCGCTATGCTTTTGCCCGTTACTGCCGCCATGATTTCGTTGCCGTGCAATCGATCTGCGTCAGAGATCGCGTTGATTTGTCGGACGCCATTGACCTGATGCTGATGGGTCCCCGGAGACAATCTGGGTAGCAACATTTGTGCTTGTTGGTAATGGTCGTTATTCGCTTTCTGATCTTTCTCAGTGAGTGGTCGGATCATTCCGGCGGCGATCTCGCCCACCGTAGTAGTAGTTGGTGGAGGCGGACCACCTTCAGGTGCTGTAATAGGCTTCACAGGAGGCTTTGGAGCGGGCTCCGGAGACTCAGTTCGAGGAGGTGGTGAGGCCCAGGGAGGTATAGAGGGGATATCATCGCTCTCAGAATCATCGTCGTCATCTGAAACGACGGGGATCTCGAGAAAGGATGGGGTGTTAATTACACCTTTATCTATTGGCTCCTTATCGTCGAATATCGTGGGATCCTTTCGAATAGCGTCGAAATCGGCGTCATGGGCCAACCCGTCGGAGTAGTCTTCTGGCGCATCGACGGTAGCATCTGTTGCTTCTACCATGCGCAATGGGCAGCTGCTTGTGTGACGAGTTGCCTGGAAATAGCAATTGAACGTTAGACATGACACCGAGCAGCAAGGGAAGTAGGGATATTACCTGGGTTCCTCGGTCTACGCCACAGAATGGGCATGACTGGTTGCCGCCGTGGGCCTAATAAGTTCAATAGCTTAGCATCGATTGAGTTGCAAAAGGGCTGTTCCTTGGCGCTTACATAGAAATTTTCGTGGTAATGCTCATTGAAAGCAACCTGGCGCCAGTGAGGACAAAGGCGGTATCTCCCGTTGGTCTATTGTATTTCAGAAGGACTTTAGCCAGGTATGTTTTTATTTCCGTTAGGCTGGAGGGACTTACACCGCGGGCTGCGTCCCGTGAGAGCTGCCGGACACACTCATTGCATTTCTCGTAGATTGATGTTCCAATAAACATTCCTGCCGACGCGTTTGTATGGTATAGCCAGTGGCTATGCTGGCCTTCAGGCCATCTGCAATTTTCGTATCTCCCTGCTGATGAGGCGAGTTGGTCCTAGAATGGAATCACGAAACGAATGCACCACAACCTCAGTTATCTCATCTTGTGGATTTTGCGAATCCCTTTTGGATCTATTTTCGAACTTACATTCATGTCGTCGTATGATTGCAGTTCAGCTTTGAGCGGGTTTGATATGGGCGGGCGAGCTTCAGCTAGGTCCCGCTGGAACTCTGCCTCGGCTTCTTGGTCTGTTTATCACATTGCAATGTCAGTATTTTCTTTCAATCGCGATGAGGGTGATCGCGATGAGTCTGTTCATACAAAGATCCAGCATGTCTTCCTCACTCCCACTCCCCAATCTTGATTGGTAATGCATATTACTCAATGTTAGGGTATGCTCTCCTAGGATTTTGTGTAGCTGTTAGCATGGGTTAAATTCTCAAATGCTCAATCGATTTTGGTTTCGCGAAGTAGGGTCATCGGGATACCCGAGGATGCTATAGGAGGGACTACTGCCGCAAGATCGGATGGCAGCGGCGGCGAGGGAGGCCTTCCACCTCCGTCGCCCTCCGGGGTGGCGTGGAACGCTGGCAAGCCGGTAATCATGGATAGGAGCCTATTGTTCTATATTTCGGTGCGTAAGGTCAGTTTGCTGCCGTTTACAGGAGGGACCACTGGAATGTTCTGTGAACCGATGGGTGGGAGACGGATTTATGTTATTGAGACCTTGATGATTCGGTTGACTCCGGATCCTCCAACCCGCAGGCTCGTTGATCTAGGAGGCTGTTTGAGTACAACGGGACTTCTAAGTCCACTTAGTTTTCTGCTATCGTACTGAAGAGAGTTTCCAGGCGTGGGCTGCCTGGTGACGGTGTCGGGATTGTTGATGGCTTGTTCTGGCCTGGATGTCTTGTTCGAGGACAGCTTTCTTGACCTCAGAGCATTCGATAGTTTCGCTCCACCAATAGTAAGTTGGGGCCTTGTGTCTGAGTGAGGGGCACTGATAGGTTGCCTGAGTGCGGATTTGAAGCTGTATCGTGGAGCAGATGTAGTGGCAATGTATCTGGTGTTTGGGGCGGAATTTGCGCTCGAGAGTCCGACTGTGAATGGGAAAGCATCTGTTGGTAAATTTTTGCGACTGGGGAGGAGTTCGTGTCCAGGTTTGCTACACACGACGATTGTTCCAGAATTATGGGCAAGACTAATTCAGCTCTGGCTTGCATATATGCGCTGGCGCGCCACAAGTGTTGACTTCACCAAAGCGAGGCTATATTCGAAAGACTGTACGGATGTCTACTTACGTATCTCCGCGAAAAGTCACTCGTCGATGTGACGGTGGTGGATCCATATTGGCGTCGGCGTCCAGGACTGCCATCGCGCCGCAGGGAGAAAGCGTTCGGGATCTGATGTGATTCTAGTTTTTGTCCCGGTCTTCTGTAGATTGACCCTGCGACTCTCTCTTAGCGTGTCGTGATACAGCCGCTTTTTTTAACTAGGTGACTGAGTATACTAGTAGGTTGAAGTCGAAGTCAACCGCACGGAGTAAGCTATCGATTAGGAGTAGCTGTTGCTGCATATCAGCCGTATTCGATACAGCCAGCAATAGGAGAATGGAGGAGATAGCATTCAGCGGCATATTGCCGGCTTTTGTTGTGGTTTGTGGCATTTTTGGTTTCCGCAACAAAGACGAGACAGCTAGGTTTCTTTGATGCGGTGTCGCCATCAGTGGGAACGTGAACAAAGAAAAGACACTTGACACAGGGGTCTGCATAATTGTGTCTACGCGCTTCGAGAATTCAGGTAGATGGGTGTTTACAACCTTGCAAAGTTGTCCTGCAGCTGTGCACCATACTACTTATATACATGCGGTATGCCGCGTATACGTATACTAGCCTGTGTGTGGTGAGTGATGCGTCTTGTCAAGCTTAGCAGGTCCAGCCTTGTGTCTTCACTAGTTGCTTCTACAAGTGTGCTTCTATAAAGTGCATTCGCAAAGAGTGATTCAAAGTAGACAACAGCCTGATCGGTGTATGCGGACCCAATCGTCACCGGCATCATGATGTCGCACAAAGTTGACGTTGAAGAATCGAGGCTTTCCCCATTGGGCGATTACATAATCCTGGGCAAACATCGGCCGCGCAAAAACGACAACACAACAACACGCCTCAGCCCCCAACTCCAGCTGGCCGGCAAACTCATCACATCGCATCATCCTCACCACCACCGCCATTATCACCATCATCATCTCAGCCTCTTCCATCTCCGCCTCCTTCGTCTCCATCACCACCCACTCTCCATCGCTATCGCTATAGTCGGTAGTCAATCGCCTGAAGCCTCTGTCCGCTCTCCAACTGGAATCACCCGACCAACTGCCCCATCAGACCTGCACCCCTACCATCCTCCATCGATACGATATCCCGGCCGGGCACGCGTTCCTCCCCTCGCCCCCTCTCCCCTCCCTTCCGCCCGGCCCCTCGCAGGACTGCCACGTCGCGCCTCTCACCCGATCCATTTCTCAGGACACAACTTCTCAAATGTGCTAGGAAACATCCCGATTCGCCATATTCATACCCCTTAGATGACTGCCGGATGCCCAACTCCGCGACCGATTTCGCATTGCCTCTCCCCTGTCCCCGATTCTTCGCCTCGACTTCTTAAGGGCGTCGCTGTTCCGGGCTTCTTGTCATTGCCGTCAGCGCTGTTCGCCCAGTCTTCCGCACCTATCTATCCTCCTTCTACATTTTATCCTTTCGAGCGCACGAACATATCTCTTTCCGCGCCAGCTGCGAATCCTTTTGTGCCCAGTGTCAAAAAAGGTGAGGACGGCGTACATGCGATTATCGCTCACGCCGTCTAGAATAGATTCCCATCCTCAAACCGCACACTCCCCTCCACGTCCGCCTGTCCGCCTGGCGTCCGGACAGTCCTAGCCATCTTCCCCTTCGGCTCGATATGGATCTTCGCAGCATCATGAACGACTCTGGTGGCGGAGCTGCGCCAAAACAACCGCCCGGCCCTCTTCCTCCGCCGCCACCTCATCAATATCACTTGCAACAGTCACCAATCCAACAAGCCAATTCATCATCTCCGCCTCAAGTCATGGGCCCGTCTCGTCAATATCAGTATTACTCACAGCAGCCACAGCAATTACCGCCGCATAACTCTCCTCCTCCGCCTCAGAGTCACCATTTCCAAAATTCAGCAGGCGGGAGACCCGCTCCTCCCCCTCTTCAACCTCCCAAGAGCCCTTTCCAAACGTCGCCCAATGTTCAACCTCAGCCCGGTCAACCATATCACCATCGAAAGAGCTCAGGCTCTTCTTCGCAGCCTGGTTACCCATTTCCATCACCCTCACCAAGGAACAATTCGCAAGGGCAACACCCCTTCGGGCATCATGTCCAAAGCCCGAGTCCATATAACACTCCACATCCGCTGAGCGCACAATCTGGCGGTAGTCCGTTTGGTGGCCCCCCTCCTGGCCACCCGAATGCATCTCAACAGCTAACACCAACAAGCGCCACCTCTTATGGCAGCCCGTATCCTAATTCATTCCCCTCAATGTCTCCGTTAGGAACTCCAGGTCCAGGATATCCTCCGTCGCAGCAACAGCAGGCGCAACAGAGGAGCAAGCCGTCGTCGATATCGCATACTCACACGCCTACCACTCCGATTCAGCCTCAGCCGATGGCAGGATCACCTATACAGGGCGGCGGCGGGTTTGCGGTCAGCCCAGGCGGCGAATCTAGGGTCGGGAAAGTGAGGGAAAGGATGTTTGCGGAACGTCGACGGGAAAAGGAACTAGAGGACATGCAACCGGATCAGCGGGAACGAGATGGCATTGAGAGAGGATGTGAGAGAGATCTTAGCGTCAGCCCCAAGACCCGTCTTCCAACTTACCTGGACGAGAGGAAAGATGGTCCTAACCGGCAGAAGGAAGATTGGGCTACTGGGAAAGCGACCGACAATGGCCCTTTGAACCAGAGTCTCATTGGCCAGCGAATATCGTCAGGAGCGCCTGGCCCGCCATCGTTCCCACCCCAATCACAGATGCCACAGCAGCGTAGCCAGCCTCCGACGCCTACGGCCGGTATCCAGACAGCGAAGCTTCCATCTCCTCGGCACCCACCGCCTTCGCCGCAGCGATACCCTCCAACAGCCTATGCTGAAAAGATGGAAATAGATCCACGATCGGGTTCAGATGCCAGAGGATCTATCGGCGAGGCGCAACAGTGGTCGCCAGATGGGCAAGTGAAACTCGAAAAGAACATGAACGGCTATGATCCGGAGGTTGCGCCGCCCCATGCCCACCAGGACCAGAGCCTGACCTCAAGTCGCCTAAATATGGGACCACCTTCCAGTATCGAAGACCCCTCGTCACATCCTGGCAGCAAGTTACCGATAAAGGAAGATCCTCATTCCCAAATGAATACACTAGCATCTCCATCACAACAGAAGCCGCCGCAACCTTCCCCGCCCATGAAGAGGGGTTCCTTCCCAGCGCCCCCACGGCCGCAGCCGGGACCTATTCAGGTACCTCAAAGCTCCCAGCCTCCACAGCCTGGGACAGCGGCTTCACCTGTTGGCCCTCCAAGAAAACGCCCCCGCCATGACGAGCCGCCAATCTTCGCTCGCAAGGCATCCAGAAGCTCATCCAGTAGCCCGGTGATTCAAAACCGACGACATCTTCAACCGGGACCATCGGCAATGTCCCAGCAGCAACCCTTGACGCAAAATAATCCACCGCCGTCCCCGTTCAACTCGCAGAATTCCACAATGTCACCGCAATCTCAACAGCCTGTGCAAGCCCAGAGTCTGCCGACGCAGCAGCCGCAACAACCACCCCAACAACTGCCACCTCAGCAGCAGTTACCTCAGCAGCAAGCCCCTCAGCAGCAAGCACCTCAGCAACAGCTGCTGCAACAGCAACCACAACTACCGCAACCACAGCAACCTCCGCCACCAGCGGTCTCCGCTAAGCCGCCACCCGCTACTGCCCCTCTGCCAAGTCATGTATTGGGTCCCTGGGAACCCTGCATCACGAACATTCAACCCTACGAAGAGATAACGAAGCACATATGCGATTTCCTGTTTGTCCATGTTGTCGATAACCACGAATTTGCGACCGACAACCCCGATAGGCCCCAACTGGAAATCGAAGCGAAAATTGGCATTCTTTTGGATCGAAATACCGGAAATCGGCTTTATCTGCCGGTCAAGACGGAAACGGTACTAGACTCTGATGATCCAAATCTCAAGGTCATCTTTAAGAGTAGCATGACAGAAGTAAGCAGAAAGTCTTCAGCACCCTTACTAGACGAGATGGTCAATATCTGACAGCCGTGATGTGACTGATAGCTTCAACATAAACGAATGAATGAATTCTTGAATCGCACGTTCGCAGAGTCTCAGCGCCAAGCACAACAAGGCCCACCACCGCCTGCACCATCGGATTATCCTGCTATTGGCGCGTCGCGTATTCCACTCACGTACAAGCACCTCCGAGAGCGCGATTCGTTCTACGAGATACCGGACGAGGTCAAGGATCTCATCCCACTATCTGTTCGAAGGGTTCCGAATTACCACCAGCGACTCAAACTCCGGGTGACGACGGACCAGAAAACGGGCAGAACGCTGAACAAGATCATCAAGGGTCGGATCGCAGATCTCAATATATATTCACCTCGAACTGCCTTTGACTGGCGTATCAGCGTCAACATGGAAATGCCCTGGAAAGGCGAGGTGGAACGCCTGGTACCTCAATCGGGAGGAGAAAGGAACAAGGATCGCCTCAGCTACCACCATCTGTGCTTCAGCGTAGATTTGACGCAGGTTACGGCGGCTCCTGGTGGGGGAGATGCAAGAGGGGGCGGAGTCCAACCGATGGCTCCTAAGAAAGAGCACGAACTTGAGATTGAGATTGACGCTAAAAGAGTGCGAGATCAGGGGAAGCTTATTATTGAAAGGAAGCCTAACGGGTTCCAAGACCTGGTGAGAGGGTTCGTGGATAATGTCAGGGTTCTGACCAGGGAGCTCGGGGAAGTGGGGTTTTAGGGAGGGTGTGCGGGGAAGATCGCGCCACATGGATATACCTTGGTGCGATTTGCGTGGAGAGGTTTTGTGAAGTTGGTGTTCTGCCGTACTTCGGCAGCGTCTTTTGCATCGGGGTGCTTTTTGATTCTTCTGTAAATGTATAAGTAGTGTTTATTTCACGTTGGGTATCTGCCAGCCTTTTTGCCGTCATGGGTGTTTTACGCTGGCAGGTTTTTAGGCTCTATGATTGTATTTTACTCTCTTTTTCTTGGTTCGATGTTACGGCCGCCAGCGCTGCAGCTAGCTGGAAGCGTCTCTATTATCCTGTCCCATTTGCGCCAGCAGGAGCAGCTTTCATGACTGGTTTCCCTCCTATTCCCATGGTATTGTCATTTTCAAACTACGCTACCTTTACGACGTTTGACTTGTTGATGGTTGCGCGTGGAGTGAGGAATAATGAAGTGAACTTGCGGCTTCTTCATCCGGCAACGCTAATGATCGATTCGTATCCGGCCAGCGAGCTCGAGTCGAGCTCGACATCGCATTGGCTGCTGTTGGTATCGATAAGATTGTTTTCTGGCAGTAAGGCTATCGATTACGAGTCTGTCTGCATGCTGATGCTGTTTTCTTTCACGAGGTGTACGCAGCCCGGACGGACGCTTACGCGTTCGCCGTCCCCACCAAGCGCCCTTGAGTCAGCCTCGCCTGGGTGTTTTCATATGCACGCCAGCGTCACCAGCCGTTTTGGAAGTCGGCGGGGTGTCCCGCCACAGCCGGTGTCTTATATATGCGGTCGACTGTGGCCGGCTTCCGTAGAGCTCTGGAGCCGCTTGTCGTTCGCAGTTCTTGAATTAAGCATTTCATCCAAGCTATTCTTATCGCCCTATAGTGTTTCTATAAAGTTTCACCACTTTGTCGGGAATAGCACAAGCGGAGGCCCGGCTAGATGTTTCCCAACGTTAATCGAATCGTCGCCGACATCCACAGCAACGTCGAGGCCGCGCTGAAGAACGTCAATATCAACATCCCGCAAATTGAGATACCCGCGATCACAATCCCGTCCGTAAATATGGATTGGTCCGCTGGTGGACCTCGCTGTCCATCCTCATCGGCATCGGCGTCTATGCAAGCGCCCATGCCAGCGCCGTCGTCGTCGTCCGGTCGGCCGACCGTGCCGACATTACCCAGAGACGACGAGATTCTCGTCGACATGTACACGCAATCTGTCAAGAACACATTCCCACTCAAGAAGAAAGTTACCATCAAATCTGTCTCGTAAGTGGATTGTCGAGATCTCATTTAGCTGCCTCGCTTGCAAATTTGTAATGAAGCTGCTGAACGTTGTTGTTTTCAGTGGCTCAATCAAGGCGGAGATCGTGCCCTCGCCGACACCAAGCGCCGAGCTCGTCCGCAGTCTCGAAACCCACTCTACCAGCGGCTCTCAGCAAATCACTGTCGCAACCTCGCTAGGCCCGTTCCTGCTGGACTCCAACCACTCGACCGCCAGCGGTAGCATGAAGCTCGTCTATCCATCGGACTGGTGTGGTACGATCGAGCTTTCCCTAATACACGGCTGTTACGACGTCCGCAGCGATCTAGGAGATGTAACAGTTGTCCGCGATGTCGTCGAGCCGTCCACGCGCGAGAGATCCGTTCTCGCGCTGAAGGGAAATCCGCAGGAAGGGGAGGAGTTCAGCACCATGAAAGTTGTGAGCAAGACCGGGAGCATCAGCATCAGGTTCGAGAAGACGCCGCCGTTGCGGGACCTAACGAGTGCAGAAGTACGGGCGGAAGAAGAATCTAGGAGGCGGGCGAGTGCCGTGCCGCCACCATCAAATAAAGAAAAGAAGGAGAAGAGTGGCGTGGCAGTAGTCAGACCGTCGGTGTCTGCAAGCGCGAGTGTAGATGCGCCGCCGGAGCAGAGTTTGCCGCAAGGCGAGTCTCAGAGGCAAGAGCAGCAGCAGGCACAGCAAGCGGACCTGCCACCGTCGTACGAACAGAGCGAGGAGGAGAATGTACGGATTCAAGTCGCAGGGAGAGACTGACCGATCGACTGTTTCTTACTGCACACAGCTACAGTCTAACGGCTGGAAATACTAGAGGAGAAGTCATTTGGAGGTGCCCTTCTGCCTACTTCCTTTGATGCTACGGCGCCTGTCATTGAGCCTAATTTTGGTATGCTTATATCGTATGTTCTCTATTTTGCGTTACCTGAGCGAAAGTTTGCCGGCGAGTTTTCTTAGAGCGCCTCATTCTACCTTTTTAGTTTTTACTGTGTGTGTACCCAGATATATTTGATCTATCGTGTATAACCATATAGGCAGTTGTTATTGGATTTTTTTTTTTTGAACGATTGTGCGCATACATACATAAACTTCATCGGATCCTTGTCTTTTTTTACAAAGTGACTGCTTCGAAGCTTCGTGTCTACGCACACCCACATCTGCAACATCACCACACGTTTCTCCCGTAGTTTGCAAAGGATCCGGCGAGCCAGCTGGACGGAAGCGTGAATAGTTCCATTCATGGATTCACGAATTCAATGTGAGACGATATATAGCTACGGTATCAAGTCCTCAGGATCTTTCCTGTTCATACATGCCTCCGGTTTTGATGATGACGAGAGCGTTGAGACGTGCAAACTCGCTTCTCTCCGTTTTCTTTTATCTCCCCTCAGCGCTTTCTTAATAAAGCGAACGACAAATACTGTAATTTAACTTCTTCATTCAAATAACTAATACGGTGTACTATGATCAGGGTAGGCCCAGAAACAGAAAACAGCAATGCAACGCCAGTGCCCTTGCCACCTTGCGCAGCCCATGACTAGTTTTCCTTTCACAGCCCGTTGTTCAGGATGTCGTGACTGTGAATGGAGACTCTGTTTAAGCTCAGTCGAATATTGAGATTGATGGCGATATATGGAATAAGAACAAGTAACGGTATCAAAGTAGCCTCCAAAACCTTCAACAGAATCCATAGAGCAAATGGCCGGAAATATCAGTAAAGCGCCTGTCATGATCATTGAAAATATATATCGTCATCTTCGAATTCGTCAATTTCGTCATCATCGTCATCTTCGCCCATCACCCAATCGTCGGCATTCTCAGCAGATGATAGAGCGATATTACTGGGTTCACTATTCATATCATCGTTGTCTTCGAGACTGATAACGCTTCCACTACCTTCGCTCTCCTCAAGAGTATTCAATTCGGTGAAACTCTCAGACGAGGCGAACGTTGAAGCGGTGCAAACACTGCCGACACCCGCACTGCTGATGTTGATTGTCATTCCTTCGTCGACAGCGGAATCGGAAACGCCTCGATTTGGTATCGCAGTTTTGCTAAAGTTGGCATTTGGAGCTGCTTCGCCACCTGACCACAACGGCATAAACGCACGCTCTGATTCCTCCAAGCAGGCCAGTGATTCTTCGAGCAGAATTGGCTCGAAGACGATATTTCGAGCGGTCATCTCTGCACATTTACTTTTCAGATACGTTTCGCAGAGTCGCAAGATGGACAGCATGCCATTCGGAATCTCGATGGTTCTTTGGAGCGTATCAAAAAGTGCAGGTTTTGTGTCGTTCTGGCGGCTGTGTAGGTTGTCGCCGGACGAATTAGTGGTAGACACCGATTGGCGAGCCTCTTGTAGCTGTCGTTGTTGGACCCGATTCAGATGCCGATGGTTGCGAAGGTGGACTTTGAAGTTTTCGAGGGATTCGCCAGGGCCTGGGAAGTATAGCATATCCGGACAGTCTAAGCATCGAATGCGAGGCTCTGGAGACCGTGTTATATCATTTTGCGGGTGATGCATCAAAGCCCAAAAGTAGGCAGGGTTCTGTCCATGGCTGAGCACTGCGAGATCTCGGACAAGCCATACCGGGACAGCTGGGTCGGATTTTGGGTACAGCGGGGTGGAGGGTTGCTCATATGAGCCCTCTGTGGCGTCTCCGCCTTCAGTGCTGTATCTGGTGGTGGCTTGGTTGTCGAAGCCAGTTTGGCTGGTTATGGTTTGCCGACTTAGCGTGTTGGAATTGGCTTCGCGCCATCCAGTCCACCAGTCCGTAGGTTTGTTCTCCAAGGAAGCTAAGGAATCATCCAGCTTCGCTAAAAAGCTGGACGAGGCGGGTTCTGGCTTGATGACGGACTCTTTACTCGGACCGGCCTCGATATTCTCAGTAACATGTTCGACGTCTACTTTCATCTCATCGTTGCTCGCACGTGTGTAAATTATCTCCGCGTCGTTCATACTTGTCATCTCGCTTTGTGCATCTTCGATATCTCCAGCAAACATGGCATTATCATCCTCTGCGGCCGTGTTCTGGGTGACTGAAGCGACAGGACGACGTGGGGCTCCGAGCCTGACGTCTGCCCACAGGTCGTCATTTCCAGCTGCGGCGCCGACTGGTGATGATGCCTCCCAAAGTTGCCAATATTGTGTAGCGGAGGTTAGATAGTTCCATGCCGATTGGTCCAGGCTCATGGCTGAGAAAAAAGAGGAGTCGCCGCAAAAGATGGCGTTTTGGAGCCCGAGCCAGGTGCTCCTCATCGTGGTTTGCTTGGGGTTAATCCCATCGAACCCGCCAGTGAACTCCATTTGCCGCGTAATGTAATTTCGCAAGGCTTTCCGAAAACAGTCGAAATTATAGTAATCAAGAGGAGAGGTCTCTGGAGAGATTGGAGGGAGATACTGGTCCACCCACTCAAGTCCAAAAAGGTCTTGGAATTCTTTTTCAACGCGCGTGATGAATGCAACTGCGGCGTCCAATGCTCCCGGAATATTTGTCGCTTCCTGGGGGTCGTTGCTATACTTCATGACGGCTGCGGCAAACGCATCGGAGGCGATAGTCGCCAATCCAGCTTCGATGGCTACCTGCCAGATGAAGGAGGGGTGGCTTTCGATCATGAGAGAATTGGCAAATATCCATCTCGCGATGTAATCTCTGGTAGCATCCGTAGTCCCGAAAGCGACCGAGAGACAGTGGAGTGTGTACCAATCGACTGTAGTCTGGATGAGGGGGTCGATTCCGTGAAGAATATGAATGAGTCGCTCGAGAGTCGAGATATGGCGACCAAATGTATACGGCTCTAGAGCGGTGTGACTATCACCAGTTGATTTCGCTGTGCCCCATTGCGCCTGGCGAAATTCTTCCAGTTGCTGCTGGGCCTCGTATATATAGAGAGGGGGCGATTCGTCGACCAAGTTGGATTTCCATTGAAGGACGACGTCAGGACACCAGAGCTTCTCCTGCCATTCTACAGCCTTGTCCCCTTCATCCTCGGGAGTAAGGTCAAGGACGAATCGAATGCCCGCCGGGAGCTTGCCGCCGACTAATTGGGGCTTTTTCTGTTTAATCAACCTATTGAAGATACGCTGTTGCATAGAGGGGGCGAGAAGTTGTTGGAAAACCGGTGAATTCGAGGACGTAAGATTCGACGAGAAGACTCTAAGAGGAGGGGAGACATTGTTGGGTGCGAATTTTGAAGATGGATGATTGAGGTAGATTAGAGTATCCCCATCCTGGAGCTGAAGTAGTGGGAGTGGGGCGCCAGCAGTATGAGGTGAATGTTGATGCAATAAGGAACTGTGACTGGGCTGGTCAGAGGCTAGGTCAACGTCGAACGCGGAAGCACCGATGGTGGAGGTGGAGTTATAGCTTGCAAAGCTTGCTGTTGACGTGGTTTCGGTGGAGGCCTCGCTGGCGGCGTAGGCAGACGAGGCGGCGGACGGCGGGCCGCAGGGCAGCGTCAGCACAACAGGCCGACCGCCCGGGGTCGATCGCGAAGACATGATTGCCAGACGATAGCTTTACGAGAACCCAAGGAATCACTTGTGCAAAGATAATGGAAGTTGAAGAAGAGAGATAAGTTGAGCAGTTCAGTTACAACTGGGCTGGCACCGGAGGTATTAGCTAGAATAATATCGATGGCGGGGCTATTTTATGCTGCTTTGGATGACTCCTACCAATTGCCAAACGAGCCTCGAAGGATCCAGCTCGATACCCGATTCTAGCTACGTGCTGTGCCCGGCGATTGCAGCGTCAGAGCCAGCAAACAATTAAGTCGTTGGTCAACTAGCAGAAGACGTGGAAGGCTAGGAGGGAATCTGCCGGATATATATAGAAGGAAGTGCCCGAACGAGGACGAGAACATTCACAGGGTCACTCTATCTCAATGGTCGCGCGGTCCGGAAGTTGTGGCCGTGCATTATTTGTCGATGGGTCAACGTTTGAACTCGCGAGCCAAAGCCGCACAAATTTCAGCTTCGGAAGGTTTGGTCCAGCGCGCCCGCCTAGCGAGAATCGATCTCACACTTCTATGGCCGTATTGGTTGAGAAAGGATCATTATATAAGTAAGAAGTACGTATGCCCTCCATCGAAGATCCAGCTTTCAGACCCGTATTAAGGTTGCACAAAGACGCATGGATGTAAGCGCGTGTATGTTCGGGTTAGCTCCGCGAAGAATCAAGCCACCAGAGCTGCAGAGCTCAAGTGCAGGTACTATTTGACCAACCGGCCACAATCGCGCATGTATCAGTGCGTAAAACAACCCAGACTATATCCATTTTATCTATTTTGCCTCATCAGTTGTGTTAGTTCTATATACGCGGTTTCGCATATCCTCTCTAAGTCGTGCGCTATATATATATGTCGAAGCTTGTTTCAGGTTGACCCGAGACTGGGTTGACCGCTTCGCGGGCACGAAGGCTTATGATATCCGGAACTATCCAGTTTGGCTAGCTAGGCCACCGGCACCCTCCGCCAATCTGAGTTTGTGGCCACCATTGCCTTGGCATTATAGCCAACCACCCATACAGAGAAGAAATTGATATTTTCAATGGATCTATCTTTGTCATTTTGCTGAGGGGCGTATCTTCGCGGTAACGAGACTCATGGCCAGTACACAGCGTAGGTACTTGCATCGGCAGAAAGATAAGCTTGTAAATTTATTTACTGGATTTATGCCAATATGCATTGCCGTTCAAAACTTACAAAGGGTCATATTTGGCGAAGCTTGTAGATCGCTCCAACGATGGATCCGACCAGATCGAGAATTTGGGGCAATTTTGGACAGACAACTAGTTAACTTAGCTCTATTTGCGGATGTTCGCTGTGAGCGGGATTCGACATGTCGACATAATTATCAAGCTATAGTAGGCCACAAATAATATTCCAATAAATGAACCTCTTTGAGCTCGCCTTAATTAGCTTGTGCATGCTGTCGACGTGATAGCGAGTTCAGCGATATACGTAAAAATAGACACGTTTTCCTTAGGAATTAATATTGTCGATAGCATTTGGAGACCATATGGATTGCTTTTGCTTACAGAACGAGGCTATCGGTTTGTATAAGTTATCTAGATTCTTGGCATAGTACATAAATATGTTTTCGGATTACCATCTAATGCTTAAATCTGGCAACACCAATGAGACTTCGGGTTGAATTGTTCCTATCGATGTCGGATTTTATAAAAAGATTTAGAGATCATGACCTCATATGATCATGCTTCATCGTACCAAAGACAAATGAAATCATTCACGGCTGCAAGTATCTGTCGATACACGTACCAGCAAGTAAAACCCCCAGCTCTGGATATCTTGATTGGTTAAGTGAGCAGTTAAGATGACTTCTATCAAGTATGTGTACTGCACAAGCAAACTCCTTTCCTTTGCATGCGGGGATTTTGCGGACCTGGAGCTGTATAAGCCGCAGCAACTGCTTTTGTGCTGCTCGTGTGTCAAAATCTAAATTAATAAATCGGATCTAGAGACCACTAATGTTCAATGCAACTAAGACAGCTTGTCGCGGTACGTGGACAATTGATACTTTGCGAAGAACAAGGTTCAATGGTTGGTATCTATAAGCCTACCCATCATGGCATATAACTAGTCAGCCTTGTCATGGAAGTATACAGTCGGCTCCGCACGCGATCCGTCGTACTATCGTGCGCGTGCGGTTTCGAGACACATGCTAGTTCCTTGACAATGAGCTGCTCGGTTATGAGACGAGTATGCTTTGATAGCAGTACTTATCTCGAGGCGGGGAAGTATGCCAACTGCGAAGGTTTCATCAAAACCGTTGCGCAATTGCCAACCTGCTAGGTGGCCATGATTCGGATCCGGATTCCCGGGACATCATGACTATCGGCCTTTTTATAAATTTAATTATTGGACTATGCTAGCATGCTCTGCAATTTACGTCCGGTCTGGAAGGAGACTATTGCATCTCGGTACCTGCAGATCAGATAAATTTGTCGGCATATACTTTGATCGCAGGACACAAAAAAAAACGAAATCAAAGGCATATTATATGTTGTGGAAGGCGTATGGCTACGACTAGCATTGGAATGCCGCGAATGCCGCGAGGAAGTGGCGTCGAGATTCATGTGTGTTGCGGGCGTGGTTGCAAGCTAGCTAGCTAGGTGGCTTATGCAAGCAGAGACAGCGCGCGGCGCCAATGCGACGCCACAGCCACACTCCCTCTAGCTCCCCACTTCGGCACATGTGCGTGTCTGAGCTTTGTAATTGCACCAGCTGGCAGCTCTCTGATGCGGGCAAGGCAAGGCAAGGAGCTGGAGGGCTGGGTGCTGTAGCTAAGTTGGCCAGGCTGGTGTAAACCGTCGGAGCGTGTAAGCGCAGGATTTATCTATCGGTTGTTGGCCAGATTCTCCCCCTCCTCCTCCTCACCTCTGCTCTCCCCTTTTCCCACCCAGCTGTTCATCCTACCAACTATCTTATAAACCTACGATACTCTCGAGGGGCCCTATCTGCTTCTTACCCCAAAGTGATAACCGTTATATACGCTTCACCGAAACAATGGCTGGAGACAAGTTCTTGATCTGGGGTGGAGAAGGCTGGGTATGCTCCAACTTGCCACAATACCCCCCCTCAATCTTCCATCCGCAGAAATTCTAACTCGTCCAATTGGGTCCGTTTCTAGGTTGCTGGGTAAGATGGAGACCTCAATCTGAGAATACTACACAGGGCAGGAGCCTTGCCATTGATGGTTCACCGATTCTGACGCGTATCTTCACGCGATATGTTTGCTCTAGGCACCTCAAGGAGCTTCTTCAGAAGCAAGGCAAGGAGGTCTACAGCACCACGGTCCGCATGGAGAACCGGGAGTCCGTCCTGGCAGAACTCGAGAAGATCCAGCCGACACACGTACTCAATTGCGCTGGTGTCACTGGAAGACCTAACGTCGATGTAAGTGGACAGTCTCATAATCATCTCCTTCCCCACTTGCCCCCAATGCTTAGCTGCTAAACCCATTCGCGTGCTAGTGGTGCGAAGACAACAAGGAAGCCACCGTCCGCAGCAATGTCATTGGAGCTCTGAACTTGACAGACTGCTGTTGGCTGAAGGGAATCCACATCACTGTCTTTGCGACAGGATGCATCTACCACTATGATGATGCCCATCCTATCGGAGGAAAGACCTTCACGGAAGAGGACCCGGCCAACTTCTCCGGTAGCTACTATTCCGCCACCAAATCCAAGGTGGAAGAGGTATGAAATTAATCTCTACTTGGCCTAAAGTTGGAGCTCGATCTGACCATGAATCCGCAATGTCATAGATCATGAAGCAGTACAGCAATGCACTGATCCTGCGACTTCGGATGCCAGTTTCCGATGACTTGCACCCAAGGTCCTTCGTTACCAAGATCGCCAAGTACGAGAAGGTTGTCGATATCCCCAACGTAAGTTCCCATTCTCTCCAAACCCGCGTCTAGGGTTCGTGCCTATGCGACGCCGCTGACAGTCTGCCGCAGAGCAACACTCTCCTCACCGATATGCTCCCGGCCTCGATCCTGCTCGCCGAGCACAAGGATACTGGTGTCTACAACTTCACGAACCCAGGCGCCATCTCCCACAACGAGGTCCTTGACTTGTTCGCCAAGTATGTCCGCCCTGGCTTCACTTATAAGAACTTCACAGTGGAGGAACAGAGCAAGATCCTGAAGGCTGGCAGGAGCAATTGCGAGTTGGACACCACAAAGTTGGTGAAGAAGCTCAAGGAATACAATTATGAGATTCCAGAGGTCCACAAGGCCTACGAAGAGTGCTTCAAACGCATGGCTGCAGGTGGAACGAAATAAGCATACGGAGAGAATCGCATAGGCACCCGGTCGCGATATTCTGAACGCCCTGTTGTGTTGCAGCGCAAAAACCAATATGTAGAATTATCATTGATACCTGTTCACTCCGGAGCGGTCAAAATAAATGCATGTTGAAGCCGCGGAACAAGCTTTATTCATTGCGATCATTGATCTTACGTATCTGCCATTAGCCAGTGGATCACGCCTTTGTCCGTAGGTATATGAAGAATATATAGAACTGCCAGTGCCTTCCAACGCCGTGTTACGACGCCGATACGCTGCTTTTGTCTACGGAACCTCCTGGGGCGATAGCATCATTAAGCAGGCGGCCCGAATGTCACGGCCAAGAAGAGAGCGCTGGCTGGTGACGCCGGCGCTCGCTTCGGGCATCCGCTTGCGTAGCCTTGCAACAACCGCAAAACGTCCTTTGCTGTCTTTTCATCGCATCTCCACCGCCCAACAACCACCTCTATTCCTCGCAACTGAAGCTTGTCAGACGTCTATCGGGCCTCAGGCGAAATACTTCATTCCCTATCTTTGCCCGGAAGGCTTGTAAAGCTTCGTCTACCACGTTTTCCGCAGCTGCGACCTTCCCGACGAGCCCCGCCACTCTTTCTTGACCACTGCCCGCCACCATCTCAGACCCCGCCAGCTCCGGTCATCTTTCCTGAGCGCACTCTTTCTCCTCCGACACATCGCTCCCCATGGTAGCGGACACCGAATACTACGATCGCCTTGGCGTCACGCCTGTCGCCACAGAGCTCGAAATAAAGAAGGCATACCGAAGACTCGCAATCACACATCATCCCGATAAAAATCCTGGTGATGAGACTGCCCACACGAAGTTCCAGCAAATCAGCGAGGCTTATCAGGGTATCTTTCTCTCCCCCCAAGGTTCAAAGCTGCACCGACAGAAACTGTCACCTGGGCTAGCACGGTAGCTCAGCTCATTGTTTCTTGAGATGGCCACGGCTAACGAATTTCCCGCTTCGCCGGATCGAATATACTAGTGCTGAGCAACAAGGATTTGCGGGCGGCGTACGACAAGTATGGACGAGATAAAGCTATGCCCGATGCTGGGTTCGGTACGATACGCACGGCTATTTCCCTCAACAGACTGAAAAGGGCGATATCCACCTCTAGAGATACATCATACTGATTGGAGGTGCTCTTCTAGAGGATCCGAATGAGTTCTTCTCGATGATATTTGGCGGAGATGCTTTTGAGTACTGGTGAGATCTCTGTCTTGCCTTCGTCACAATATGCTTGCACAAAATCACTAGCTTTGATAGCGAACTGACACCCCATCCGCAGGATTGGTGAGATTTCTCTCATGAAAGACCTCACCAAAACCATGGAGATCGCCATGAAAGATGTCGACCTGAACGAGGATGACCCGGAGGCGGTTCAAAAGGCAGCCGAAGCAGCACAGGCACAAGCCGCCGCCTCACATGCCCCTCCAAATGCTTCATCAGGCACTGAACCAGATGCTGGGCCGACTGCTGGGCCGACTGCGGGGCCGACTGCTGGACCAACCGCTGGACCGGCCGCTGGACCGGCCGCTGAACCGGCCGCTGGACCAGGCGCTGGACCGTATGCCGGGCCGACCGCTGGACCGTATGCCGGGCCGACCGCTGGACCGTATGCCGGGCCGACCGCTGGACCGTATGCCGGGCCGACTGCTGGACCGTCGTCCCCGAAAAGCACATCACCTGGAGGGGCCACTTCTCCTACTTCCCCATCATCTAAACCGACAAGCCCATCGCCCGATTCCTCAAGTGCCTCGCGGGTACCTTTCCGCCAAGCTCTTTTGGATAAAACAGATGACGACCATCGCCAACAAGTCCTCATGGATGAGAAACTTAAGAAAGAGAAAGATAATTTGACTAAGGAACAGCGGCAAAAACAGCGAGATGAGCTTCTCGCTTTCGAAAAGGAGAGAAGAGAAATCAGAGAGAAACGCGTGTCCACGCTGATGAAGAACCTGGTTAATAAACTGAGTATCTGGACGGAGACGGACGGAGATCCCGAGCTCACGAAGAGTTTTGAGGACAAAATCAGGTACGAGGCGGAGAATCTAAAGATGGAGAGTTTTGGCATCGAAATTTTGCATTGTGCGTAAACCTCCTAAGTTACCTTCCGGACCCACCTATTTCCAGTTCTATAGAACGGTTTTGTAAAACTGACATTCGGTGAACATAGCGATTGGTCAAACATACACCATGAAAGCGAGTACATATCTCAAGTCACAAAAGTTTCTCGGTATTCAAGGATTCTTTAGTCGCATGAAAGACCGAGGAACAGTCGTTAAAGAGACGTGGAATACCATCTCCTCTGCTATAGATGCCCAGGTGGAAATGGAGAACATGTCCAAACTCGAAGAGGCGGGCGGCGAAGACTGGACCGATGAGAAAAAGATGGAATACGAACGTAAGGTCACAGGCAAGATCTTGATGGCGGCATGGAGGGGTAGCCGGTTCGAAATTCAGGGTGTGCTCAGAGATGTGTGCGACCGCACGCTTTATGATAAGAGTGTTAGCCAAGAGAAGCGAATTCAGAGGGCACATGCACTACTCATGATCGGGAAAATATTCAGCGAGGTTAGTAGCCCATTCTTCCTTGTCTTCCTATTATCTCCGGATACGCCCAACCTTGTTCACGTGTTTTCTAACTGTGTTGTCATTCTTTAGGCACAACGAGACCCAGATGACGAAGCGGGCGAAGGTGTGTTCGAATCATTGGTCGCAGAGGCGGCACGAGATAAGGAAGAAAAGAAGAACAAACGGAAGGAAGGCAAAAAGGGCGGATTGTTCGGCCATAGTAACTCAAGCGCCACTACCAGCACCGATGGTGGACCCTCCCACGTCAAAGCCACGTAGGACAAAAGGCGGATTTGGAAGTCTGGCGGCCGTGACTGGTACAAATGGCTGACTAAATGAGAGTCGCCATATGCCCATTCGGTGCGATTGATGCATGAGTGGCAGAAGAATCGGCCCGTTGCCTTTCTATGCACAACATCAACGCGGCGTCATGTGTCAGGTATAGCCATGCAACTGCTCTTCTGCGAAAGATTTGCTTGGCATATTTGCTCTCGGGTTTCAACTTTTTCTTTGATCACTTGTCCTTTGTTTAGTGTTATAGGGCTTGATATCTTGTTATCCATCTTACGAGTCTCACAAGCTCCTTGCTGCTTAGACTAGCGACTGTTTTTCTGAGAATACACTCAGCTGCTCCGTGAAACAAGACCATGCGGTGACACATACTTAGATGCCTTTGGCAATATGCTGTTCCTGTACATGTAATTAAAGGGGCGCTGGGTCATTGATATCTACTTTTACGATGGAGAACTTTGATCATACGCAGGCCGCTGGGCCATAGGTAGCTATACAGGGCGATACTCGTTGGATGGCACAAATCAATATTATATTATGCAGTCATCAAGTATGGAACCCGTGCCAATTAATCGTCTAATATGTATTGTGGTATCCCCATTTTCTATCAAACTAAAACTTATATGTATTTTTTATGTAAAGACAAAGAAACAAATCTGCATTCCAAACAAGGGTATGCTAACTTTCGTCATATTTGAAATCAGATTATACCAAATATAGACAGTCGGCCGTCCTATTCGGCCACAGCTTTGAGCGGCCTGGAATCCAAACCTAGCTCAATTTCCTCGATCGAGTTGATCGAGACGTCGAGTTGATCATGACGTCTGTTGCCTTTGCTGAGACTTGCCCCAAGCTTCTCCCGCGATGCGCTCAAAGTCTTCTAGCTGGCCTGTCTGTTCACACATGGCCCTAAACTTCCCGTCGTTGATTTCCAGCAGCTCCTTCGGGCTCGCATACTCCACTACCTTTCCGGCATCAAGCACCAGAACACGATCGTAATCCATGATGGTGTTGAGTCGATGCGCAATAGTGATGACAGTGTAGTTTGTGTCCCGAATAGCTTCCTGGATCTTGGCGTCCGTCTCATGGTCAATGCTGCTCGTTGCCTCATCCATGATGAGGATGGAGGCGCCTGTGAGGATAACACGAGCGAGGCACAGCAGCTGGCGCTGACCCTGAGATAAATTCAACCCTCCTTCCGAGACCTTTGAATTGAGGGAAGAGAACACATTCGTGTTTGCGTTTGTGCTCACGCTTGGTGTTGTCGTGCCGGGTGGATTGGGGGACGTGGCTCTGGATGGCTGCGCAGTTGACGATAAGCTTGCGGGGTTGACCAGATTGACGCTGGTCAGCGCGTTACGGCACTCGTCATCTGTGTGCTCGTTGAACGGGTCAAGATTGGACCGGATCGTTCCGGAAAATAGCACAGGGTCCTGAGGAATAATGGCGATTCGGCTTCGCAAGTCTTTCAAGGTGATCTTGGAAATATCAAGCCCGTCGATAACGATTGAGCCCTCCCGAGCCTTAAGGAAGCGGAAAAGCGCCAAAGTTAATGAACTCTTGCCTGCGCCCGTTCGCCCGACCACACCGACGCGTTCGCGCGGGCGCACATCGAAGCTTATTCCTTTGAGAACAGGATCCAAATCATCGGCGTAGGCGACTACCAGGTCTTTGATGTCAACTTTACCCTCCTGAGGCCACGACGCTGGTGGTGTCGCGCCGCTCTGGTCTTCTGTCTCGATAACAGTGTATTCCAGTACTCGCTCCGCGGCGTTAAAATCCAGCTCCAGATCGGCGTATCGTCGCAGCGCCCATATCATGGCGAAGGTGTATTCCATTGCAAAGCTCATGGCGAACCCGGCCAGCGCAGCGTCCATGCCGGGGATACTTATGACTAATCCACCTACTAAAGTGCTAAAGATCGCCCCGAGGTATGTCATTCGGATGCCCATCCATCGATTTGCTAACTGCGTGTAGAATGTTGCTTCGGCGTATGTATCGATCTATAGAGGAGACGGTTAGTAAGGGCTGGAAAATGGCACGGCAGTTTGCGGGCGCTATTCAACTTACTCTCTTGTCCATCTTTTCGACATAGGTATCATTCTCTCCGTAGGCTCGGATTGTGCCGACACCTAATAGAACGCTGCCGAAAAGCTCGAAGATTGGGCTCTTATTCACACTTTCAATTCGCTTGATTTCTCGAGCCGTGCTGAGATAGTATAGCGCGAGTGCCAATGCGAGACCAAAGAGAACAACGGCACAAACCAACATTATCGGTGTGATAAAGGCTGCTGCAACGACGATACCGACGAGCGAAAGCAGAGAGTATCCGAAGAACGCAATATGATTAGCGAGATTGGAGTCAATCTTCATGAAATCGGCACTGAATCGGTTGAGAATCCGGCCAACGGGCGTGGTATCGAACCAGCGGGTGGGAGCGCGCAGTACGGTGTAAGTCATTGCGTTAAACATGTTGATACTGGCGCGGTAAGAGCCCAAGGCTACGACGAAATATTTGAGTGTCGCGAAACAGCCGGTCAGGAAGCAGATGAAGATGTACAGACCAAGCCAGTACGTCAAGCTCTTCTCTTCCTGCAAGACAGTGACTAACCGGTTGGCGGTGTGGTGTGAGAAGGAGGTCGTAAAAAGATGAATTTCGTTTTCGACATGTTGCGAGCCCGTCCAGAGTTTCATCCACCACTGTCTTCCAAGATTGAAACCTTGAGAGACGAAAAAGAAGCTTATACAGAGAAGCCAGAATGGCGCACCTCCGCTTGAACCGATATACTTTTTGTAAACGGAGAACTTGATGGCGCCCTTTTCTCGATATTCCTTTTTGGTGAACTCTCGTGGCTTTTTCGCATTATCTGCGGCTCCATTGGTGTTCGTGGCATGTCCGTTTGACTGACCGTTCGAGGTTGCGGCGACGCTCTCAATGGTGTTCTCTGCTACTTGTTCGGGGTCTTGAGTATCGTCTTCTTGCTGTATAATCTTGGTCAAGCTGCCGGTTCTCTTGAGGTCTGCCACGGAAGCAGCACGTTCAACTCTTCCATCGCGGAGTTCGATGATGTATTCGGTTTTCGGTAGACAAAGCTGGACGTGGTGGGTGACAACGATGCGAGTGCGACCTTTCATGATATCTCCGGTAAGACATTTATTGAAGATCTCCTTGCCGACGTGAGCGTCAACTGCGGAGAAGATGTCGTCAAAGATCAGGATTCCAGCCCTCGAATAGACAGCTCGAGCGAGAGAGATACGCCATTTCTGGCCACCGCTAAGATTGATTCCCTGTTCGCCAATGGCCGTCAGGTCCCCGTCTTCAAGCATTTCCATATCCTTTTTGAGAGAGCAGACGTCGAGAACTTCTTTGTAACGCTTCTCGTCGAAGGGCAGTCCAAACAAGATGTTATCTTTGATGGTGGCGTTTTCAATCCAGGGAATTTGCGAGACGAATGCGGTCGAGGACGATAGTATCCAACTGTCTGCGTTTGCTTTAGAGTCGTATCTCAGAGGTTTCGGAAGCGGGCGTGGCATTTCGAGGGATCCAGATAGCAGGTCAGCTTCTCCTAACAGGGAAGCAAGCAACAGACTCTTTCCACTACCAGTTGCGCCTGTGATGAGAGAAAGACCACCGATTGGGAAGTCTATGTTGATATTTCTGATGACGAATCGATCCTCTTCATTCTCTTCCTCGTCGGACGCCCATGCCACTGCAGCATCAGTGAATGCGATACGATTGGAGGGCTTGATGTATTCCTCTTTCTCGGCAGAGTCCAGATGCTTTTGAATACGTTCTGCGGAAACCTTAGCGTCGAGCATATCGCCTATCAACTCAGGAACGATGCTGACAGCAAACTCAAGTTCCTGAAAGATAGCGAGAGCGGTGAATGCGATGGCCGGGCTAAGCCCACCATTAATAACTGCATAGACACCAAGACATATAGCTGCTAAGAAGATTGGGCCGAAGATCCAACAGCCCATGAGCCACGAATTCGTAATGACGGTGCGCCAGATCTGCGACATTTCATCCTTCCTAACATCTTCGATTCGCTTTTGCCATTGGTCTTCAAGGGCCGCAAACTTGATCTGCCGAATGCCTTGTAAGGCTTCAGACACAACAGCAAGCTTTCGATCCCTAACTTTCATGACCATATCCGTCGCCTCGAGATAGATTTTGGCAAGGTACTGATTAAGTGGTGTCAGGAAGACGTACAAGGCGAGACCTGCGCATAAACTCTGCCATCCGAGCATCTGGAGGAGGAACCCAAGACCGATTGCAAGGCTAAGGACGCATTCGTAGAAAAGCACGCTGAAGCTTCCAAAGTTTGCGACACGATAGGAGTCCACTGCGATCAAGTTGACGACACCCTGTCGAAGTCCCTTAAGCGAGTCTTCTTCAGATTCTTCCTTTGGCTTCTTATCCTTGGAAGTCGAGTCATCTGAATCGGCGGCGTCATCTACATCCTTCTTTTCAGCTTTCTGGCCGCCCTTGACGTCCTTCTTCCGCATGGTTTTGTTGAAGATGAGCGTTGCAAGTTCATTGCGCATGTAGATATTCATTTGGCCGAAGCCGACCCAGTAAAGGGCATTGGTAGTGGTTGCGTTGACGACCATGGAGACAAACATCCCGACGACCCAGACCCAGGCGTTACCTGTGCCCGACCCTTTCTCAAGTGTTCTCAGAATCTGCAACATGAAGAAATGCGGGAGAAACTGAGTGGCGCAGATGAGGGTTTGGTAGATATATTGCATGAGGAACCAGATTCGATGGGCATCTACGATCATCCACCACAGCTTGGCCCTAGGTTTCAAGGCCCGGAACTGACGGTAGAGTGTTTTCGACCGGAATTCGTCTGAGAGAAGCTTGAGGTCACCTTCGTCCAGGTGACCTGTCTTCCAGCCCTTCGATAGAAGTTCCGCTATCCACCCGAAGAGCATGCGAGAATATATCGATGCACTGTTCATATCATCGACTTTTCTGCCATCCTTTTCGACGCTGGGACGGCGAGGCACGCAGGCGCAAGCGCACGCCAACGCTGCAGCGGCTACAACTTGGCCCGACCATAGCCACCAATCTGCGCTGTTGAAAGAAACCTTGAGATCCGTGAATGAAAGCAGGAACTCGGTGCCGCGGGCGGAAAACAGTAGGGACGAAGCGATCAAAAGGTACTTTGCGCATGCAAAGTTTTCGAGGTAACCGCGCTCGAATTGGAAATATATGGTTTGGAGGAATAGTAGAGACTATGAAAACAGGTGATTAGTACCAAGAACGCCAGCTGCTCGAAACGCACAAAAATCCCAAGAAGAGATTTCCACATACCCAAGTTCCTGTATACGTCCACCAGCCGATGATGAAGCTGTAATCTTCGTGTACCATGCTCCTGACGGAAGATGCATACGAGCAACCAACACCAGCGCCGGCAGCGATCAGTGCGACGAGCTTCTGCCGGTATACGGAGTACTGCTTTTCAGACTCTTCGGTAACGGCTCCATCATCATCTTCATAGACTTCGGCGAGACGGATGGGACCCTCTCGTTTGCGCCTGTCGAGCGCGCCGTGGGCTTTGGGGGCGAGGAGGACAGTCGAAACGGCGGCAGGAAGGAGAGAGATGCCGGCAAGGATGGTGACAAGCTGCCCGAGAGTGAGATGGTGCTGAGGGTCCATTGCGTATCGGGTCCCTTTGGACGCCCGCGCAACAGTTGTGAGCTAGGAGGCTCGTCCAGCGGGCGATGTGGTGATTAGCGGGCGGGTGTTATTGACGGTGGTAGGGGAGGAGGAGGCGGCCGGGCGGCCGAGAGGCCTTGCGCAAATTTTATAGACTCCTGGCTATGTTTCTCACGGTTGTCCACGTGGATGAGCTTTGCGCAAGTAGATAGGGAATTTGGGAGGCGAGACGGCGAGTGAGTTACTCCGCGCGCCGCGATCACCAAGGCTCAGAGGAGGGAGCGTAACGTTAACGGCAGACCCGCAGGCCTCTTGTGAAGTCGGGCGGCGGAACAGAGCGGGGAGTCACGTCCTGGGCGCTCTTGGAGCGAAGACGGTATATGCAAGTAAGTACTTATAGCCTGTTTAACAGTTGCTGAAGCACTTGGACAAGTGTGTCCCAGCAGCACTGCTTTATATTTCGTTCTGCTTTCTATGACGCGATTTTTGCAACAGAACGCAGTTTCAATGATGCACGGAAAGGGAAGAGCCAAGGTAGGCGGATGGGCGAGGAATCGAGTCCATCTATATACGCGACAGTCAAACGAAAGACACGACAAAGTTTAACGTTAACCGACGAGGCCAAATTTTAAATGACTACGCCTCAAAGCCGGTTCGATCCTCGTTACGCTTTGACCAGATCTGGAAGATGCTTCTTGAGTCTTTACTCATCCGATAAGAAGGCGACGCACAGGGTTCGACCGGCCGACGTGCATGCACAGTGCGTGTACCTCGGTGTATTCCGGCCTTTTTGTCCGTGCAGGCGTTCGCGCATGCATATTTTGTGGGTATTGCAAAAGTGAGCAGGCGGGCAGGCATGCCCGCCCTGTGATCCAGACCCCTGATCTCGCCCGTTGGTTCGGAAGGCTGTGGCCTGTCCGCTTCGAGGTTGGCTTGCATTCGCCGCCTGACCTTAAGGCGTGATGCGGCGCAATTTCCCGAGCGCATTGGCAAACCGCCAGCCACGGCACCAGATTTCACAATTTAGGCCTCCATGCCATGCTTGCAGAAAGTTCGATCCCGGTATCAAGTAAATAAGAACTCTGGCGGTGAGCTATCGACACCCGGGTATGCGGCAAGGGAAGAACGAGCCCCGAGTCGACTTGGTGGCCGGCCTTCTTGCTTCGGGCCGGCTGGGCGTTGTGCGACCTGCGTTCAAGTTCGTGATGTCATGTCGCACAGGCACAATCACCCCGCAGCTGCGCAGAGCTAACTGCATCAACAACCTCATTGGCTGACGGGCTCCTGTTGATGTCGCCTCTCGACATTCCGTCCTCTGCCGTTTCAATCGCCATATCTCTTTCTTCTGCGTCAAAAGAACTAGCCCAGAAGCGTCCAAGAGCTCACCCGAGGGTCATTGCCTGAACTGACTGCCTGGCTGGGCGAGCGACTGAGTGTCCTGGTAAGAATCGGCCCGATAGACACGCCCGGCATAGCAAAGCTTGTCTGTCGCTCGCCGTATCTGGCAGGTCCCAGCATCCCGTCGAAATGCCGGGTGCAAGCATGGTCCCTGATGCCGTGGGCGCCCATTGACTTGAATCGTTAATTCGTGCAGCTTATTACTAAGGAAGGATCTAATTAGCTAAATTTCCTCGTATTCGATCTGAAAACTCGATTGTTTCCAAATTTACAATCAACCGATGCAATCGTTCCTCCGCGTTCTGACTCATATCGTCGAATCCATAGCGACGACAGTAGGCGGTACATATAGGTACAACTATGGTTGTGATCAGATCTGAATCATAATGAGATCAAAGCGATATCATCCTAGCATGCAGCTTGATCGCACGAAAAGCTTGATTGATTGTGCAGGTTGAGTCTAGAAGCTGTGCAATCGATTGGGGACCGCCACGCCCGTTCCCGCTCGTTGCAGCGCACTGTTTGGCGGCGGCTGGGTTTACGTTTTAACCCATGCAGATGCTCACGCCGTTCGTTGATTGGTTCATGTTGGGCTACGAATGTCGTGTAATTGAATCATGTAACCCTGTGTATGCTGGGTTCGACTGAATACAATAGAACTCTGTGGAATCTACGGCGATCTATAGAGCGGAATGTATATACAAGTTCAAACAGATCATATTTTGCAAGCGCGAAAGGCGAGAAGTTGTGGCTAGCTGGCTAACGAGCAAAAAACGCAGGCTAACGAGATGGAAAACCAAAACCAAAACCAATTGCCCGATGTATGTACTAATTAACCCCAGGGAATGCAACCACGAAATGCGAAATTGAGCCGCTATGGGTACAGATTCCTACTGCAGGGAGCAGATCGGCTTCCTTTCATGATTATAGTTCCGTTTTGTTCAACCGCTTCGAGATAGTGCTCATCCCGTCGCCGTTGCCCGTCAGGTACGGCTCCAGGCCATACCACTCAGCCACAAAAGCGGACACAATGACAGCCCAATCATTCACCACTTTCTTGTCTAGATGCGCCCCATCATCGTTCATTGTATGCCACACCGATGGAAATGGCGAGGCAATTAGATGGAGGATATCTACTCCCTTCCTCAAGAACGGAATATGGTCATCCTCAATGGAAAGACCCTCTTGAAAAACCGTCTTATCTCGGTCGGGCAGAAAGAGCGCATGATCCTTGCCTGACTCGAGGAGACCCAGCCCGCGTAATCGGATCTCGAGGTCGGCCAAATGTTGGTATGCCCAGTGTGTGACCTTGAAGTAAGAAGGAACCCGCGGCATAGGTGCACCAAGAAGGTCGAGCAGGACGAAAAGATTGATTGACGACAAATGATTTTTATAGGTGCTATGGGCAGCATTCATAGTTGATTCCCATTTTTCGGCAAGATGTCTGGCCCCGTAGATAGAGTCCTCGCTGGTCCACCACTTGAATGCCTCTTCACCATCCAACAGGAGTATCATCAATCCTTGTTCATCGGCCATCTCGAATTCGTCGGCCTCTTGCTCCATTTTTGCCCACTTGCGTCTCATTGCCCCATCGATGGCTTTGGCGATGTGCATGATCATGGCACATGGGGCTGCACTATCCGTTGCGCCGATGAATCCGCTCGGTTCGATCTTGCTGTCATAGTGAGCGACAAGCACGAGTCTTCCGACCTCTCCCTGATGACGTTCCTGGCTCTTCCATGGCGGGTCGAGAGTAGCCCAGAAATTGACAAAGGGCACTGGGTCCTTGGATATTACGGTGGGCTGGGTAAAGTTGTCGAAATTGAGGGTCCAATTCAGGTCCGAGAAGAAGCTGGTGAAGTGCTGCAGAGCCTTTCGAGAGCCTTCGGTGTTGACAACGCGAGGGATCAACAGCGGCTTCAGCAGCTTGCCTTTGTCTGGATGAAGAGTATCGCCGGGGGATGGAATCTTTTTGAGGCCGCCGTCGGAGAGCCTGTTCCAGGAAGAGACGGAGGTGATGAAGCTGCAGAACGCGAGAAGGGAGTATGCGATCAGCAGACAGGAATCAACGGCCCCGATGCGCACCATCTTCGCGAGCGTGACGAGTAGCGGCAACTAGCGGTCAATAGCGAGCTTGCTTACGGAGGCGTCTTCGATGAGGAGGATGAGGATGAGGACCGGACGTGAAGCCGGAGGACGCGGACGGGGTTGCAATTGCGGTGTCGTGGCTTCTTGAACGGTGAGCGGCGAGCTTCTGCCGCCGCCGACCATTTGGCTGCGGGCGAGATTGGCGATCTGAGCAGCCGAGCAGCTAGTTGCAACGCCAACTCCACTTTAATCTGCAGGCCTGGAGCTTGCGACGATTTAGCCTTCGGGGCGCGGAGTCGGCCGTCTTGTCGAGTCCCGCCTAAAAACAGGGTCTGGGGGCTCGCGGCGAGACGATTGCAATCTGTGGAAATGCCGGTTCATAAGCCATGCAGTGGTGCCTACGGAGTCGCCATCTGGGGCTGCGGAGGAAGGATTGATACCAACGGCGCCGCGCTGGTCGCGAGCCGCCAAGCGACTTCAGCTGTTTCGTCGGAGATAAGTTGGCGCGATTCCCTTTTGCCAAATGCAACAGGCCAACTCACCACGCGACCCTTCCGTGTCCGCCTCAAGACGTCGACAGGTTTATATCAGCGGGTTCGATAATGCATTCAATGTCATAGAATGCTTGAGACTGCGCAACAGCGCGGCTTTCATAGCCATCGCGTTGCGCATTCGCCATTGGTATCTACGCGCACGCAATATGTCCAAGCCGTATAGTTGACTCCACACAGTACTCCAGATCTCACGATGTATAGACGTCGAATAGATTAGCAATAGCCGTCATTACCGTCCACTGATACCGAAGACTACTTAACAAACAGTTTTTACTGCCTGGCTTCAGGAATAATAGTCATTGTTGATGGATCCTCTCCCATGTCACATAATCAAGGCTCAATTATCGACACTACCGAGAATGTAGATTCGTGAAATATATTGTCTATTAATGCAGATGCAGACGATAGTATGACGCTTTTCAGCGGGTTGAAAACTTATCACTCAGTCAAAATATGGTACATTCAAACCCCAGTAGTCAGTATTTCAAGGGAAGATGCATGTCTGAAAGTTGAGGTCACTGCTGTAGGAGCATCCACCATATGTCCTAGCCGGGTTTCCAAACCGGCAACCCTGGAGGTATATGGCTTTCAACTGGCTTACACAGAGATCATTGGGTACTTGGAAGCCACCTAACCAGATTTTCAAATCAAATGTGACGGCTTTTCCGTTCACCTTGACTATAGCGGGGTACGGATATCCCTTCTCGAGCCACTTTGAACCCCCTGGAAGGATAAGAGCGCAAGCTTGGCCTATAGCTGTGGCGAGATCAGGCCCCACGGTAGTGCTGCCTGGTTCAGATTTGCCTGATTTGGTCTTTATGCATTGAACGGACTGCCCGCTCTGAGGAGGGAAGTCTTCTGGAATATATGTTGGGGTTGCTGGAGGTGGCGGTGGTGCGGAACTTGTGGGGGTTGTCGCTTTGGTAGTGGTGTGTACAGGAGGATTACCCGAGGCGTCAATACAATAACCGTATCCCGTCTTCACGCTTGAACAGTCATCGCCTAGCGTTGGATTCTGCGCTTATTTTAATAATTACTATCTTCTACTCGATCAGAAGTTTTTGAAACTCACCAATAAAAGCAGGAGATCTAGGTCTACTCCAGTAGTTTGGGAGACTGTGAAGCAGGTTTCGTCTATCGATACCACGGCAATCAGCTACTATTGGAGTTCTATCCTTTATACGAGCGACGGATTTATACCACTTGAAGTCGCAATGTACCAGTAATCACAGTTAGGCGCCTCGTCCGGTTCAGTTTGAGGTGGCTTTATTGGGCCTGCTTTATATATTAGCGACGAGCAGCATGATATGTGAAACCGGAATCCTATCAACGTGTTCTTAGCAATACTCACTGTAATTTTGTCACCGATATAACTTTGGCGTAGCAGCTGCCAGTGATATCAGGAGAGCCAAGGTTGTCGTGAAGCATAAGAGTCTTCTCATCTTGGAAGAATGATGCTCACAAATCCAAATTGAAAGCTTCCTATATCCGCATTCGGAGAAGACCAAATCTAGGAGATGGATACTTGCTAATTGAGCTTTGAATGAAATATGAACCGTCTTCGGAATGGGGTATAGTTGATAAATATAGATTTTAACGCGGTTTGCTAAATCTTATACACCGTCAGACACTTGTATCGACTTCTGTATCAGATCTGCGGATCGGCTATGAGAATTATCGTATCACTAAGAAATCTTGGACAATCGAGGGAATTGGACTGTATATATTTATTCGGAGTTATTCGTGTCCTGGAGTCCTAGCGTTAGCATACGGCTCGGATTTGGCAGAAAGTGCCACTCCTCTCTCTCGTAGGTATATTTATTGAAAGCGCATAGTCCCAGATATCCATATTCTCAGCTATTATACACCTGGAGAATCTAATGTATGTTCATGCACAGAGACTCGCGACAACTACAAAATATCTTATAAAGAGATTGCAAGGATTATGCGGGCGCAAAATTCTGCTAATATAATAGGATATTCCGGTCGATGGTAGTCATAGATGTGAAAGTAGATGTATTTGTATCATGCATTGAATTTACAGAAATCTGCACGGGTGAGAATTCATGCCCCCCACCCTTGCATATCCATAATAGTTGACAAAGAAGCAAGCCGGGTCACCTCGCTAACTGGGGATTGGTGTCAGCATTGTAAATAATTGACTGTCCATTCCAACGCCAGATATGCACTTTCGTGTGAAATTAGCTGGCGAAACCTGACCGATTATCTCTGCACAGCCTAATTTGCAGGGTAGGTCAGGTCTTCCATTATATTAGTTTGAATATCGGTAATTACAGCATATATATTGATTGCTCGTAAGTGAGCCATCGTCTCAAAAATCATAGCTCGTCTATGCGGCCGGGACAGAGGTCACACTATAGATAATATGGCCGCCCAGCCGTTTGTGCATTTTATCTAGCCGATGGCTAGCTGGTATACTAGTATTTGGAGCTCATTACTGGAAACAGCAACAGCCTTAAAGAGAGCTGTGCGGCGGGTGCGTGAGAGAAAGGTAAGCTCTCAATCGAAGAATTTTATGCGACAGGTATTTATTGATCATGAACTGCAGACCTAGATGTGGCATTTCTTTAAGAGTTCGCATGACGCATCGATGTAACATTGCCATTCTGTCTTCCGTGCTCCTTGTTAATTGCATGTTGTGCGATTGAGGCCTTTGCTCGAGAGATATGCCGTCTTTGTGGTAGTCTTTAAACTAACCTTGTCTATAAACAGGGTGTCTACATTATCACGATTATGAGTTTAATACTCATCCCGAGATCCAAAATGGTCGAAACACCCGCCATTTATGGGCCGCACTGTCCTCGCCTAATCCACCAACGTTTATCAGGCTGATTCATATTGCTTTCTGCGTGTTGTGGTGTCAAAAGACGATGCTGAAACCTTCTGCAGATAAATAGATGGCGATGATTGTCGTTCTTCGGCCGGTCCAAGGGTTCCAACTGACGGCGAAGCCACCTCGAAGCACCGTGAATTGTAGTGGCTGGTGATAAATACAATAGAGGTTTGCGTATCGTGAGAAGGCACGGACTTGTGTTGCCGCGTAATGAGTTAATACTCTCGCTGGTGCTGGACGTAGCAAAATCGCGGCGGATTTTCAAGATTTCTCACTGGTGGTCATTGTTCCTGATCGCGTGGGAGAGGACCTTTGCTCCTAGGGTTACATCTCGACAGGGATACTTGAACAACCCTTAGCTCCTCCAGTCTGATCCGCGGCCCAGTTGGGTTATTCCTGGTAGGAGTCGTAGGCTGGACTGTTTGACACATGGTTCATTCGACAGTTGTTGGTTCCCGAGTCTTGGCAAGTGATTTGGAGGCGGGAGATGTTGAAAAGCTTGTAGACGGCGATCTTAACTTGTGAGCTTTATGTTTAGAAAGCACGCGAGGTAGTAGTGAGCATGGTTATTCTTACCGACTGCTGGTTCGAACGTTCATACGTCCATGCACGGATTGATAGCTTACTCGGTCCTGCGAAGCAGCTGACATGTGGTGAACCTTTCCATAAGCACACCTGCAGTCGGGCTTCGTCGCACGGGAATTCTATCAATATATCGATACCAAGCACTAATAAGGTCGCATATGGAGACACCTGAAAAATTCAGGTCATGGATAAGAAACAGGAGGGGAGAGGGACAGGTGAGTTTGCTGATGGTGGAAACCCAGGCAGCCCTCGCAGGCCCAAGGCGCCCAGCCGAGGAACATTAAAAAAATGATAAGATAAAGGTCGAGTAAGGGTACAATGCAAAGTGGGCACAGTCAAGGACAAGATGAATAATCATACAGTAGAGGTGACGATAACTGTATAAGAGGTTTGGAAGGTGGTAAAAGCTAGGTTTTCATTAACTAGATATTCCTAGTTAGTATACAATGTTTATATAACTTGTTGATATGTGATATCGGTGTAATATCATATTAAAGTAAAGCCGATATTCTCTCACTAAGAAACACAACATATAACCGATGTTGATTGCTTTTAACAGGTGCGTTGAATTTCCAGGTGGGTAGTTATGATCGTGCAGATAAGATGACTGGAGGCAGAGTACGGAATTAAGAGTGAACTTGGGAGCTTCGCTATCGACTATGGGAGATATTGGAATGGATCCAGGATCCTGTACCCGCACAAGACGGGCCTGCTGATACTTTGCGGGGCTCTGTTCCTGGTGCAGGTACCAGCTACTCGGCTTAGGGCCAGTCCTGCGGACGCTTACCATCCGAGCCTCAGCTGAGGCGCAGGGTATCCACTTCCGTGAATGTTTCTAGTACGTCGCTATGGTCTGATTCTGGGCCGCTGACAGGAATTTGATATCGAGGCGAGGGTATAGTACTCTAGAGGATCCCGGCTTAGGGCAGTAGAGCAAATAACTAGTTTGTCTGTTATCCGGCCAAAGAATCAGCACTCTGATGTCTCTCAGCAAGGAGACACGAGGCTGTCATCAAATAATGCTTGATACCACCAATATCAGCATATCTGATAGGTAAGTTGTCATAATTATGACGATTGAGCTTTGCAGTTTGCCAGACGCTACATCATATATAGTTAGGTACAACTATATATATCCCTGAATTCGTGAGCACGCTTCGGCCTTTGGGCTAAGCTGGGTGATATCCAAGAGCTATTTAGACATTCTTTCTGGCGAGACATCATAGCAGACAAAAGATAGAAAACAAAAAGTCAAGACAAAAAATACAGTATTTGAGCTGTATAGATTAAGTACTCCTTTTGGTGGTATTTACTCTTGATTAATTAAATATCGCAACATAAGATATTAAAAGTCCTGAGTGATAGAGAGTTTTTGCGACCAATGATCTAAAATTCCTTCGTTCGATATTTACAACGTTCTGTAATCGTGCATATAGCTCAGTTATCTTTGAAATCGACTGTCGGGAACCGTAACGATACATTTTGGGGATTAGACATTTTCCGCCCAGGAGAAATCTCCACGTCCTCCAATACCGACAAAACTCGTTTTCGAACAGCTAATTCGTCTTCGTCTTGCAATGGAATTGGTACAATCCAACGATCATATAAAATACGTGAAATGGTTGCCACAAATTCCACTTGACTGAATTTCTTCCCAATGCAAGCAAGAAGGCCACCCGACCAAGGAAAGAAAGTATCCTTCGGGGCGGGGCTCTCTAGAATTTCGACGGAAGGTATGACACTGGTATCTAGTTTAACCCACCGGCGGGGCTCAAATTCCAGCGACTTCTCCCCCCAGTAAAACGGATGGCTGTGGAGGGATCCGATGACGGGAATTGTATATATATTAGGCGGTATCTCAACCTTAGGAGGTAGATTAGGATCCAAATGGAGAACATCTGTGAAATCAAAGGTAGTATAGTTCGTCGTATGCCGTATTACTGAATCCACAACCCCATAAATCCGCAATGTCTCGTACTAATCCAGATGATGATGAGTCTCCGGTCACACTAATAGTAAATGCAAAGAGCAGGATTACCATGATAGAAAGACATCGAATCAACTTAGGGAATGCTGTAGTGTAATTCCATCCATGCTTTTCGACTACTACTCGAATTTCTTCCCTCGCCCATCTTTGAATGTCTGGGTTTATCGACAGAATATAAATGGCATTCAGGATCGTGCTTGCCGTTGTTTCATAGCCAGCAGCTGCCAGCACAAAAATATTGCCAGACATCTCTGTGTCTGTGAATGGTTCATGATATTGGCCTTGATGTACAGTCTTGTGTTCTCTTACCATCTGGTTTTCTCTGATTAGGGCCGCTAATAACGCGCCGCTGCCGTGTGTAGACCTACCCTCTGCCATCGATTTCCGAGTCCCTTTGCTAATAAGGGACTTCAGATAGCGACTGAAATCGTAACGAGCGGCTGCCATATGTTTGGGTATAAGAAAATGAGGGAATATACTTAGCTCGATAGCTTTCTCGAGGACCACTTTCAGACTGCCCTTGAATGTGTATGTATAAGATGGAGGTATGCACTGTTCCTCTTCCACGCCAAATCCAGCCATGGTAAACACATCAAGAGATAGCCCTATCATAGCATCATCCAATCCTATATCTTTGTGTAAATCGTGATTTTCTAAAATTGGTGTTATAGCTTTGAGACTGGTGTTCCAAACAAGATTGCTATTTCGTTCATTCAAAGGCGGCGCAACAAGCTTTTTATGGCGAGCCCATTGCCTCCCACTTGTCTGTACGAGCTCTAATTAGAGATTGATTGTACTTCCGATGGAAATATAAGTTGGGATGTAAGGAAGAATATAAAATGGTGCTCATATAAAGTCGCTGGAGATTAAAGGTTTGTGTTGTACTTACTGTTACTATATTAGGCCCAAATAACTCCAAAATCTCTGTTTATTGAATTGTAATCAGAGTTAATAAGTGGAATACCATTGGCCGAACTTCTAGATGACTACCTACTATAATATTTAAGGGCTTTAGTGATAGATTTCCCTGCAAGGATACACCTCACAGCTGCAGGGGATGCGACATATAATTTGATATCACCAGGCGTAACGTGAAGGAAAGCCATTCCGTGTCTCTCAAACATATGATGTCTGGAATCAGCATTCCAACTAAACAAACAGAGCTTTATGCCATCCGGGGCATAGCGGGTAAGAGATCGAAGATAAGGATGGGCAGCCAAGCAAAGCATGTTTGTTGATGATACCGGACCCACGATGTAGGGTAGTCCAATACATCTCGCAGTCCGGACATTAAGAAAGAGATTGAAAATGTTTATCAAACTAAAAATTATGATTATAGCAATTATCGCTAACGAAAAGCCAGAAAGAAAGTTTTCGGATGTCAATCTCTCCATGCTATCCAATGTAAAGCGGTAAGAATTGAAGAATCTAAGATGGTGCACCCCGAAAAAATGCAAGATTTGATGACTGGTCATAAATGAGATGTATCTCCATTACATAGTTATACCGATGTGCTGCTATCTTATACTTCTTAGCGGCCAGGGACTTAGTGGTGTCAGATATATAAATAGTACCCACAAAGCTGTTTATGCATATATGGCGCCGTTTAAGGCATGAGCTCGAATCTGCCATGTGCTAGCTCAATCGTAATCATCTGATTAATGCGAATAATAGGGACATTGTAGCAGACTAAAGTGGAGTGAGCGGAGGGAGTTGATCGGACTCTAAATCCGATAAAGAAACTCTGGTTTGATATGGTCTCGTAAACTAAACCCCGTCCTTTGATATGCCGAATTCACTAGAATATTATGGGTATTAGACGTAAGCAATATATCCCTGATGATCAGCTGGTGAAACACATGGGACTCTTATACGAGGATCAGTGGTAAAAAAGAGAATGCGGTTGTGTTGGCCGATCCCTGGGTTACCATAAAGAGCCATCCAGTGTCGTTGGATTCCAGGTAATCAGATCGCTAATTTAGCGAGGATGGATTATTTCGTGTCATAATATATCTAAGAGAGGGCTAAGTTGTCTATGTATTAAAGCAGTAATATTCACGTGTTAATCGTGGCTCAGGATTTAATGACCTTTATAACACAATAAATGAATATTGAAGGATGATCTGTTATCGAGCCTAGGCGCTTGCAACTCTTACAGGACATGTCGGTACATGGGTGTCGGTAATGGCGCGCCGTATTCGTTTTGACGTGGCGCAACCTTCCTATTTATGATCAAGCAATAATAGGCAAGTTCCGTATTATTACAATTTCAACGAGAGCTCATGTAACTTGACGACGGCAGGATAGCAAACGGCCCCGTCTGTAAATCATTAATTACCAAGAGGATCTATAAGTGATCTTCAGATATGTGTGACCTGGAAAACACTGAAGCCAAACAAAGGTAAGCCAAAGACGCACATATAGGGAATGCTGGCGATCAAAATACGAGTTGGTAAGATCTTAAGATACGAGTTGACATCATTACGAGCTGTGATGTACATCTTCGAGGAATTTCTTTTTGAAGGCAATGAAATGTATATAAAACCCGACCAGAACGTTAAGCTGAATGTCCCTTTGCTATTCTCAGGATGGGGCAACGATATCTCAATAAACACTTAACTTTTATTTCAAATTTATAAATTGAGGGTGGTCATATCCTTCCTTGCTGTCAAATTATCAGTTGCCGCCAAACCTGGTATCACGATACCATTGCTTCTTGGTACGCGATAATGCACTCCGAATTTCCTGCCGGGCTGCCCTAACTAATCCACATTAAAGTGTTATATAGATATACTCATACGGAAATTGTGCGGGATGCAATCTATACAAGCTCCCAACATGATAACCACTATGGGGGGAGATTGGTATAACCCAGTTTATATACAAGAAGATAAAACGTCTTTCTATTCCAAGCTACGACCATATAAGCTTGGCACCGATGGTAGCGACCCAACGACTTCCAATTTGCCGGAAGACCAGCTCAAATTCAGCATTATGAGCGTGCCTCAGTTTGTGAAGGAAGCAATGAGTAGCGAGTACAATATCACGAAAGGATATCTCAGAAATTCATGGCTCTGGGGAATGGGCTATGTTCTTCGCGAGAGGTGGGCAGATCCGCGAATAACTGCCCTGGGTGCAACTTTTATTCTCGAAGTTATTGGGAATCGCAAAACATTCGACATCTGGAGGCAGCAGATGCTAGACGCTCTAGAAGCTGCAGATAAAGTATCTGATGGGCCTACAAGGGCCGTCTGCAGACGCACAGTACTAGAATATGTGGATGTCAGAAGCTATCGACGAATAATTGGCCAAGGTAATCGTCCCGTATACCATTTCCCAGGCGACGCTTTAAGGACTATGAGTATTGGCGGTGGGTGGTCTGGAACGATCTCTGAAGTTTGTGAGGTTACCTTTCCTGGGTCCATATCCAAGTTCGAGCCCGGTGGAATGTTGGAGAGCTTTGCCGCCTTCGCCAACGCAATGGCGTCGATACCTCGGGATCAACGAGAAGGCACAACCAATAATTCTATCATCTCGATTTATTCGGAGCCCGGGAACGATTTAGCGACTGACCTCACTAGAATTTGCAAATATATTGATGCTACGGAAGGCCCAGAACTTTCGATGTTGGGCCACCTTATGCTAACGAACAACAATCATTCTCGATATATCATGCTTTCGGTTTTCCTATCTGCGATTCAATTGGGTAATATATCTCTCGCAAATATGAACTTTCAGGATATATGGTTAGCGAACGCCATCAAGCTTGTGGACAGAATGGCGGTACCTACTGGTTCATTATTAGTATCTCGATTGGACAGGGAACAGAGGATTCGCAACGCTATCAGTCGCTTATGGGAACCTATTAAAGTGGCCGACGAGGATCATACCGAAGCTTCCGTCGAAGCTTCACAGCTTGAGCTCAACAAATTCCTCCAAACGGAATGCATGGAAATATGCTGGCGAAGGGCGGACCCGACGGTTATGTGGGGTACCTGTCTGGGGTATTTTCGGACGATGTGTGATATCGATGGGATTGCAGACTTGATTATGCAAGGCGACACCTTCAAGCATATCCGTGTCAAAAGCGATGGTTATGAGCCTGATTGGCTTCGCGAGATATATGCGTGGAGTCCTAAACAGAGGCAACCTATGTAAATATAGGGGTATGAAGATTTATATGTGTAATATATATGTATATGTCGCGATCATGGACAGATTTTATTTGGATGAGTTTCAACGAGGCCAAATTAATATATAAATACACAAGACGCTACTAAGTCGAGACATGTAACAAAACGCTCTGAAATCCTATGTTATTATATAAGGTAAATTGAGTTCTTCATCAAGCGTATGATCCCATTGGCCCATATATATACGCTGTTGATTGAAGTCCGATCATCTCCAATGCCTATTAGTCGCGTACCCTACTGCCATATCTTCATACCAATATAAACTAGGGCTATTTTTATCAACCGTTGTTCCGGGCACTCTAATATGTAAGCGGAGGCCAAGTGAGACAAATGAGAATAGAGATATACGTAGGTTATGGGGCTCTGAATCTATCAGGATAATTCAGACTTCCAAACTCCGATCTGATGCCTAATGCTGGCCTAATTCAACGATGTGCCTTAAGACCAGGTTTACTATAAATTACATATCCTGAATTTAGTTCCGCGCCTGAATAGTCACCACCGATCAAATGTTTCGCTGACGTCGCTATTTTCCTGAAACAAGGTCACTATTTTAGGAGTTTATCGGTGCCAAGATTCCCTATACATATCAAAACACAATTAATGGCACTGAAGAAGAAAAAATACAAGGTTTAGTAATATACAGCTGTTTTAGAAATATTGATAAGCATTCGACTTCAAACTTTCAGACCCTAATGCGCGTACATCTTTTGGTACACGATACAGCTTAGAGCCGTACGCGCACAGTGACAATTGTGGCATTGTGCCTACTATACAGTATGACGTTACTCATCGTGAAGATAGTAGCTTGGTAATAGATATCCTATAAGATCGGCTATTATAATTAGGTACGTATTTACCGGTATAGCTGACCTCAATCTTAGTAACATACGTCTGACACCTGATTACTTTCTAACCGAAAATTTGGCTAGAACATAGTCATTTGACTGGAAAAGCACTTATACCTACAAGTCTACCCCAAACCGAAGCGGCACTCTGATCGCCAGCTGTGCACAGTCGAAAAATCCTATATATCTGCATAATTCTTTGACGCATCATTCTTCTGTCATAATAATATATTTCTTATCCGAGAGGGCTCAGGATGGCTTGGCTGAAGAGCGTGCTAGTATTCAGCCTTAGTCTTATGAGCAACATATCAGCTTCACCGATATTACCAGCAATGCGAGAATCGCCAAGGACCGGTTCGCGTTCAATTCCACGCCAATCAAACACAACGTTAATAGATGTTCGAGGTAAGCCCACTGTAATGAATGTTTACTACTCATATATTGATATCTAAGTCTTGCTAACTTTATCTACAGACTCACCGAATCAATGTTGGCCAGCAAACAATTTGTGCTGGAATCAGGACCTTATATCCTGCGCAAATAGGCTTCAAGATTCGAATCATGCAAACGAGCTGATAGTTGTCAATGCCAATCAACATAAACCGATCTGCGAAGAGAACAGCTGTCATATCTTTGGATGGGCCGATGGCGCCGCAAATACACAATCTATCAAGTGAGTGCTCAAGCTCCTATCGACCCAGCTCACTTATGTTGAGTGCAGCGAAAATACCTTCTCGGTTGCATAGATAGAATGTTACTATAGGTTCTAAACATACAGTAGCTCACATAATCATTTGAGAATAGCTATGATATTGCATTAGGGCTTTATGACATGAGTAATAGTTGCAGGACGGGTAGTGGTTATGTCGGAGGCTATTGGCACGCTTGGGGTAACGGCTACTTCAAATTGCTAGTTTGGAACCAAAACAATCCATGGCCAGCAAAAAGATTCTAATCTACGCTCACTCAGAGGGCCATATAGTAGCCTGTCGAGCCTAGCATACGTTTGCTGGAAGCTTTATACTTATTTGAGGTATATCTGCTTCTTTCTCAATACCACTCTTTTGATTGACGACTATATATCCACCGCGTTGAGATTTGAGGATACTTTGCCATATACACCTGTAATCTTGATACTACTTTCCTGCAACTTTTTCTTATTTACAGGCACTACCCGGTCTACCGTTGATAGCCATTAGTTATTGTGCTCCAGATCTACGTCGATAACAGTACACTAGAGCGAAAGCTAGGCTTTGTGGATATCTTGGATGGCTTGCTCTCAGTTAGAAACTATATGCCTACGTCAGAATTGCATATACTGATATTAAGGGTGGCTTCGGGGCGCATATTTACCGGGAGTATCTGCTGTTCCGCGCTGACCGAGTCCGATTTGGTACCATTGATCGATTCCCGGGTCGGCAAAAATCTCATTACCTTGGGTGTATCTAACGTAGAAGTGTGTCGCGCGCGGCGCATACCCTGGGCCAAGATTAGTTGACAGCATTTTCTCTAGCATCTGCATATCATTATACCTGAGAATATCCAATCGTTGAAGCCAATATTTTTATTTATCGGCCATGCGAGGATCGGGGTAGGGTTCACATAGCCACGTGCACCAGTCTTGTACCAAATTTCCACTCTCTTGTTTGGAAGATCAAGCAGATTAAACACCTAGGATGGCATTAGGATCTATGCAATAGATATATATTGTAGCTTATTAGGTATTCATACCTTGATTGAACCGGACAGGCGGTTGCCAACATACAACCAATTATCCAGGCAAAGACGTTTCAAACAGATCGTAGTTGACGGGACCGCAGCAGCGTTAACAGCATTATGTAGAAGGCAGAGCGTCCCAACCACCGACGCGAAAATGTAGTTAAATATCTTCATATCTACTTACTTATGATGCAGAGCAGTGATTTTCTGCCACGATGAGGGGGAAAAATGGACGTTTATATAGTATTTCAGTGTGTGATATCGTCGTTCATGTCCCTCGGCTGTTTATGGGCTAGACATTTGCAACTTCTGGAGCAATGATAAGGACCCCTTGCGCGTCCTCCCCGTAGGGCACCCTTGATTAAAAAATTATCATTCATCGCTGTTTATCTCTCAATTGGTGACGTATGGCATACGAAACCATAAATCTTGCTAATATAGCTAAATGGCATGCGGTTATGGGGCCTGTAGGAGCCGGAATTAAGTCTCAAGGCATTTCTAAGGTAAAAATTCACAGCACAAATTTTGCGGATAGCTAATTTTCCGCTGCCTTTTTGTTGATGCCATCGATATCAGGAACCAGAACGCAGGAAATGCAGGTGCATATCAGAAACATCCTACAACACGACTATACATATATATCGGTGTTGAGCGTGTGTCTACATGTTCTGTGCAGTGCCATTGGCCCTCGCACGTGATTATTCCGAGCAGTTTAGTTAGCTCAGTGATAATCCTGGTATTGGTACATCTTATCAGCGCATCGACTTGCTAATTACGGGGAGATATGGATGTACGCATACACTTGCGTCTACCTAATCGCGCACATGCCTCTTTGGAGCTTCACCCCTGTCCGCCTTCGCCAGGCGTTCGGACAGTTTTTGAGCCGGAGTGACGCCCAATAGAAGGTAGCGAATGGGTTGAATTTGCTGGTTTCCCGGAATAAAACCCTAGACTGATATGGCTTGTATGCGTACGATAAAATTTCAAGTTTCTGCGACGAGGCTTAACATCCGTTGCAAACCCGGAAGTCGTGGGATTCCAACCTACTAGACGCGACGCTAGTGATATGCAATGCAATGCTTGGCGATGTGATGCAACATGCAACGATGGTAGGCCTGATGTGATCAAGGCGATATGGTGTCAGATCCCAACTTCTGGAATCGTACAAATGAAGATTTTAATAAAAGCCGGTATCACGGGAAACATACGGCAGAACAGCGTTGTGAGTGCAGCTCGCGCGCATTGTATTCTGGTATTCGTTAACATCAATCATTCAATTATGGCAATATTAACTAGTACTTATATATGGGTCTCGACCTTTGTTCAAACTGTGATACTTGATCGATTTTCTTTTCACCGACTTCGCCGACTCACACCAACAGGTAACCTTAGGGCAGCTTAAAGGTAAGTAGATGGTGTGTTACATCTTATTGCTCTTTCGCCAAGTCAATACAGCGATAAGATACGTCAATATTGCGTCAATAATCCAGTCGTTATGTTAGCTACAATATGCCATGCACAACAAAAGGTTTGCGCATTTCGAGCACGATTAGATCGAACATCTGCCTCGCGAGACTTACTGCCGTACATTAAGTGGCGAATTGAATATCTTTATGTTAACTGGATATCAATTGATTAAAAAGATCTAATATGAAAACAATATTCGAATACCCGGCACACCCTCCACCATCATATCTACTCATTTAAACGTTGAATTGGCCGTGTTTCGCGATGAAGCTGTGCAACAGGTTTATAACAATTGCCCTTTGGGGATCATGCTTGGATCCTGGCCCGTGTCCCATATTATCAATCTTTACAAATGTCAACCCTTCCGCAGTTTTATACTCGCCCAACTGTTTACCAGCAAAATTCCACGGCGTCATGCTCGCATTGTTGAAGGTCTTTTGGCCCGGCCATTGCAACTGTTCAACCACATCTCTCCCACCGAGCCAGTTACAAATAACATCCGCCTCCCCATAATATAACAAAACAGGTATCTTAGCAAGTATGCCAGGAATAAGTGGTGCTAATGATTTACCCCAATCACCCGAGTTCATAAAGTCGCGAAGAACTTGGGTTGTTAGGCCACCAGCGAAGGGGAAATCTTTAGACGCCCCGATAGCTTCAACAACCTCCGGTCGCCTTAAGTTATTATAGAACCAACCGTCCTTGTTTGGCATAGTCTTTAGAATATCCTCGTCGAAAAAGCCTGTGGGGCTTGTAGTATTCTGGCGTATATCGTAGGGCGACTTCTTTGAGTTCGTTTCGTAATAGTGCAATATGTTCTTGTTACAATAGTATGTAGCTGAGGCCTGTTCGATGGAGCTCGAAGAATTATAAGCGATTTGTAACTTCTGTTGGCATTCTACAGCAGACTTCGCGATGGAAGTACAGTGTTCGTTGCTCAGAGCGGTCGGGTATTTTGGATCCGCTCCACATGCGAACTTGGCCACAGAGGTATAGTGCGTGCTTGGATCTATCCAGCCGTTGTTAATAGATATCGATCTGAGATTAATACCTGAATTCGCGCTCGAGAGGATTTCGGTGGCGATGGCGGGAATATAATGACCGGCAAACGACACTCCATCGATGTGGAACGGCTGTCGACTGTACTGAGGAAACTCTTTGAAAAAGTTTACAAGGAAAGCGTAAACATCTTTAGCCGCACCATCTGACGTGTTGACCGCCGTCTTATTTTCTCCATCGAAAGAGAATCCAACACCCACAGGCTGATCAAGAAAGATAATAGAGGCCTTATCGTTAAGGGACAACTGCAACGGCGTGCCTATTCCCCACGTACTGTTCTGCGTAACGGGGCCTTCACTCAATACTGTGAAATTGGACGGTCCCAGACCGTTAACGTACGCTTGGCTAGTACTAGCCCCGCCCGGTCCTCCTTGCAGCCAAAGAATAACAGGGTCTGTCGCGGGATTTGAACGGGACTCAAAGAACCCTGTATTATCTGTTAGCTGGAACGAATTGTCGTACGCTCAAATATTAGTGACCTACAGTAAAATAATTTTCGATTCCCAGTAGCTTGTAACAGACCACTAATCTGCTTCACCGTGTCCAAGCCCAATGATCCCGGATCGGAATGTGCGCGATTTACTAAGCTTGAGCCTTTAGATTTTGAAGCGGGAAGAGCGAAACTAAGACCTGAAAATATAAAGGGAAAGGCTAGAGAAATCCTCATCGCGAAATATCTTTGAAATCGAATTTTCTTTGAAGTTGGTGATGCAGCAAATGTTTCTACAGATAATAATAATATAAACAGGCTTTAGGGATAGCAAGAAGGACTTTAAGTACAGCTTTTATAATAAGGAACCCGTAAACCAGCTGATCCGTGCTGGAGTTGCAGTTCAGATGGGCTCGTCTTGAGCTCGAAATATAAAGTCTCCGAATCGAAAGTAGATCCGAGATACGAGATAATCTTTAGATCCCGACAGCCATGGCATCAGGAGAAATTTCCGAGCAACGCAAGTTTTGTCACAAGAAGCAAGCCTAGTGCCTTGGGCAACAAGCATTGTTTTACTTTTGTGTTATGTTGATGCTTGGGGAATGCCATTTTGGGCCAACGTAACACAAAGCTCCAGCCTCAAATCTTAACATTTCTCGAAACCTCAAATTCGTTGCTAGAATCGAAAACCTTGGGTTACATTGTGGCTAAGGTCAACTCAATTGATGTCGCGGTAAAACTCTCCGCAGCTGAGATAGTCTTCAACATGTACGGGTCAAAAGAACACAATTTTCTTGGTCGTGAAGATTAAACACTTGAATTACTTAGGCATTCTTCCGCTTCCGCTTTTATCTTCAGGACCAGCTAAGGCATATATATAGTTATTGGTTGCACTCTGGTCAAAAGCTAACTCGATGGCTGATATATGGCAGTACTCCTAATTAATATTGCTTCGCGAAGCCGCCCGCCAATCTAATAATGAAACAACTTCAACACCTAAATAATATTCGACGTCGTGTACATGTACCTGAACGCTTATAGCACCCCAACTCGCGGAAACTGATCCATTAGTATGCCTTCTACTGCTAAACCCGATTGACGAAATATGCATTCAGTTTATCAATGTGTACGCCAATTTAGGACATCCGCCAGAAGAATGGTAGAGGTATTCATTATATGTACGGTCGTCGTATATAAAATACCGAGCCATCTCGAATCCATCGATCTCTTAATAAAGACGAAGCCAGTTTAGATTCTGATCAATGCCACTATCAATAATAACTCTTTACGACTACTAGGAATGGTATCTTGAATAGATGACTCCGTATTTGACACGAGCTGCCAAACAGCCTGGCCCTCTGTTGCCGCTGAATCTTTATTCCGGCGAAGGCTCAAGATGCATTAGAATATTGGATAATGGAACCACCTCTATGTTTCTGCTATATATATTAAGGTTAAGAGAATCGCTACTGCCTGCTGGAACCAGTCTAAGAGATCTACGATCAAGATGCATCGATGATCTCAACTAGGATTTTTGCAAGGTTTGGCTTTTCGGAACCTAGGAACTGCCGTTACCCAATTCCTAGAACAAGCTAGATTGCCCCACGCAGCCCACACTAGCCCCCATGCCCTGCACGCAATACTAGCCAAACATGTTAACACAAGCAAACAGGATTTTTATCCCTCATTCTACTCCAAAGAATCAACTACTTATCTATGTACAAGATACACGTGTTAATTCAAATATAAACAAGGAATTAAAGCATCTAAGGCTGAGATATCCCTGGGCACAAAGATAGCATACGGACTACTACTATAAATACCTACGGCATTTCCTGGAATCTGAAAACAAATCTGCTAGATGAATCGGCCGGGTATACATTAATTACACACACGTCTAACAAAACTCAGCTCTCGGTTACTTTCAACAATAGTCCGTACTTTCTAGTTTTTTTTGTCATCATGAGTAGTAGCAATGGTTTCCATCATGACGAGACGATCCCAGTAGCGGAGAGATCGAGCATCAGCGGTCTAGTCGATTTCCTTGCTTCCAAAAACTACCGGTTTTTGTGCCCAACTCCTGAGACGCACAGTTGTTACTTGACTTCGAGAAAAGGCCCACAAACCAGGGCTTCATCACTGACCGATATTTTCGGCTGGTCGTTGCCCGTCGAAAGGTATCGATCAGTTTTCTCTTTTGCGAAGCTTTGAATTCATTACTGGAGCTCAAGAACAGGTATAACCTTCTCTGGGGTATCGACTGACGTCATTGTTGTGCACCAGGTCCTTACTCGAGGAGCTTCTTCCCGAGTCATTGGATATTGACAGCATCTTTGAGCGGGTGGACGCCAGCTGCGACCTTCTGAAGGCAACGATCAGAGTCACGAGCCTCAATTTCAATGGGCCTGTGTATTCCTACCCCCGCAATGAGGAGCGCAAAACCTCCTTGGATCTCTATGTGCACTCCGCTTTTCCCTGTCGCGGTTCCGGGCGTGGCGGGGTGTTCTGCGGACCAGGTAACACAACACATGAACATCTCGTATTCTAAGAAATCGATTGGCTTACGTAAGCTTACTAACACTTGGACACGCCGAAATCAACGCAGACACTTACCGCTACTTATCTTACCTCGCATCACCGAGCGTCAAGGAGCTCATTGAAGAAAGCTGCCGTACCGTGAAGACCTCAGGCAATGGCACTGCCACCGCCGTTGACCTCGGCTGTGGTCCAGGCGCTGGCGCACTGGGTCTACACCGGCAGTACGGCCACATTTTCTCATCGGTGCAAGGATTGGACATCAACCCGTACGCCATAGCCTTCTCCGAGGTCAACGCCAAACTCATCGAGACGAAGTATCATAAAGCAGGCGCTAAAACCGAGAATGGGGCGTCAGTGGCCGACCTCACATTCAAGCAATCATCCTTCCTGTCCGCGATCGAGGGTATACAGGATCTGGCCCTGGTCATCAGCGACCCGCCGTATATAGCGACCGCCACGGCGACGGGTGTGTATTGCGACGGCGGCGATGACGGGATGGCGTTCGCGATCGACTTGATCGATCGTTCCCTGCAGCTGCTTGCACCGGGGGGATTGGTCATCATGCATACCGGTGTGAGCGTTCCCGGCGACGCGCCTGAGAGTGACAAGCTACTGGAGCAGTGTCAGCAACTGGAGAAACAAGGGAAGGCAGACATTTTGCAGTATGTACTGATCGATAACGATGTCTTCGGCAACGAGGTCGGCCAGGACCCCCAGAATAGATTGGGTTGGTTACAAGTCATCGGGATGGTACTGAGGAAGAAATAATTAATAACCTTGCGCGGCGAAAAGACGCAAAAATCTATTACAGAAAGTTCAACAGCATGAAAATACACATATACAATCCAGTTCCTATTTGATACGTTGGATGATTTGAGTAGATGCGGTTTTTACGTCTATGGTTTTATTAACATTACGAAGTAGTCAATTCCTGGCTTCGCGAAACATACTGGTGGTAACATTCACTTGAAATTCAAATGCGGTGTCGGTAATATATTCAAGGAAATCAAATCTCAATACAACAAAATATATCCGAATAAAGTTTCTAAGATATTGGAATGGAATCAACATCTCCTGGCTGCTGCAAGAATGGGTGGACAGCACGTAAAACTCTTTTATTTTTTTCTCCAGCCGCTGGCTTGTCGCCGGGAAAGAGCAAACTCACAGCGCAACACAAAGTCGAAGGTTTCATTGACTACGATTTTGTTGATTTTTTTTTTCAACAGTAAAATTCAACAGGATAAATGTTGGAGGCTGCGGTGCAGCAAGAAGCCCGATCGACTGCACCGTAGTGGTGACCGGTCTGCATGCCATTGCTAGTATCGCTCTCGATGTGACGGAACCATAGATTAGCAGTTCGAATTGTATTGGTTTTGGTTCAGACCGCTCGATTATCAGTGTTGCATTAATATTGGCTAGCTCAATTGATCAAGAGGAATATCTGCTAACGGTCCCTTGTCTCGTGAACCAGACTGCCAGTCCTTGGGCCCGCGAAGACGGTCCCTGCGAGCCTGAACTTGCTGGTGAGTAGTGTTATTTTCAAATCTACTACATTCATATAGGTTCTTTACGTATATATATCGCCCCTGAAGCGCACTTGTCACAGGCCCAACCTAAGTGTTAGTGATAGTCTTTACGTCTACCTGAACACGTATTCAGATACTCTTGATTGAGCATATCCTGATCGAAATCTTAGTCGACTCACGAACTTTCAGCTCTGAAGCTATCTTACAACGTCAACGTTTATAGTTTTTAAACAACTGAACGATCAGCCGTCAAAGTCATGTCTCAATCTCTCAATTTTAACAAGATCAAAGCTCTTGCAAATTCAATTATAGCCTATGCGGCTGACTGTGAAAAGGAGAATCCATTTGATATCGCAAATTCAGAGCAGGGAAAACAGGTCTCCAAAGTTTGCTCAGAACTGTCTTCTTTGATCGCCACCCCGCGTAACTGGGTGATACAAGTTGCTTGTGCCTATAGCCGGTGCACAGCTCTTTCTCTTGTCCTCGATATGGGACTACAGAAATTCATTAGCAACACAGAAGCGACGACTTCGCTTGATGATCTAACGCGCGTAACCAATGGCTCCAAACAAATAAAAAGTGAGTCTTACAGATCATCTCAAATTTGGTATCATTAGCCAAGTTTACGCAAAATCAGAGACTGCCTTGCGAGAGTGCGTTGGAGCTCATATATTTGAAGAGCCAAAACCTGAGAATTACAGACATAACGAGAACTCTCGGGTCCTTCTGAACGAAAATTATGCGTCGTGGGTTCATTTTCGGTAAGGGCCAATTGATATATCTCTACAAATCCGGAAATGAGCTAATATTTGAAGTAGTGTTGATGAGGGTTTTACGTCAGCGGCACATTTGAGCCGGAGCGTTATGGCCAACGGACTGCAACTACCGAACGAACCGCGAAAGATTCCGTTGGCAATTGCATTTAATAGTAAGACTCCGGATTTCGCTAAGCCGAGACGTTACTGATTCAGCGCAGCGGATAAGCCGTTCTATCAGTACTATGATAGTGAGGACCCAGTTCGTGGTGCTAGGTTTTCCAAGGGCATGGCAGGGAGTCTGGACAACGGCACTTATGGTATGCCTGTCGAGCTGGTCTATTCTTTTGAAAAATTAGGTAAAGCTGCAACCATCGTCGATGTCGGAGGCGGCAGGGGCCAAAATTGCATCCGTCTCGCAAACCTTTTCCCGGAGATGTCTTTTGTCCTCCAAGACCTATATGTCAATGCCAACTCAGAGAGCTTGCTCCATGTGCCGGTCGATATTCGTAACAGGATAAAATGGCAAGTGCATGATTTCTACGACTCGCAACCGGTGAAGGGCGCAGATCTTTATCTAATCAGCCAGATCCTTATGGATCACCAATTCGAGTGAGTTGACCAAGAATTTACCAAGTTGAACCACCCCAAACCGAAGCTTGTAAGATCCGAAATGCTAACAGTTTGGTTTAGCGCCTGCAGGGTAATTATGCAACATATCGTTGAAGCAATGAATCCGAACCATTCAGTGCTCTTGATCAGCGATTACATGAGTCCTGGAGAAGAAGATTATCTTTCGCCGACGATAAATGCACTAAAAATACATATAATGTCCATCCTAGGCCGTGCGTTCTGGACTCGGGAGGAATGGGAAGACCTTTCCACTGCCGTCTCTCCTTCGCTGAAGCTCCGAAGCCTGAAATTTTCGAGCGGTAGAGCTGTCTTCGAGTTAGTGAGAGATTCTTGAAGACTATCAACGTAGAGCTATTATAGATGTAATGATAACAAAATAATGGCTCTCATGCAATACTTGAGCCCTATATCGGGGTTTGTTATATTTATTAAGAGACTTCTTGTTACACAGCGGATGGCCTAGAATTCTAGAAAATTTCGTTAAATAATTATGGCTCGGTGCATGAAGTCTATGGAGGAGATGACAATAAAGAGCTGTAACAAGAATTTTCATTATCCTCTTATTGAGATACCAGACCCCTTCGGGGTGGTGTGCCAGAAGACGTGTATACACAATAGACCACCGGAATTTTACTAATACTAGCCTTAATGATTATAATTTAGGATCAACCCCACTTTTTATTTACGCTCCGTCACCAACATTATTGTTTCTTTGTTTGCTTTCCAAAAGATTAAATGCCATAACCGACGTGAATACACAGATACAAGCTAATAGTCTCTGTAAGTAGGTTAGAAACAATGGAGATAAGAAGTGAGTGAAACGCACCCAATATGCAATTCATACGATAATATCCTATGGAATCTGTTAATCCCCCTGATATCAACGGGCCAAAGAACAGACCGGTTGCGAAGCTCAAATTTGAAAGCGAGTAGCTGCGCGAATAACCGCCGTTCGGGCCGAAAATCCCTGGTTCTTGGGACTCGATTTCATCTATAGTACCTTTGATAAGCCCGAATGTTAACATCGTAATGACGAAGTTCGAGGTATGCTTGCTGACGGCAGCCGCTTTCGTCTGGCGTCAAATCAACCTCCGTAACATTTCTGCGCGCGGCGACCGGTGAGGAATGTAGGCATCCGCAAGACCGGCTCTGTTCACTTACAAGTAATCTCAACGGTGCCAACACCGCTCATTAAATTGGTCACAAGTCCTATCCCAATGGTGGCAACGATATATATTTGCATTGCAGCTGTGTCGGCCCATGGGAAGCCCTTTTGATCCGCTGCTCCGAGAAGCCATACAAACGGGGATAACAGGATGAAGCCAATGGCAGCAGGAATTCTAGTACCGATTGTGTCCCGAAGCCATCCACAAAGAGGACTCATCACTATAGTAGGGCCTTGTATCAGAGCGAACAGCAGACCGGTTGGCAAGCTTCCCCACCCAAAAGTTAACTTCACATGGGTGGGAATAGTAGTGTTGTAACTGGCCAACATGGAGGAATATACCACGGAGCACGCTAAACCAGCTATCACCCTACGCTGTGCGAGCATAATCTTGTAGAAAGAGGTTGTAGACGTTCGTGCCATTTCGAGGGGCGGTTGGCCGATAGAATTATATACCTGCGTATCAGACATCAAGGTGGAATCCTCATTTGCGCTTTCCGGATTAGAATCCGGTTTCTTCTTCTGTTTCTCTAGCATAGCAAATCTCATAGCGATATCTGCTATTAGAATGATCAGCATCCCGGCCCATGTCACCCAGTATCCGGTCAGTTCGAGTAAGACTCCTGCGACTGCTGGACCCGAGAGAGCTCCGATATTCACGATGCTCTGCAGCAATCCGAAAATCTTCCCGATATCTTTGCTTTCTATTGAGTCCCTGAGGGTAGCTAGTCCGACGATCCATGCTGCAGTTCCGCCGATGCCTTGGAGAACCCGACCGACGAAAACACCCGGAACTTGTGGCTGTCTCATCAGTTTCAACACGTCTTTCAGTGAAAATTCGGAAACTTGACGTACGTTGAGTGGATGCAGCAAAAATCAGGGTCCCAGCAAATGCAATTACCAATGAGGCTATCAAAGGTATCTTGCGAGAATTGACTCGATCCGCCAACTCTCCAATAAAGAGGCAGGATATGATGGAAACGAGACCGTAAAGAGTAAAAATTTGATAGGTCAACCGCTGGATATCGGAATGGTTGACATGATTGCGATGTTGGAGAATATATGGAACCATAGGAACGACAAAGCTGTATAAAAAGCTCTCTAAGTACCACAGAAATGGATTATTAGCATTAAATTGAATATTGATGCTTCTCAAAGTAGAATCCAACTATTATTATTCTTCCGCTTGAATGTTTAGTCGAATGTGAACCGTAGGACGGACCTGAGAATAGCGCGATGGCGATGCAAGCCAATATAAACGGTTTCGATGACCGCCAGCGATGACCCCACGGTCTCTGCTGAGAACTAGCGGTAGCCATTTCGGTGGATCAGAATGGTCATAAAAAAACAGAGTCAAGGGCTTAAGAAAAGCCCAGCAGATTAGAACTGTAGATTTAGTTGGTTACAAAAACTGATCTCTGTTATACATTATTCGACCACTGCGTGTCATTTATCACCTCTGGCGATACAGCTTAGATCTGCATTTCCAAAGGGCGCCTGGGATACGGATCATGCGGGAGAAATACCCCCAAGGGCTGAAATTTGTCTCACGAAGCCGGCCCACAGACAAGGCTGAAGCACCACAAGAAAAATGCTAAACTGCGATGTCCCAGTTAGATTCTCCGATTTTGCCGAGATGTTCCGAAAGTCAACCGGCTGGGTTGTCTTATATATACGCTAGCAGATGTGTTTATTTTCAGCCGACGAGGGGTTAACTGAAGCCATTTGCCTTACGATTTGCCGATTATGCCCGACTCGTATTATGAGCAAAACGATTGATATTCAATGCCAACTAAACTGCCAAATATGCTTTGATTTAATATTTATGAATTTGATATACTAATTCATCATTGCTTGCTAGCTACACAGTAAAATTTTCACGGCTTTATATTTGGTGCGATTTCTTCTTTGAAAGAAGACTTTTCATGACCAGTAGATCGAATTTTTATTAAATAAAATTTTTGATTTAGGTTCAGTGCACGCCTCGTTTCAATATATACGGTTAAGTGAGCCTAATGGCCTTGATAATTTGAAGAGAGATTCGAAGCCAACTCAGATCATTTCATATCAACCAGTTAATAAGAAGTTGGTTTGTCGAGGGAACTAATGGACATCAGCCATATCTTCCTTCCATCACTTATGGCGGACCGAAAAGCAAAGAAAGTAAGATGCATCTTTGTAGGTTGGTCTTTGCTCAAACCATTCATCAGGTAGCTCCCAAGTATCCAATTCGAACTGAACCTCGGATTCTCCCCGGACAACCTCCCATAGCCTCATCCAACTGGATAAATCATGAAAGAAAGGTTGAATGCTTTGGATTTTCTGCGTAGCAGCCAGCTTTGATTTATCCTTGACATCTCTATATGCAACGAGCCGACCAATGACCATTGATCCAGTCTTTGGAATAAGTAGGCTCACCAATCGCTTGGCAATATCAATTTGTTGTTTCCACGTGAAGTGGTGGAAGATGAGTGAGGCGTAAATAATATCCACCTGAGCTGTAAGCTTCGAGATAAGAGCGGACTGTTCGTCGAGAATGTCTGCAGCGATAAATTCAGTTTTGAGAGTAGAGCGATCCTTAAAGAGCTCAAATCCGAGATCTACAAAGTTGAGATGAAGATCCGAGCCGTAAAGATTTTCAGGCGGAGCACCATCATAAATCTTGGGATTTTAGTAATATAAAGTTAATTTCGTCCTATTTACCAACCCATTCTAGGGAACTTCTTACTAATTGGCGTAATTCTTGCCCGAAAGCACATCCGAGATCCAGCAATTTCTGTCCATTTTTCAGTCGCTCAAGGATTTCGGAGTAGCATGGTAATTTGTGAATTTTCGTTGTAAGAAATCCGAAGCTTGCAACGCATATGTAAGGATACTGCAGTGACGTTAGTGTTTAACTGTGGCTCACTAGTAGGGCTTTTTATGGGATACCTACGATAGCGAACGCACGATCTCTCTACACGTTATCAGCGTTGTACTTCTCCGAATCAGTCACCAAGGTCAATTGTGAACTCACCAATTCTTTGAGGTGCTCCGCTTGTTGATGTGGTGGAATTTTACTATATTTCTCCAGTATCGATCTCATAGGTTCTGGCACCTCTTTCAAATCGGCCACATAAGCCGCTTCAGGATCAAAGCCACGATCAATAGCAGCCTTTAGTCGATTATCTGCATCTGATGCTGCCATTTGACTCTTTTTTGTTTGAATCAACGATAAATAAGATTCCTTCGCTCTCTGTTTTTGCTCTTCAGTATTTAAATGGCAAATGATAGTAGATTGGATCAAATTAGGAGAGCCGACCAGACGAATAAAGTCAGATGGCAAGATGAAAGCAAGTACTTAAATAATTTCAAGGATAGGATTAGTATCCAGTGGCCAGAGTCGCCCCGATGAACTTGTAAGTGAACATATCAACTACTCAGTCGCATAGTCTCATGTCTAGCGATTTCATAGCGCAACATCGGGCAAGTCTGGCCTCGAGACTAAATTAGAGCAACGTAGTCGTCGACAGGTTGATAATTTACGACTACCATGCTTGTCGCTGGCGTGATTACCGTACGGTCTATGCGTACAGGTGCACCAGGAGAAGGGGGGCTGGAATTAATTATATTGGGACCTTCATTTTTCCTTTCTGTTTAGAAATTGGCTTTACATTTCCCAGCTTGATATTTGGTTGTCTATTTCATGCCTTAAAAAATATTGCTTATTTGCGACATTAGCGACAATGAATGCGCCACCGACCCGTCCGCCGACACGCCAATTTACATCCTTCACTTCGTACCAAGGACCTCAAGTCAATATGAATTTGTAATAGGTATTGAATATGTTGTTAGCATTTTTGCAAATAGTGCACACCGGTTTTTACCACCTAAGCTAGGAAACCAGATATCTAGAAACGATATGCTAGCTTTCAACCAGAGCCTGCAAAATACCTATCGTTATCTCGGCCCGAAATATAAATACATTCCTCTCACCCAACTTTCTCCATCTCGGCTAAGTCATTGCACCCCTTGCTCGTTTGATACTACACCACACACTCTAGTCATGTTTGCATCTCAACCGACAAGTCGACTTGCCAGTAGAATTGGGAAGTATTCAGCTGGACTAATAAAGCGAAGCTTTCATAGGGAGCTGTTGAAAGTTTCCGAGGAAGTCCATAGCGCTTTAGCTACGGGAAAGCCTATCATTGCTCTGGAGTCTACTATATACACACATGGTAATAATTGAATTTCAGGTGCATCAATGTCAGTATTAATTCATCAAATGATAACTGGGTCATGTAGGATATCCATATACCGACTGTATCAAGTTACCCTCGCTACTGGAGTCTGTAGTTCGAGACAATGGCGGTGTACCTGCGACAATTGGAATTCTCAACGGACAGGCTCGGGTCGGTATGAGCGCCGAAGAACTCACTGAGCTCGCGTCTTGCTCAGAAAACGGGACTGTTTTGAAGGTCTCACGAAGAGATCTGGGTTACATATGCGGTCTGGTTCGTGGATCTCTAGTATATTACCATATAGCTGAACTGAAACTGACAAGCACTTGCAGGGTATGGCGGGAAAGCGGCTTCACGGTGGGACGACGATATCGGCAACCATGGCGTTAGCGCATTTAGCTGGGATTAGGATTATTGGCACCAGCGGCCTGGGAGGTGTTCATCGAGGGGCTGAGAGTTCTATGGATATTTCAGGTGAGTTTAGATTATATATAGTGGCCAAACTAGCTCAAGTAACTGATTCACTTTCAACGCTCAGCTGATCTCACTGAGCTCGGTCGTACGCCAATTACTGTTATCAGCAGTGGTTGTAAAAGCTTTCTAGACATTCCACGCACCCTTGAGTACCTTGAGACCCAGGGTGTCTGTGTGGCGACCTTTGCAGATGATCGAGCGGGCGCAGTTGACTTCCCTGCTTTTTTCACCAGAGACAGTGGAGTGAAGAGCCCCCAAACCATCTGCGATGAAGCGGAAGCAGCAGGAATCATTTGTAAGTCGATTCTCTTCTGTGTTTCTCATTCGACGGTCTAACGTACGATACAGATGCACAATCACATCTGCCCCTCTCATCGGGAATTCATTTTGCCAATCCTATATCAGCGGAGTATTCGATACCAAAGACTGAAATGGATGCTATCATCGAAGAAGCCATTCGACTAGCGGAAGACGAAGGCTACCAAGGAAGCGACAATACCCCCTTCGTACTCGCCAAGATTAAGCAGCTTAAGGGGGAAGAGAGTTTGCGCGCAAACCGCGCTATAATCGAGGCAAATGTGAAATGTGCTACTAGGGTAGCGGTGGAGCTCGCAAAGCTCGAACAGTCGCTTGCGAATGAAGCCAACTGATAAAGAGCTCCCAACTAATGGCCACTGAACCCAGTTACTAAAGATGTCTTTGCACAAATGCGGACATACACATCTACGATTACAGTGTTTACGAAGACGTTTTGGGCGATATGTCACGTTGACAAATACTTTGATCATCTCACTAACACTTTACTAATTATCTGATGCATTTGAAATTTTGTAATATTTTCTCTCTTGATATTATTGATATTATATACAATCTAACAATCTTGATGTCGCATTGAATGTTGTGGGTCTATCCAATTAGATTTTAAATTCGAGAGAGATAGCTTTGATGGAGACACTGATAATGCGTCTAATACATCCCTTCCGTCTTTGTTAGATCTTCTTTGCGAGGATAAAGTAATGGTTCTCTTCGTCGCAATCAGACTCCTTGGCCGGTACAAAAAGGTCGTTCATAGTCTCGATGATTTCGAAACCTGCCTCTCCAAGTAACTTCTCCCATCCGAGTCTCGTCATGAGATCGATTTTAATATCAGCGCCCATGAAGCGGAATCCAATATCTCTTGCGCAGCACTTATCCTCATCGTAGCCCTGGCCCTTGGTTTCAGGATGGCAATCTTCCGCTGCAACAGTACCGATACATAGTATCCCGCCAACAGGCAACCAACGGTTCCATCGGATGGCTGTGTTCTCAATCTCTGCTCTCTTCAAAGAGAAAAGCGACAGGATATTAAGCACAGCATCAAAGCGTAGATCATTTGGTGGATCATAGGTTCTCATGTCCGCTACATGGAACTGGCCGCCAGGAACCGCTTTCTGGCTCAAGCCGATCATAACGTCTGAGACGTCAATGCCAGTCACAGAATGGCCGGCGTTTACAAGAGTTGAAGCAACAGGCTTTCCTGTTCCACAGCCGACATCAAGAATATTCGCTTGGGGTGGTAGGCGTGCCAAAATATTGTCAAGGAATCTTAAAAGGCCGGGGTCATGGCCGAACGTGGTTTCGTATTTTGGTCCTAGCGATGAATACCACTCTGCGTCTTGTTCTTTAGTAGTCGTTTGCATGGTGATTGTGTGGTGCGCCGATGCTTGAACAGATATGATGAATTGATGGCAAAGCGAAGTAACTACAGCTACCCAAGCCGCGTCCTTTTGTGTCGACGGAAAGAGTTGAAATCCAGGATGACTTAGGAATCGGCTAAAGGATGAGCTGCATACGTGGACAGTTCTAGCATTTAAGATGCGAGATATGCGAAGAAGTATGCAAGACGCAGGTCTGAGATCACGCCCGACTTTGTTCCGCCTTGGACCACCACAAGGCGTTGGACTCCAGATTCCATTGGTCTAGCAAATAGGCATCCACCACGACGCAGATCAGTATAGGTCGACCACCGACCTTGCCTGATCGAGGGGCAGGATCTCGGGAACGGAAACCTCGGAGTATTTCGCTCACGCAGGTTCGCTGAAAACCGGAATTTCAACACTCAACAACAAAACAATCTGATCTGCATCCTTAACGATTGACCAACATAGATGATGATCGGATTGCATCCGTCTTGCACAGTTGTTTTGCAGATGGAAACGACAGCTGTACATTCCAGTGACTGCCTCGAAGTAGTTTAGCGAAGTGTTTGCTGTCGTGCAGCTCGCGGTTCAGCTGCAGCTTGGGAGCTCCACTGCAGCCGTCCCTTCCGCACGCGATTGACTTCCCGCTCCGTGGCATTTTGACCGCCTGAATCGGGACTCCCATACCGGGCACTAAGGCATGCAACACACTGTGCTATCGCAATCGGCGTGAGTCAAAACCAAGCATATGCGTTAGTAACGTTGTATTGCAGTCTCGACTGTCCTGAGCCAAATGCATCGTAGGAGATACTCTTTACGATGCCTTTACAGATTAAAGAGCAGTTTTACACTCATTTCACCAATATGTTGTAATATACGAACGTTCTGTATATCATTAGTAGTGTCCCTCATCACCTGTGAGAAATAAAAGACTATTAGTGTTCCTTACCAAGATTATACAATCGCCATCTTGGTGTACTCTTAATTGATAATTCCACTTCAATTCAAAAATGACTTCAAGTCGTCTTAGGCTTTCACTTATCAGGCTGGGCAGTTCTGTTCCTGTTCCAGTCCTCGCCCGGCCATTGAATCGGACAATCTACAGACAGAGTTCAGTAAAACGAAATACGTTTTCGACGATCGCGACGGAAGATATAACACAGTTCGCCCCAGAGCAAACCCGCAGCCTCGAGGGGAGTCAAATAACCAAACATGATGGGCTTCCTCTTGTACAATGCACTGTTCGGGCAAGGATACCAACGTAAGAATGCCATATCTCTTCTTCTCCAATTATGCACACATCCAGAGACATACCCGCACACCCAAAGACACTCTCCCTTTTTTTCGGTGTCTCACACACTTATTTGCGGATACGAATGGATCGGACTGTAAACTTGTGTTTTCGATTGTCTGCATTGTGATACGTATGTTATATCGCAGTGTGTTATATCGGTTGCTTGAGATAGCTCGATAGTTCCGACCACTAGGCAACCTGACATGCGGTGTTACTGATAGCTTGCTAATATCTTTGCTTGGTCGCAGGCAATATGGTGTCGACATGTTTTTGCACCTCTATAAGTCGAATACAGACAAAAAGGAGCATCTAGCAATGGTTTTCGGGAAATCGATTACATCTCGTTCTCTGTTTGCCCGGCAACCCGACGATACAGAGACCTCAAGGATGTTGCGAGGGGCGAACAATAACCCGCCGTACTCTTTAACAAGCCGAACGCCAGCCTCTATATCAACTACAGAGCTTCCTCCTGGAGATAAGCGTCCGGGCGTAGAATCCACGATACCCCTGGTTCGTGTTCATTCGGAATGCTTTACTGGCGAGACTGTTTGGTCTGTTAGATGCGATTGCGGCGACCAACTTGACACGGCGGCAAGGCTCATCTGTCAGTCGCCGTCACCGAACGGGGTTATCATTTACTTGCGTCAGGAGGGGCGGGGGATCGGCTTGGAGAACAAGCTGCGAGCTTATAACTTGCAAGACCAAGGTGCTGATACTGTTGAGGCAAATCAGCGTCTCGGGTATGCTGTCGACGAAAGATCTTACTCGCTAGGAACATCGATACTTTGCGATCTAGGTCTTGGAGGCGCGCCTGGCATCCGGTTGTTGACGAATAACCCTGAGAAGGTGGCAGGTATTCGTGGTCCGCTAGATCAGGTAACAATCCGAGAGGTTTTACCGATGAAACCGTCGTTGTGCAAAGAAAATGGGATGGGCGCTATTCTACCGCCAGAGTTAATGTCTTATTTACAGACTAAAATCCACAAATTGGGGCACACTATCGACCTGTCCTAGAGACAGGTCTCTCACATCATTCATGGAAAACTCTAAGCCCAAGTCTGACCATAATAATCGAGATCTCTTACTCGAGCGAGATAACTGAATCCATATCTGCAAAGTGCAGTTGCTGAGTCAATTTGTTACAGATACAAAATCAATCTTGCAAGTTTTCTAGTTATATATAAAGAAATTCCAGGCTTTACAAGGCTATCAAATTACCAGCTATAAATCTCGCTTGAGATGCTAGACCGTGAGAAATCTAAGCATATACCTAGCAGCGAAATTTCAAAAATAGAGCAACCATGACCAAATCCCGCTTTTTGGTTCCCAGAACAGACAGCTCAACTCTACCCCGCCTTGAGACTTATCGGGTACGTCACCAAGATCGGTAGCCAGGATATTACGTAATCAATACGAACGGTGAACAAGTGGCTTTTGTAAACAGTATATTGTTGGTGGTTGGGAGCATTCCAGTGCGCTTTCTCGGCAGCGCTACTTATCCCAGCGATATTATTCCATCTTTATCCCCTTAAGCTCCAGCTTATAAAAGCATTCAACTCTCCTTATCTATATGCACATACGCGTTTCATACCTAACCGTTTTGAAAGACCCAAATTTATCGCGATAGACTTCGATATATCAACAGGTCTACCTTAGCACCCTGGGAAAAATGGGGTGGAATGTGCATACAGTCAATCGCAGCAAGACGAGCTCACAGATGCTAATACTATTGTGCAATGGGCAAGACAAGCTGATAGCGGTTATTTCTCCAAACCCCTCCGTACCTGAGAGCTTCGAAAACCGCGTCATATCCGCTTTTGACAAGTCACAGACCAGAGAATCATATGATCAAAGAGAACTGGTAAGAGATCTGGTTGTTGAAGCTGTGGAAGCTGCCGAGAGCAAAGGCTTCCTCCAACGGGACGACATAACAATTGAATCTGTGCTGTACATACGTACACGAGACGACACACTACACGCTGAACTCGTCCGCGAAACAGAATCTTACACTCATTTCTGTTCATTATTAAAACCACAAAACAAAATCATACCGTCTCCAGATCGCGACATGGACATCATTTTGGAAAATAGGAGTATATCCTATGCGGACGTCGTATACGAGAATGCCCTCCCGAGCTGGCGTATGACAAGTACCAAAGCCTCGATTATAACCTCGCCAGACGAAAAGTTTGTTTACAAAGGCACTTCCTTCTACCAATTTCTGGTTTGCGGGGCCGAGATCTTTCGCCATGAGGTGGATGCATGTTATCGCGAGATTCAAATCGTCAACTATTTCATTGGGACCCACCCTAATGTTATCCCTCCCGCCGATTACCTGGTATTCGCCACGACCAATGAGAACACCCCTAAACACCTTATGTGTGGGAGTCTCTACGCATTCCGTGAAAGAGGCTCACTAGCGGATCTTCTGGATAAGACGGTTCATGAAAAAAGACGACTCCCGCTCCCTCTAAAGGCAAAATGGTGCTATCAACTTTGCTCCGCAATGGCCCATGCTCACTACAAAGCCAAGCAATGGCACCAAGACCTAAAGCCCCCCAATGTTCTTATTGACGATGATGAGAACGTTCTTATAGCTGATTGGGAGCAATGTGGGGCGAACCCTTTCATATTGGCGCCCGAGGCTGACGGTTCTGTCGATGTTCGTGAACTCGACGATAAAGTGAATGGCAGACGGCGACTCGAGTTCTATTTATACGAAGGGCCCGAGAGGATCAATAGCCCAATAGGCGCACCATTGTGGAACAGCTTCATCGGTTGGATGAAGGATTACCCAAGGGCAGCTGAACTCGCTGAAGTGTTCAGCCTAGGGCGTACGATGTGGGTGCTGCTGGAGCAGGTTGGGCTGGAACATGAACCAGGTGTTACAGATTATTCCACTAAGGTGATCCGCTGGTCGAGCTGGTCGGATGATATCCCAACGTCATGGAAACGCATTGTCGAGGCCTCCATGGCCCATGATGCTAATGACCGGCCTCTAATGAGCGAGTTGCTCCGGTTTTGGGAAAGAGAATGGCAGACGTATCGGTGAGTGAATCGGCATAACAATCAGGGAAGCGTGCTGGCTTAGTTTTAACAACATATTCTAGGTAGTATTGCGTATTCTAAAACCGCTCACGCCGGCAAATCGATATTTGGGCCATATACCACCGAATGAGACGCATACAATAGCCAGCAGTCACCATATGAGTAACATTTCGGAGCAGGGCATTTAGGGGCCGACGTACTATGCGTTCTTCTACAATCTCTTAGTATGTAGAATTCTAGAATAATCAAACCTATAAATGACAGCTACATCAAGTAACATCAATAGTCTACCAAAATATACTTGATAAAAGGTCGAAACACAGTTGGAGGCTAAAATGAAAACTAAACCTTCACACGAACGCACATTCGATAGTGCAATATACCTTATATAGTGAGATTTATCACATTGAGATATCAGAAGGCGGTAGTGATTATTTTCTATAGAATGCAGGTAGCGTAGGCTATCTATAGATACGCACATGTATATGTGCTTCGCAGCAGCGATTTGCGCTCTACTAGCCTCATTCAACAAAAAGGAATAATAATATATTTCTCGGAGAAAAGAACCGACCTTAGTGCCTTCAACTGGATTAATAGAGCTTGAGCAACGAACCAACGTAGTACAGTTGACGGACCCATCTACCAACAGATCAGTATCTGTTGATAGAGCTACAATTGTCAACGTGCTTGAAATATCAAGGAATATGCATGCAGGCAAGGTGGGTCGTCATATATGCACATCCAATCCACTGCAGGTTGTTTAAAGCTAGTGTGATGCCGCATACGAAAGGTTACAATGCTCAAATTCCAAGGAGCGATATCCGATTGCCGTTACTGGCCCGAGCATTCCACACGTGGCATGCTTCTTGGCTGCGTGCATCTCGTATCCACACAGGGCATCCAAATCTGGAAGCAAGTAGTGTGAATGGATTCTCGGACAAACATCAGATGCAAGACAACCCGTACAACCTCTTAATGCCCTTTTATACACAGGAACATCAATCATCATTGCACAGGATAGCGTATATTGATCAATCATCGAGGTGATGGCAGAGCGCAGAGATCTAGTGGTAGTTGGCGCAGGTAATGGCACTACACTTAGTTAACCACCCCACTGTTTGAACATCACGTCGCTAAACCCAATTTTGAAGGCTGGCATGGACTAGCTGCAGCAAAGATATATCGCGACCTTTATCCCGACGGGAATATTCTCATATTAGACGCAGTAAGATACTTCAAATCCTCTCAGTTCCCAATTCCTTATGTTATATATTCAAGACTAAACATTGAAGGAAGAACTCCACTATAGGAGGCGTTTGGGCGACCGATAATTTCTACCCAGCTCTAAAAACCCAAAACAGTCTTGGCTCATTCGAATTCTCCTGGTACCCATTAACCGAAGAGGAATTTGGTGTGAAGTCAGGCGAGCACATCCCAGGTCAAGTTGTACAGAAATATCTCCAGCGCGTTGCTGACAGATTTGACCTCACGTCTCGAATATCTTTGCGTACAAAAGTGGTTTCTGCAAAGCCTAACACGGATGGTGGATGGCTCTTACAAACAGAATGCTCCACAGGCCCTCAACATATTTCTTGCACAAAGCTCATCCTAGCAACAGGCGTAACCTCAGCACCAAAAACTCCGTATATCCCGGGGATTGAGGAGTTTACACGACCGATTATTGGGTATAAAGACCTAGCGGATGCAAAGAAATCTGGGTTCATCAAGGATCCTTCTGTCGCTACGGTCACCGTCATAGGAGGCTCGAAATCTGCCCACGATGCAGTATTTTGGAACGCTAGAGCGGGCAAAAAGGTTAACTGGGTGATTCAGCGCTCGGGGTATGGGGTATACTGGATGACTTGCGCAGATACTCGTTTTCTAGGCCAAGATTTGCGTGTGGAGAGAATGGCTACTACAAGACTTTTTAGTTTTTTGTCTCCCTGCGTATGGGGAGATGCAGATGGGTATTGCTGGTCTCGATGGCTTCTACACCAAACCAAACTTGGGCGATGGATAGTAGGTCTATTTTGGAGATTCATATCGGCTTCGATTCTAGCATCCACCGGGCTAGATCTCCCCGGAGACACCGAAAAGATTAGGCCAAGTTTCGGGTGAGTACTTAATAGACCTCGGGCTTCCTTGTTCCGCAAACTTACAAACACGCCACAACAGTTTCCAATGGCAGGCCAGTTCAGCAGGAACTCTGAACTACGACCGCGATTTCTACTCGTTTATACGATCAAGTCAGGTTTCGATTTATCGGCAAGACCTAATCAAGTTATCCAACGACAAAGTATACCTCACGGATGGCACACAACTTTCAACCGATGCCTTTATATATTGTGCGGGTTGGAGATGGACGTCGCCGATCAGATTTGAAGGAGTTTCAAACCTCGATATTGGTATACCAACCAAGATTGATAATTCGAAGGATATGCAACAATGGAAGGCGGAATGCCAACGTTCCGACGCACGGATCCTGGATATGCTCCCATACCTCCACGAAGCACCTCTCGGTCCATCAAAATCAACCATCAACAGATTTGGTGCAGATGAAGATGGTAAGCTGTACACTCCTTGGTGCTTGTATCGCGCTATTGCCCCACCAAGTCAGGCAAGTGAGAAATCCACGAAGAACCTTGCCTTCCTAGGTTACTTTGGTACACTACCAAAAGCAGCCTTATCAGAGATTCAAGCGCTTTGGGCTATCGCCTTCCTACACGATAGGGTCAAGATACCACATACAGTAGAATGTGCAAAAAGAGAAGCCGTTCTGTGGAGCCGATGGTCCCGGCTTCGATATCCATTCTCACATGCTTCAAAGTACATGGATACGTCTTTTGATATTGTCCCATATTTTGATATACTTTTATCGGATTTGCAGCTAGAGTCCCGCCGAAAACAAGGCTGGTGGAACGAGCTTTGGGAACCTTACGATTCTGTAGATTACAAGGATTTGGTCGAAGAGTTCAAAAGGCGTCATGAATAACATGGATCTGTTGACAATTTACAGAATGTTGAGCCAATACTCTCAACTTCGACTTCCCTATGATATTGTGCCTTATATCCTGACTTGAATCTACTCCAAAGTCTTGACTTTTTATCATTAGAATCTAGCTATTACAATAAAGGGCTATTATAGGCTTTTCTGACTGAAATCGTTCAAAGGAAACAAAAAGAAATCACTAAACTAGAACCCGTAAAAGCTTTGAGCCGTCGTACATACACACATACTTCGTCGATATGCTCAAAATGAATTTACTTTTGGTTATTCGTATCGAAAGTAGGCTCACCAGGGGTAAGCTCCACAATCGCCGGTCCATAAAGAATGCCAGAATCGGTGACTGGGCCACCGGTCATATCCGTAGAGGTAACAAGAACGTATGTTTGGCCCCCAAAGGTAGAAGGTGGGATCGCGCAAAACATCTTTCCGGAGATCGAACCCGGTTTAACGGAGACGATGTCTAAGCCGTTAACAAACGTGACAAAGAAGTCGGAGGGAAGATTGCTAGCGGCAGAAAATTTGAACGACTTTCCGGGGGAACCGGGAGTTTCTTGAGCGGCCACCAGAGCCGGGAAAGCGGTGAATGGGAGTGCCGCGTTGGTAGAAGGACAGGATTTGATGAATGCTGCCGCGAGTGTGTATACAGGACTCGGTGTGAGCGGTGTTCCATAGGGATTGGCAGACGGGACGAGGTGAAGAGCTTGCCGCTGCATCGAAGTGTGGAGAGCTTCGGTGACTAGTATGGAACCAGCGATGGTAAGGTAGTCCTTCGAAGTTATCAGTGGGGCGCCACCAAGATAGGCAGACGTGCCGACACCCTCGAGTATCGAGGAAAGGCCGATGAACGACTTGACATCAGTCATTGGGAAGTTGTATGTACAGGCAGCGACTGGCGTGCCACCAGCGGCTGTGATACCATCTGTTAAAAGCTTAACATGGGCTTCTTCATCGTGAGCGATGTATTTGAGGTTGCGATAGTACTCCGCGGTATATCCTGCATCGAGAAATTGTGATTCTGACATCATTGACAACGCCTCCTTGTAGAAGACATTCTCGAGATGCTCGAGGGTAAGTGCGAATTGGAGAACGACAAGGTCAATGTCCGCCTTTTTGACAATAGGGAATGCACCAGCAGAGCCGGCGAGAAGAGCCATGCTACCCAGTGTAAGGATTGAGTACTTCATGATGAATATGCGGACCGGATGACAAGTAAATTGTTGCTTGAGGATACAAGAGCCAGGAATTGTATGAATGTGAGTAGCAGAAAGTTCAATTCACACAGGGCAAGGCACCACCCTTTTATAGATCTGGAATATCAGCATAACAGACGCAATTGCTCGAAGGCTGTCTCCCCGAGAAAGCCAGCGTTTCCCACAAGTGGATCTGACATCACCGCGCTTCTTGTGCAATAAAGCTGTTTATACGGCTTGAATAAATTTTGAGTTACAGTACTTTCATAGTGCATCTCCCTTGCATATTCAAGTTCCGTGCCGCGCAGCAATATGTGGTGACCAGAACCTGGGCATTTGCAATGTTAAAGTGAGACTGCCCTATGCACTTCCTATTCGGGCGAGCGCGCTCTCGATGTGAGCCGGATCGGATCGTGATTGCCCTATGCGCTTCCTAAGTGGGCGACGCCAACCCCGAATCGAGCCGGATCGGATCTCAAAAGAGCCGTGCTGAATGAACAAGGCATTTGGGCCACTCAGATTTGGTAAAGAATGCTCGATTCGCTGACGGAGTCGTCCGGATCGGTCCCAAGGGGTGACCCAAACGGAAGCAATCTTATGCCTAGATAGGTATGGGATTCGATCTTCTGGTCAGCAACACGCTTGCCGTGGCAAATTTGGTGTTTTAGCGTCATTTGACGAGATGCGTTTTAAGATTGCGGCTGACTTTCTATTCTTGGCTCGCCGTACAACCCCCTCCCGCAAAACGATTTCCCAGTGCACATTTTCCATTTTTGAGAGTACGATTTGAACCAACACAGTTTTAATATCATTGTTCCTGCCAACAGAATTTCGCCTCGCCCATGATCTCTTCCTCGTGAGGTTCGTGCTCCACGTTATCACCCATAGCTTTCATCCAAAGAGGATCCTTTCGGATAGCCCTCCCTAATCGATACTCCGTACTCCCCTTCTCTCTAACAATGACACAAGTTCTGTGGACAGATCCCAAGCGATACTCGCTATACCATCCGAGCTTGGCGAACACAATCTCCTGCATGTTCTTCAATCCGCCGTCAAGAAAAAGACGGACAAGCTCCTTGAGGTCGCGTCCTTGAAACTCATGATAGCAACGCGGACACAATGGCCACGGTATTTCCATTCTCTTCAAGCTTGCAATCGCCAAAATTCTCTCGTACAACGAGATGCCCTTTCCCCAGGAGCAGTCCAACATATTTGAACCTGGTACCGTTACTGTAAGATCTTGGACGTTTGGAAACCACTTCAACAGCTCCGCTACCTGGTCCTCGTAGCCGATATCTCGGCCACCATCTATAGATATCTTCAACTCCCTAACGTGCTCATATACGAATGGAGGATGTTTTTCTAGTTCTTGGGCTTCTCTCGCGTCCGCCTGTGGATCTGATTCCTCAGACCAGGCAAAAAAGTCATCCATATCGGCGGCGGTGTCGCAGCGGCCATTCAATATGTGACTCCCCCAGCCCGTCCCGATAGCCACTTTTTTTAGCGTCGCCGCTGCGGAGCGAAAAAAGACGAAGCGGCTTAAATAAGGAAGATACTGCCAGGGGAATAAAGGATAAAGGAGGTCCGAGATGCAAACATCGGCTTGCTGAATAGCTGGAGGCCCTGATATTGGAATTACACCGGTACCGATATCGCGTTTAAATACTCTCTTCGCGCCGATGAAATCTTGATTATCTGGAGAAAGGGCAGAGTACACGCGATTGTACGTAGGGACATCGATCGGTATCTTTTCTAGCTCTTCCCTTGATAGCCTATAAGCTGTTAGTCGCCGGTAGTTATATTTGTCAAAACGAATGGAGAGGCGTTTGAGTGTGGTGAAGAATGGGCAAATCGAAAGTCCATCCAGTATCGCAATATAAAGGTTATCCGTAATCGTTCTAGAGCCCATGCAAGTTATCTTGACGATGGTGAGGCTGGGAAAACCGCGGAGCCATCGAGTGAAAATGCGGCAGCGGTCAATAATCTGGAGATTGTAATCTAGTTCGTCCTCACTGGGATCAATGCCAGTTAACTCGATATAGCTATCCAATACTGAGTCAGTTATCTCACGGGTGCAGAGAAATATATATAGAGTGGTGATTCGACTAAACGGACCGTACAGAAGGCCTGATGTTGCAGACAGTGTATTCGGCGTCGAGATCCACGGAGGAGACATTCGAGTCGATAACGAGACTAACAAACAACGCCGGAATAACCCAATAACGGTAGGCTTTCGAGCACAACGAGATATTCTTAAGATCTTGGTGAGTTATATAGGAAAGTATCTCAGAAGATAATTCAACAGGGAGACTAAACGCATGTCTCGGCATACTACTTTCAGAGTTTTGTATTTAGCGCTGAAACCTTGGTAAAATAGAGTTGAACGAAATCGTTAAATCGTTAAATATGTGAGTCGAGATATTATACTTGGACAACCTCCGGGCGCCAATTGTGCATCTATTTATATAGGTCTTGAGGGATCCGAATGGCAGCAATCCCGCCGTATCACCTACCGTAAGGGCCATTCTGTCACTCGTTGACAAGGATTGAAATACGATCAACTGCCTAATTGGGTGTCCGTATTTCACCACTCCCAGGGAGACCCCTTTTGCAAGAAATTTGGAAGATTTATCATTCATAGGCGTTCCATTGTTTAACCATTACCACCTTCGACGCTACTAACCCTTCTCTATTTGCTAGCGCATTCAGCTCGCTTGGGTGTATAAAATGGAAGATGACCATTGTAAAAAACATAAAGGCGGCATCAAAAACGTATGCGAACCATTCCTTAGAAAATAGATAACCGTCCCTTCCTTGAATATACTCTATTAACTTGAATATAGACCGAGCCAAGATTAAAAATCCAGCGAGATATAATGCATGGAGATGCTTTTGATAAGGAATGTTCAACTTGGCCCGGATTTTCTCCGTTGGACTTTTGATTATTCGAAAGTTGAAGATTGAGGCCGTGAGTAGGAAAACGGAGAAGAATACCAACTGGACAATCAAACCGACGATGACGATACGCTCGCCTTTGTCCGCTCTGTCTGCTGTATCTGCCGTGGCCACCAATGATCCACCTATGTCAAGGTTAGCGGTTTGCGACTAGCTTAGGCCAACTTTTACACGAAAAGGGACTGAAAAGCGAAAGATGACAGAGGTTGGTTGTATACATACCGACGCCGACGATGACAAAAGAGGCAATATCACCAAATACGAAAATCTTTGTGAGCCATGATGGTCTGATAATTGAATACTTTTCGCCGCCTGTGATTTTGAAGATGCGCCCCAAAGCCATATAAATACTCGCGGAGTAGAGAGCGGGCGCGACGAGTGGGAACAAAATATTAATCACATATGGCGGCTTCGTCGTGTGCGGATATTGGTTCACGCTGACAAGTCTCTGGATTGCCGAGGTCAGTGTCTTTTCTTTCCGACGCAACGGTCCTATAACTTACACCGACGTATCCAATGACCTCAACTGTGAGCGATCATGAGAGTTAGACCTGTGATGAAGAAGAATATTCCAACCCTTTACTTACACCAACCGCCAACGGCAAATGCGATAAAGAACCATGTTCTTGTCCGAGAGAGTTGGAAGGTGTGTAGAGCGCTGGTAAGGCTAAAGGCGACCACAAATACAATAGCCGCTGCTAAGCTTGGTTTGTAACGGTAAACTTTGACTTGTTTTGCCATAATTTTCGATTTCGCTGGAGAAGATCGCAGAGTCTAACAAACGGACGAGCGCTCGAGTTCAACTAAAAGCTGGAATATTACCGACCTATATATACTATTGAAGCAGGTTGCGGGGAGCCTCTGATCTTGAGGATTCATTCAATCCGAGGTACGCTTGGTCCGCTATGGCCTACCATATTAAGTTAGTCATTATACTAGACGCATCGGATTGCGCCAAGGTAGGGCTGAAGAGCTTGCGCCAAAGCGACTCTAGAAGGAAATTATTTGCGACCGTTTTTGGACAAGCGATGTATTACGATGGCTGGGCTAGCATATTGCCCAAGCGCTGTATCATTGATAGAATTTTCTAAAAATCGCTTGACACAACCAGTTTGTATTCTACTATGAATTATTCGCCGACTTTAAGGATGAAGCGGACAGGATTTCCTAAGCGAAGAGAGGGTTAATTACACTACTAGCGCACGCTTTTTTATTCTTGCAGCTTTGGTGTTTCCTGCCATTGATGCCGCTAACGGATAAAGTTGACATGCTTAGATTGAGAGCTTGTCCTCTTGACAAGTCCTAAGCTCGATCAGAGTGTATTTTCCTTTTGGCTAGTGAAGGCTGTTATTTTACTCGACACTATCCACCATTCAGCGCAATGCTTCAAAAAAAAACGTTCGTCCTTCTCCAGGACCACCAATAAGCTCAACGATATGCGACTCAGCTGCAAGGGAAGTTTCAAGCCATAAAAGATCCAAGTCTCGGCCAAGAACATCAGCACCAGCACCTAACAGCGGTTCATACCCTGGTATTGAGCTATTGGAGGAACAAGATTGCAATGGCGTCAGATGTAGTTTGTATCTTAGAGAGCTATTTTCATACATACTCCAGACAATAGCATCTGGAATATTGACCTTGCAGTCAAAATACCACGACAAGTACCATCCGCTATTATCTGTATTTAAAGCCTTGTTATATATCCGTATTCGAAGCCTCGTCGGAAGGTGAATCTGAATGGCAGCAATCCCGCCGTATCACCTACTCTAAGGGCTATTCTGTTACTTGTTGATAAGGATTGAAATATGATTAAATATCTAATTAGGTATCTATATTTCACCACTCCTAGGAAGAACCCTTTTACAAAAAATCTAGAAGATTACCTTGGTGCCCGCCGAGTCGCTCGCGCAGCTGGTCACCCCAGGGAATTTGGCGACCTGACTGAGTATCTCAGATCACCGAGTTAGTTCGCTCCATATGGTGCATGTATCTTAAGGATCGTGCGAGAGCAGAGCTCAGGGGCAGCTAATTTGTCACTGCGGACGTGGTGGTCTGACGCAATGTGAATAACAATCGCAGCGAGCCGCCCTTCCACAACCGGGAAATTTGCCGAAAAGGTCTATCGGTGCTAGATATAACCGTCTAAAGACGACCGTTGGCAGGGCTGGGTAATGTTTATCCTTGGGCCTGTGATTAAGCGTACAAACTTGGAAGACTCACAACCAGGAAGTGCAACAAGACAACAACAAAGCCAGCTGTCTTTCAGTCCAAGTCAACATTGTCTACGGTGACTGGATTCTTATTTTATTAATCTGAGAGTAGGATTGGCCATAGCACACTGGATTCACCGGTTAAGGAATAGCGTCCGGCTCGCGTGACAAGAAAGGGATAGAGGATAGATATTTTCTATATAGAAATATATCGAAAAATTGATACAACGTCTTTTCTTATAAATGCAAGTACGTGGAGGGTGGACAAGTGGTGGTTCGTATCTGATGACATTGGCTGATAGGGAGCTACTGTATTGCTCCAGCTGTAAAGCTTGTACAGGAATTCTGCGCTGGTAGAATGTTGCTGAAATCCAAACGGTCAGCTGTATCGACGAGAATTTACGCAGAAAGTCAAGCGCGATGATACCAATCTGGGCAGTGGCGTAAAGATAAATCGCCAGGAGCGTGCCGTCCTCCCCATCAGTTTGCAGGACAGTGGAATGCCTGGTCGTTTCGGCTGGCGAGCAGGGTAAAGTTGTCCCAAGCTATATACCTCAGGCCAAATAGATCACGCCTCTATAACCGGCAGATTCCCAGCGGGTGTCTTCCCAAGGGGACATGTAACCTAGGAGGTATGGATCGCCGGATTTCGGCGAAATCCCAGCCCCGTACAAAGTGTCTATAACGGCCGCCTATCTGTATTCGAAGCCTCGCGCGAAGGTGTGGTGGGGGACGATTGCTGCGATGCGTGACCCAGGGACAAAGAGTATTAAAAGGGGGGGTTGTTGATTTGTTAGGATCTGACGGGATAAGGTGAGTTTTCCAAGACAAAGTAACGTTTACGATAAGCGACCGGGTCAGACAAGCAACCAGGTCAGCTCCCCACCCCACCTCAACAAAAACACCAACTTCACCACCACACTGTTATTATACTGGCCTAGATACATACCAAATAGCTTATATATATATGCTTAAGATGCCTACTAACATATTCAAATATTATACCCAGACTTACCACAATTACCACAGTAGTATATATATACAGAGGTAACCTCTGGCTGGGGAATACACTAGTACTTTAGAGATACTAACTGCTTAACCACTTTATCTATAATATTATTATCTAGGATTCTATTAGTTAGGTTAGGGTTAGGGTTAGGTTAGGGTTAGGTTAGGTTAGTTAGGTTAGGGTTAGGGTTAGGGTTAGGGTTAGGTTAGGGTTAGGTTAGGGTTAGGTTAGGGTTAGGGTTAGGGTTAGGTTAGGGTTAGGG